>OZ004711.1:81971684-82162258 GCA_963924515.1 Vespertilio murinus | reverse complement strand
GAGAGAGAGAGAAGAGAGAGAAGAGGAGAGAGAGAGAGAGAGAGAGAGAGAGAGAGAGAGGAGAGAGACATCAATGTTGAGAGAGAATTATTGATCAGCTGCCTACCGCATGCCCCCTATTGGGAATTGACCCCATATCCTGGGTGGGTACCCTTACTGGGAATCAACCATGACTTCCTGGTTCATAGGTAGATGCTCAACCACTGAACCACACTGGCTGGGCTCATTCATCTTTTTAAACCTCTAATGCCTAGAGCATTCTTGGCATCTATGTGGAAATTTATATATGAGACGAACTAAGTGTACTCCTAGAATTAAGTATTCTGCTCGCTTTAAAATAGGTGATTGGTGATGGCAAAAACACTGCCCAGTAGTTTTGAGATGGAACAAATAGTTTGTGCCTTTTGAACTTCTTTCATGACTTCCTTCTCTTTGTCATTCCTTTGTACACTCAACACCTATTGATTGAGCACCTAACTTATCCCAGCCTCTCCTCTAGAATTTAGGGAGAGAGCAGTGAATAATATAAAATTCCTTGATCACAAAAGGGTTATATTTTAGTAGAGTGATATAGACAACAATCAGACAAACTGGTATATAAATTGTGGGGCGATAAATGCTTAAAAGAAGAGGAAGAGGAGGAAAGTAAGGGGGAGAAAAGGAAATAAAAGAAATGAAAAAAAAACAGATTAAAAGTTTATACTTATGGAGAGCGATAGGTTTCCCTTCTTATTCTCAACAATGGTTTTATCTTTTTTTTTGGGGGGGAGGTATATTTTTATTGATTTTTAGATTGAGAGAAAGGGAGAGGGAGAGAAACATTGATTAGCTGCCTCCTGCATGCCCCCTACTGGGGACTGAACTTGAGATCTGGGCATCAAAATGGCAACGTCTTGGTGCATAGGACAATGCTTAACCACTGAGCAACTCTGGCCAGAGCAAACAATGGTTTGTCCTTTAAATTCCTTTGACAATCATCTCATAATTCTTTTTCAATCTCAATTCTCCAGATATGGAATCCCCATCTCTTCTATTTCAAAGCCTCACACCCTCCCAGTAAGAAAGAAAACCAATTCCCTTCTTTTGAGACTTGATCTTCAACCAAGAACAAACCCAGACTTCCCATTGCTGAGGATTTTCGGGCTCTGAAGAAAGGTCAGTGGGTTCTACTTTCTTTCTTTTATTTTCTTCTTCTTCTTCTTTTTTTTATAAAATATATTTTATTGATATTTTACAGAGATAAAGGGAGAGAGATAGAGTGCTAGAAACGTCGATGAGAGATACATCAACCAGCTGCCTCTTGCACACTTCCCACCGGGGATGTGCCCGCAACCAATGTACATGCCCTTGACCAGAATCGAACCCAGGACCTTTCAGTCCGCAGATCGATGCTCTACCACTGAGCCAAACCGGTTTCGGCGGGTTCTACTTTCTTAAGATAGTTCCCCCCAAAAGCTACAGCTAGGTTCCTCCCAAGTTACCCAAAGGCAAACTCATCCTACTAGAGTAAACATTAATTTTCTTCTAATAAAAACACAGTATAGTCTCCTATGAGGAAATCTTATTTCTCTTTGTTTTCTGACCTTGATTGTCCTGCTTGTGAAATAACAACCTAGGACTTATTATGATAAGAAGCATGTGACTACTTCCTGTGTCTGTCTGAGTTTGAGAGCCACGGCCTTACTCGAGAATGGTTAGGAAAATCCCCAAGTCTTTCTGATAACAGCTGGGAAAGGAGGTCTCAATGTCTCCACAACCTCAGATATACAATTTGGATGTTAATTCTATATGCAAAAGAGATGAAATAATTGTTTATAAAATCAGAGGACAAGGATCCTCACAGCTTTTTTAGGATGAATTTTGAAATAATGATAGGATGTATTGATAACAGCACAAATAAAGGAGTTGGGGATAGTAGTCAGAAAATGACAAGTTCTTTGATGAGAAGCTATGATCTCAGTACTGAAGTTGTGGAAATTGTGTAGGAAAAATCAGAGCTAGATTCAAGGCACATTATGAAAAGTGCCTTTTCATAATGGCACTTTATAAAAGTGCCATTATGTGAGAAAACTTAAGTAGACCGCTTAAGTTATGAAAAGTACCCAGTGCATGAAATTTGTTCATGGGTGGGGAGGGGGGTTTCCCTCAGCCCGGCCTGCACCCTCTCCAATCTGGGACCTTTCAGGGGATGTCTGACTGCCAGAGGTCCTAAACCAGCAGTTGGACATCCCTCTCACAATCCAAGACCACTGGCTCCTAACTGATCACTTGACTCTGCCTGATCACCCCTAACCACTCTACCTGCCTGCCTGATCGCCCCTAACCACTCTGCCTGCCTATCACCCCTAACCACTCTGCCTGCCTGCCTGATCACTCTTAACTGCCTCTGCCTGCCTGCCTGATGCCCCTAATCACCTCTGCCTTGGCCCCTACCACCTTGGCTTTGTCCAGAACGATGCCCAGAAGACGTCTGGTTTGTCTGGTCTAATTAGCATATTACCCTTTTATTAGTATAGATATTATATTATACATTGAAATATGCTCTGAAGACTCATTGAAGATACTGAAACATTTTAGACTTATCTAATAATGTCTTCACTTTGGCAATTTGGTATATACAGGCCTTTTCTGAGCTTCCAAATTAGCTTTTAGAGCATGAACATAATTTTGCCTGCTAGGCAGCCAGTCACTAGTATTGTGAATGAAACAGGCTGTAGGAAGAAATGACCATGACGGATTGAGACATTAGAAAGGGTCAAGAGCATGTATATATTTTGTGGTTTGAAACTAGAAGAAAGCAGCAGTGTTTCAGCACAAGTTAGGTACTATCCTCACAATCGTCCTATTAAAGTTAGAATAACATTGTAGTTGAGCCTTTACATGTAGGAGCTTTATTATGAAATAAATTTAAAATCAATACATGTGAAGTTCAAGAGAAGGTCATTGCATGAAAATGTTGGTAGTAGTAAAAAGTCCTACAATAAATGCCTAGAACATGAAAGTTTACACTAAACTTCTCATTTAGAGATGAGGCTAAGACAAAGGCTAATGTGTAAAAATGGATCTGTTTAGAGAATTCTTAAAACCTAATGAACAAAATTTTAAGATCTTGAAAAAAAAATCTACTTTTTCTAATGCTGACCTCTCACCCCATAACCCATTTAACCCAAAGACCAGTTGTAGTTCATTAGGGTCAATCTTTCGCAGATACCACCTGGTGACAGTGGGGGATTTCTCTCTTAGAGATAGACCGTCTGGAGATGAACAGTGATTTCCCCACTTTATTACATCAATTTAATTTTAAAAAAGTATTTTTATTGGTTTCAGAGAGGAAGGGAGAGATATATAAAAACATCAGTGATGAGAGAGAATCATTGATTGGCTGCCTCCTGCAAGCCCCCTACTGGGGATCAAGCCCACAACCTTGGCATGTGTCCTTGACTGGAATCAAACCTGGGACCCTTCAGTCCACAGGCCAACACTATATCCACTGAGGTAAACCAGCTATGGCCAGTTCACTTTTAAAATAATATTATATGAAGATTATACAGCCTGGACTAGTCACAAAATCTCAGAAAGTCCCTTCCAGCCATTGTGACTCCTCTTCTCCTGAAATCTCAGGAGGCCTTTGCTACCGAGGTTAGTTGTTCTTTTTTTAGAAATGAAAATAACTTTAATTTTTGCCTTTATTGTGAAGTTTCATAACATTGCTCCTTTTTTGTTGCTGTAGCTTTTGATGGCTCTGAGATCAAAGTTGATACATCCTTTGACCTCCTGTGATTTTTTTGGGGGTGCCAGGCAAATATTCCATGGACTCAACCACTCTGCCATTTTGTTTAGTGTTAGCATATCCTGGGTTCTTTTCTACAAGTTCTGTCCTTGATTTTTTTTTAATCTCTTCTTCTTTTCACTATTTTCTGGAGTCTTTAATATATTATTTCAAGGCTGCTTAACTATGCATCAACTAATCTTTTTTTTTGAAGCACCTTTTTTTCCTACTTCACTTCCCGACAACTCAAAACCTTCTTGCTTTTCAAGCCCTTGACTTCATCAGGTAGGTTGGACTCTCCTCTTTCTTCTTTCTTTCCCATCATGAGTCACATATCATCTTTGCTGACAGTTGCATATTACAAATATTCATTAGCATGTTGGAGAGAGGAACCAACCTTCTCTGAGAGCCTCCAATGATTAAGCATCTTATTCAACCTGCTACAATTTCCATGGCACTATTGCCATGACTTGGCAATCATACTAAGGCCCATGTTTTGATAAATCTTCTTTAATGTGTCTTAATTCCAGACTCTGTATACATTTTCCCCCCTGTTTAATTGATTTGTAATTCTCACCCAAGGATATTTTTTCCATAGGTTTTTAGAGGGAGTGGAGAGAGAGGGAAAGACAGAGAGAAATATTGATCTGAGAGAAACACATAGATGGTTGCCTATTGCATGAGCCATGACCAGAGCCCGGGTTGGGGAGGAGCCCCCAAGCAAGGTACGTGCCCTTGACCAGAACTGAACCCAGGATCCTTTGGTCCACAGGCCAATGCTCTATCCACAGATCCAAACTGGCTGGGGCTGAATACCTTTTTTCTTATTTTTTGCCAGAACGTCTGCTTTGATAGCCTGCTTGGTACTCCAGTCACATTAAGACTGCATTATCATGCCGAAACCGGTTTGGCTCAGTGGTAGAGTGTCGGTCTGCGGACTGAAAGGTCCCGGGTTCGATTCCGGTCAAGGGCATGTACATTGGTTGCGGGCACATCCCCGGTAGGGGGTGTGCAAGAGGCGGCTGGTCGATATTTCTCTCAAAAGACTGCATTATCAGCTTTTGTAAGGGTCTGGAGCCCAACTTTTGAACTCTAGCCTCATGTCTGAAACCGTATTTCTTGTTTTCAGAGCTTCCTGGTGCTTATCAGCCATCTACTTGGCTAGACCTCTGAGTGTTACCTGGTCAGAATACCCATCTCCAGGCTCCACCTGCTTAGTGGAACGCACACCCTTTATCTCAGTTTGAACCTCCCCGGCACTGACCACTTGACTAGACTCCTTTCCAGATAGGACTTAGGTCAGTAATGGTTCTTTCTGTTCTTGAACAAGGGCTCTACTCTAGCATCTGTTCAATTCTAGGAAGTAATTTCTTATCTAAATCTGGGGTTAAGCTTTCATTCCAAATTCCCACTTGGACAAAACCTTTAACATATTCAAGGACCTAAATAACATTTTAACATATTATTATCCACTTTTTTTGGGTCTTACCCATTAATGATTATTTTCTTTTGGGAGAGATTATTTATGATTTGTTGTTTGCTCTATAATGCTCTTTTTTATTCTTAAAATATGAGTAATGTGCCTACCGTCTACATCACTGTTCCTAAAATAAGCTATCCATGATTAAATTATTGAAAACTTTCTATGTGCTAGAACACGTGGGGCACAAAGATAAATAAAATACAGTACTTGTCCTTAAGGAGCTCACATACCACCCAATTACAATACGATAAAAGTTTCACCAGATGGGATATGCAAGGAACCCTGAGAGCAGAGCAGACTTGACTTATCTGCCTTGGATCAAGAGGGTCAGGGGTTGCTTCACAGTCTGAGTTGGTTCCTTAAGGATGAGTAAGAGTTTGCCATAGAGAATAAGTTATGCCTAGCTGAAGAAACAGGAAGTTAAAAGATACTCAGGCATGCCAGAGCATGGCCCATGCCATTGGAGGAAGCATGAATAATTTGGGTGGCCCTATTGTAAACTCTGTTGAGGGGGAAGAAGCAGGAAAGATGGCTGGAGAGACAGGTTGGGAACCGATGGTGAAATAATTTATGCTATGCTAAGGAGTTGGGACCTGATTCTGTAGGGACCTACCCCAGACAGTTGAGCAATTCCTCAATTGCCTTATGGAGTAATCCAGTGCTTATCACTTGCCAAAAAAAATATATTCACAGAATTTTAAGAAGCCAACAAACAAGTGCTGGTGAGGATGTGGAGAAAAAGGAACCCTCATGCACTGCTAGTGGGAATGCAGCCTGGTGCAACCACTGTGGAAGACAGTATGGAGTTTCCTCAAAAAATTAAACAGAACTCCCATTTGACCCAGTAATCCCACTTCTAGGACTATATCCCAAGAAACCAGAAACAGCTATCAGAAAGGATATATGCACCCCTAGGTTCGTAGCAGCACAATTAGCCATAGCTAAAATTTGGAAACAGCTTAAGTGCCCATCGGCAGATGAGTGGATTAGAAAACTGTGGTACATCTACACAGTGGAATACTATGCTGCTATAAAAAAGAAGGAACTTTTACCATTTGTAACAGCATGGATGGAACTGGAGAGCATTATGCCAAGTGAAATAAGCCAGTTGGAGAAAGACACACATCACATGATCTCACTCATATGTGGGATATAATGATCAACATAATTTGATGAACAAGAGTAGATCCAGAGACAAATGGTAGGGGAGGGGGTGTGCAGAAGTCCTATGGTTA
This sequence comes from Vespertilio murinus, assembly GCA_963924515.1. Classification (NCBI taxonomy): domain Eukaryota; kingdom Metazoa; phylum Chordata; class Mammalia; order Chiroptera; family Vespertilionidae; genus Vespertilio; species Vespertilio murinus. The sequence goes on along the minus strand of OZ004711.1, from coordinate 82,155,771 downwards.
AAGGACTTGTATGACCAATGGACACAGACACTGAGGCAGTGAGGGCTTACCTGGGGTGGGAATGACTGGGGGGCAATCAATTGGGAAAAAGAAAGCATATGTAAAACTTTAGACAATAAAAAAATTATATCTATCTATCTATCTATAATCAGTAAGACTTCTATGCTCTAGAATTTAGATAATGTTGGTATGATTCTTCTAAAAGGCAGATAGAATTCTAACCACTGTCCTTGCAAATATCTTTTCTCACATTTTACATACAAATATATTTTCTTATTTTGTGGCCACCTTGTAGAAAAATGCACTTAATATTAGATTTTTATGATATTCTGAATTTTATTTAATCACTTATATTTTAATTTTATCATGAGTATAGAATTGTTTTATGGAGAGTAAATCATTGTGTGTGTATTTGTTCATGCATGCATGAAAGCACTGTGCATGTGAGCAAACAGCGGGGAGAGAAAAAGAGGGCGACTGAAAGAGTTTCCTGGTGTACTGTGTACATTTGTGTTTTTCAAAGTTGTTTTGATCATATATGGCTTCTTTTCTGACTGACTGTTAGGGTGAGCTCTGAAAATTTTTTGGGAAAAGACTAATTTAATTTTATCACGTAGTTCTATAAAATAAATGATCTATTATGAAGACATTTTCAAAACTTTCATTTTATAATATTTTAAAAAATATTTTTTATTAATTTTTTACAGAGAGGAAGAGAGAGGGATAGAGAGTTAGAAACATCGATGAGAGAGGATCATCAATCAGCTGTCTCCTGTACCACCCCCATTGGGGATGTGCCTGCAACCAAGGTACATGCCCTTGACCGGAATCGAACCCGGGACCTTTCAGTCCGCAGGCCGATGCTCTATCCATTGAGCCAAACCGGTTTCGGCTCATTTTACAATATTTTTTAATAGCCGTGCTCTAGGGAAGCCATCAGAAATACTCCTGAGAATGGTTGATTTTCTGCTTTGCTTGCACATGGGAATCTTAATAATATGAAGTGGATTGGGTCATTTATTTGTTCAAACTTTATATAGCATTACTGTGTACAAGGCACTTGGCTAGGTGCTGGTTTACAAATATAAAGGGGGATTTTTCCTCTTCATGCCATCTTGGCATCCTTTAGTGACTTACTATTCTATCCTCCCAGCTGGAGGCTACCTCACTGCCACGGGCTTGGGTCACTGGGATTCTTTGCCAGGACCAAGTCAGTCAGAGTCAGAACTGAAAATGCCTGGACATTGATGTTCTTCCAGGGAGACAATAGCCCATGACAGAGAGTGGGATGTTATCTGAACTTGCTTCTGTGCCTGGCCCCCCATTCTCTTTCTTGTGTCCTCCACCTCCTATCAGTTTTCTGGAAGCATGGAGGTAATTCATTAGATGAGAGTCATGCACATTACTCAGGGCTCTCCAGAGACACAGAACCAACAGGACACCGATATGGGTATATGTATGTGTAGGCATATGTACATAGAGTCAATTCTTGTTACTCACAATTCACAGTAGATATATTCTATTGAGTTCCTGCAATTAAGTTGCTGCAAACACTTAAATTAGAAAACAATGGACCATTGCTCCTAGGGGAAATACAGAGTTGGCTTCCTGTGGTCACTAGTCGCAATGTTTTCATTATCTGATCAATATATAACCTTGTTTTATGTGGGTTTCTATTTAAAGACACTGTGTGTGTGTGTGTGTGTGTGTGTGTGTGTGTGTGTGTGTGTGTTTGATTCATTAAAATTGAACTTATGCCCAACAGGACTATAACTTGTGTCTAAACAAAGCTTATGTAACACATACTAGTATATGTTCTCTAAGGCATGTCTCAACCTCTTGCACTAGAAACATTAGGCAGCATTTAGCACTGTGCTGGGTGGGGTTGTCATTTTAAATAGCAAAAAAAGCATAAAAACACAAAAAGTATGATGATAAAGCACAAAAAGGACATGTGTTTACAGTATGAGAGCTGAAGCAAGAAGGTTGAGATTTGCTTGTTTGACCTCACATAGGAACATGTGTATTGGGGGATTAAACTTTTTTTTACTACCCTGTGCATGTCCATAAATGACTGCAAAAGCACCGTGAGTATTGGTTTCAGAGTTTCTAATACATTTTATCAAGTAGACAAATTGCAAATATGGAATCTACAAATAATGAGGATCAATTGTATATATGTATGCTTATATGTACTTATGTAACACATACATATATAAATATACATATACTAGAGGCCCAGTGTGTGGATTCATGCACCGGTGGGGTTCCTTGGCCTGGCCTGTGGGGGGATCTGGCCAAAACCAGCTCTTTGACATCCCCTGAGGGGTCCCAGATTGCGAGAGGGTGGTACTCAGGTGACACACCTTGGAATTGGGCTCCTTCTTCTCTGGGTCCTGGGTGGGGGTGAAGCAAATTCAGGGCCAACAGTGTCCCGGCAGCAACTAACCCATGGCCAATTCTGAGAGGAATCGGGCTCCCTCTACTGGTCTGAGCGTCTGTCCCCTGGTGGTCAGTGTATGTCATAGCTACCAGGTGAATGGTCAAATGGTTGGACAGCTGCATATATATATATATATATATATATATATATATATATATATAATCCATACATATAATTTCTCTCTCTCTATATAGATTACCCACATATACATCAATTTTGTCAACATAAGGATGTCCAACTCTGTAGATAATTTACATGAATTTATTTTAATTTATTTGAGGCAAACTAATGACATGTTGGGAAGCAAGTTCTCATATGTTCCAGAGAATGACAGCTTTGCAGTTCCTTTTATACATTTGGAATTAAGGAGGGAACATAAGGAAGATTACAAGGTGAGAGAAAGCCAGGTAGGGAAATTTCTATGATTGGATTAGAGTATTGTTAACAAGGTTATTTGTTCCCTTGAGGGTGGTTTCCCTTTGAGGGGTTTGAAAAAGAGGATTACTCTGGCATTTCAATGGTGTTAAGCTTGATGCACAGGAATAACAGGCAGGGTTTGACTACAGAAGTTATAGGCCTGGGGCATGACTACCCACTAAGACCTGCTCAGTTAGGGATTTATGACCAGGTCACCCTGTGGATTTACTCTTGGTCATTGGACTTGTCAGATTTATTGCAGAACCCTCTTTTCATTCATAATACAAAAACACAGCATAGGCTGGGAACTCAGGCAGGAGTTAATGCTGCAATCTTTTGGAATTTCTTTTGTGAGAAACCTCAGTTTTTGTTTTTAAGGCCTTCAACTGATTAGAGGAAGCCCACCCATATTACTGAAGGTAATCTCCTTTGTTTAAAGTCAACTGATTGTAGCCCTGGTTGGTTTGGCTCAGTGGATAGAAAGTCAGCTTGTGCCCCAGGTTTGATTCTGATCAAGGGCATATGCCAGAGTTGCAGGTTCCCAGCCCTAGTTGGGGGCATGCAGGAGGCAAAAAATTGATGTGTTTTTCTCACATTGGTGCTTCTCTCTGTCTCTCACTCTCCCTTCCACTCTCTCTAAAACTCAATGGAAGAGATATCCTTGGGTGAGGATTAAAAAAAAATAAAGTCAACTTATTGTAGGTGTTATCCCCAGTTACAAAATACTTCCACAACAAGATCTAGATTAGTGTTTGCTTAAGTAACTAGGATAACTATTGCTTAGTCAAGTTGACACTAAAACCAGCCCTCACACCATGTAAACAGCTTTAATATGAAGTTGGTTTCTCCATTCTTAAAGTCTTCTGACCATTTGATCACCAGATATCTCCATTGACTACTTCCTTACAGAATTTCTATCCAACCAATGGCTAGAGACCTTCCCTTTCTTTAGAAATATAGGATAACCATCATTTTTGCCTCTTGGGATTATGCCTTCAGGGCATCATCTCTCATCTAAAATAATTTAACTATTTTTCTCACACAGCTATAAAATAATTCTATTCCAATCTTTTGTCTATCTAGATGGGGAATCATAAATAAAGGGTTAATGGTAGATTTGAAAAGGCTCTTGAAGAATGAGCAGGATTGGAGGAGGCTGAGTTTGTTCCAGCAGAAGGAACAAGTGTGAAGAAGGGGCCAGGGGTGAGATAAGTGCAGAGTATAGTCATGGAAGCAAAATTGTCCTTGGTTGGCTGGACTTTGAAATGCATGTGTGTGAGCCCTTGGAGGTGGAGATGGAAAGGTGGGTATGATTGCAGAAACGTTTGAATCAAATGATCGGTGATGAGGAGTTGATTGTATGACACCTCAGCGTAGGTATTGTTTTTTAATTGAATTTTCACCTACCCCCCGCCCTTTGAGGTCCTTTTCTCCTCCTTAACGAACTAATGACTCCTTGTATGTCCAGACTGACATTTACTTAAGGTCTTTGAATGCAGGTTTTTGGGCAGCAAAATGTGTTAACCCCTAATGTTTCTTAAAAATAATTTTATTTTTAAGAAACAAAAAGAATAAGGGAGAACCTATGACCATCTTTGTTGCTGCCTAAAAGAAATTTAGATAGAGGGCCTGTTTCAGGAGGGAACTATCATCATGGAAAATGGTAGGATAATATGCACTATCTGCATTACCAAGCAAATATTTGTTTTTGCCAAACATTTGCTTCTCCATTTCCATGTGAATTTCCTTCCTTGATCCCTCTGAAGTCCCAAACCACTATCAACTTCTTAGCTCAAGATGGCACATAAGCTTTACCTGCCCACCTAATCCTTGTGCTCTATATTCTTTTTTTAAATTTATTTTTATTGATTATGGTATCACATAATTGTCGTTATCCCCCCATTCCCATCCCAAACCCCTCCCTACATATTCCCCCACCCCCCTATTGTCCATGGTGCATGCTCACAAGTCCTTTGGTTGATCTCTTCCCTTTACCTCCACCCTCCCCTACTTTCCCTCTGAGGTTTGAGAGTCTGATCGCTGCTTCTCTTTCTCTGGATCTATTTTTTAAAAATATATATTTTATTGATATTTTACAGAGAGGAAGGGAGAGAGATAGAGAGCTAGAAACGTCAAGGGCATGTATACCTTGTGCTCTATATTCTTAAAGATTTGGTTCTTTTTTTCCCCTGCTAATCTGTCTCATGCCAATTTAATTATTAGACCAGCCAGAAGGACTTAGAAATGAGGAGGGAATTTTTTCCCTCTCCAGCAAGGCTTTTGGTAGGAATGCCAGGTGGAAGTGCTAGGAATATTGGTGTGAGAAAGATAATGCATGGAAAGGGAAGACTGGAGGGATAAACATTTAATCAGCTAGTAAAGAGAGTGATATTTACCTCGCTTTTCACTTGCCACTTGAAAGAAAAATCAGGAGAAACTCCTATCAGGTCCCGGGTGCAAACATGGCTGTCAGGTGACATTGCAGCTGACTGAAAGGAAAAGCATTTAGAATGTGAAAAACCTCTTTATTTCAAAGAGTGGCCCTGAAAAAGTGTTGAGTGTGTTCTCTATTCTATTCCCCAGCCTGTGAAATGCAGGAATCACAAAGTACTGACTGAAAATGGCCTTTCCCTTTGTTCTCCCTCTCAGGGCTTTGGGAGGTATTTACAGGCAGTTCAAGATGCTGAGTAGGTCTCACTTTTCAGAAAAATAAATAAAAAATAAAACCACCACCAACTCAAACAAGTTGCCTCCAGGTGCATCCCAAATGGCATGTTGATTGATTTGGTTCAAAAAGAAATTAGCGATGTAAATGTGTTTGAGAAAATTATTACCCAAATCACAACATCCTCTTCAGACAGTTGTTTGACTGAATACTGAAAGGAACATTAAAAATCTTTGAGCAAAAGCCTTTGCCAAAGTATTAAATGATAAACTGGTATGAATTTTCTTCTTGCCCTCTGAGAAAAGATCTTTGCCTTTGATATTCATTCAGGTTTGTTTGCATGTATAATTCAGACACATTTATATGTGGCCTTCTGTCAAACTGTCAGGAGATTTCATATTTAGAATTACTAATACTTGAAGTGATGTAATGAGCATTAAAATTATTGGCCCAGATGACTATCACTGGTGTCTTAAAGCAAATGGAGTGCAGACAATGTGTCCCAAAGTGAATATGCTCAATCTGAAATGACAATAATTAAAATATTTTTCATTTGTATATTAGTTAACCTTTTCAAAAATATTTTATATTTATTACCTTTTTTATGGAGATTTAATAAACACCTGAAGTCTCTCTCGATGCAAGATTTCTGTTTTATTAATTGATCAGTTCACTCCTTCTATACAAATAAAGGTCAATTATTGTTAGACCCCAGAGATACGGCAGTGAACAAAAAATGGAAGCTGCTTCTGTGAAGTTAAATCCTATTGTGAGGAGACAGACAATATAAATTACACAGAGTGTAAGATCACCTCAGAACTTGAGCTTTGCTTCCCCCCTTCTACCACTAAATCTACCATTGATGATTAATTTCATAAAACAACATCATTCATCATGTTTAACTATTGCCTATATGTTGAAGTTTCAGCAGTAATTTTGAAACATGCTAATATGGAATTAGGAGCAAAGAAGGAACAAAAAAAGTGGCATTTTTTTTCCTGATGTTGATTTTATTTAAGTGCCTAGCAGATTGGATGTTCCTGTGCTTGCTCAAGGGATAGTTAATGGATAATTCTGGAAGGATATGCTGCAAATTTGCATCATGTGACTGGTCACTCCATAGTGACCAGTTACATGATGACAGATTTGCAGGAACCAAGAAGCATGTATAAAAGCCCATACATGCTCCTTGGTCCCTGAAAATCTGAAAGAACACTCTAGGCCAGCATGACTCAGTGGCTGAGCATCCACTAATGAACCATGAGATCACAGTTCAATTCCAGGTTAGGCACATGCGTGGGTTGTGGGCTTGATCCCTGGTGGGTGGTGTGCAGGAGGCAGCTGATCAATGATTCTGTGATTCTCATCATTGATGTTTCTATTTCTCTCTCCCTTCCTCTCTGAAATTATATATATATATATATATATATATATATATATATATATATATATATATCCATGAACAACAGCAACAAAATTGTATTGATCAGCAATTCATTCATTTGGTCAATGAATCAAAATTATATATTGCAAGCCTTTCTACACAATGTCTTGTAACTAATAACTGCAGTTTTCAGTATTCAACCAACTGAAAAAAAATCCATTATTACTCTTTAGTTGAACTGAGTCTCTGTCTGTCTCTCTCACCTTCAATGATCACTCAACAGCTGCTCAAGAGCCACCGGTTGAAGGCAGGTCAGCATCCACAAAACAAGGCTACTTCTGGCCTTAACCCTTTATCCCATTTGTTGGGACTTTGTCCTTTTTCCAGGATCAATACACATTTTATTTTGGTAATATAATAAATGTATATCAAGAATTGAGATTTGGTTACACCATTAATTGAACAGGTTGTGGTCGGAAGGCAAACCTTCTTAGGAGCAAACAAAAGTGACTCAACAGGAGAGCCTGCTATACATTTCTGTCTGCGAATGTGACATAGAGCCCATGCCTTCCGGTCTAGTTTCCGTGCTGATATAACTCTAGTCACAGGAGGTGGGAGAGAGAGAGATTCAGCTTGTCTGAACACTAATAATGAATTAGAAAAAATTGGCTGAGTTCCGAAAATTACAAAATTATAGTTATCAGGAACAACATACTATTTAGAAAGGATTGCATCTTGCCAATTTAATTAAATTTCCAAATATATATATTTCGCCCCACTGTATCATAGAGTGTTTAAATTGTGCATTTAGATTTATAATCCCAGCTTAAGCAAGAATGGCAAATCATACATTTTAGGGGGGAAAATACACCAACAAAACAAACCCTGTGCTTTGAGGCAGAAATCTAGATGAAACAATTTCTTAATTCTGTGACTTCTGGCAAGTCATTTCATACCTCTGGGCCCAAGTGTTTATCAGCAAAATGAGAGGGCTCCTTAGGTGATCTCTAAGCTGCCTTTCAAGCTTTTACTAGTAGTTCTTTACCCACCTCGAATAATTAATTCTTTTAAGTATATTTTTATTGATTTCAGAGAGGAAGGGAGGAAGAGAGGAATAGAAATATCATAAGAGAGTATCATTATTGGCTTCCTCCTGCATTACCCACACTGGGGATTAAGCCTACAATCCAGGCATGTGCCTTGAACAGGAATCAAACCATGACTTCCTGGTACATAGGTTGATGGTCAACCATTGAACCATGCTGGCTGGGCACTCACCTAATTGGTCAACATTAGTTTAGCTGTGCTGGTCTTCTGTATTCTGTTCCCATCTGAAATCCACTTTTTAAAAAAATATATATATTTTATTGATTTTTTACAGAGAGGAAGAGAGAGAAAGAGGGACAGAGAGCTAGAAACATTGATGAGAGAGAAACATCGACCAGCTGCCTCCTGCACACCCCCCACTGGGGATGTGCCCGCAACCAATGCACATGCCCTTGATCAGAATCGAACCTGGGACCCCTCAGTCTGCAGGCGCTCTATCCGCTGATCCAAACTAGCCTGGGCTGAAATACGCTTTTTAATAGTCACCTTTTATTAGGTATGCAAGTTGTCTCCCAGTGACTTACAGGACTTACCATATGGTGAGAGAGGAGGAGAATATAATTTTAGAATTAAATATTTGGCCTATTTCTGTGAATATATTATATTTATAAAATATTTCTATTAGAAATTCTTTTCATATGGAACAGCTGTATGGAATGCTGGGGAATATGCAAAGTTCAATTAAAATCAATTTCGAGCACATTTTGTTTTGCTGACTGTCTCTGCACATTTGTTAAATAGAAAATTCTTTCCACGCCTGCATTCCAGAGATGAAAATCAATGCACAGTTCTGAGATGATTTTTTAAAATAAATTGCAGCTGATATTCTGGCACTGAAATGCTTCCATTTTTCACAACTGCACTCATGCCTAGATTGTGTCACAGAGAATTCCCTTCCAACGAGCCTTTCCTTGGGCCCTGCTACCACATTTCTTGAGTCTCCTCATCCTTATCTCATAACCACTTCAACCTTTTAGCCTGAATTTAGACTGCTGACCAGCCAGGGGAATCAGTCAGTCACTTGCTTTTAAACAAACCTTTCTGTGGAACTGTACATGTTTGTAAATGTTTAATTCACTTTTTTTTGGTGTACAGTTATCTAAGTTCTAATACATGCACAGTCATATAGCCAGCACCACAGTCAGATCCAGAGAAGTGCCCTTATGCTAACCATTTCCCTGAGCTGCCCCTTTGTAGTCAAACCCTTCCCCCAGGTCTAACCCTTGTCAATTACTGATTTGTTTTCTGACCCAAAAGTTTTGCATTTTCCAGAATATCATACAATGGGAACTACATAGAATTAAATTTTGAGTCTGTTTCCTTTCACTTTACATAACGCATTTGAGATTTATTTCTGCTTGTGCATCGTTCATTCCTTCTCATTGCTGAGTAGTATCCCACCACGTGGAAGTACACAGTCTCAGTTCACTGGCTGAAAAAGGACATTGGGTATGTTTCCACTCCTGGGTAACTATGAATAATGCTGCTATAAAACTCATGTACAATTTTTTGTGTGAACCTAAGTTTTAATTTCTTTTGGGCAAATACCCATGCGTGGAATTGCTGGGTTATATGGTGAGTGTATGTTCAATTTTACTAGAGATTACCAAACTGCTTTACAGAGTGGCCATACTACATCTTACATGCTTACTAGTGATGTATGAGCGTTTCAGAAACTCCCCTGATAATATTTGATTTAACTAGGGTTTTTTTATTTGTTTGTTTGTTTTTTTTTTTGTTTTTTTTTTTGCCATCCTATTAGGTATATAGTAAGATATATCTTTCTTTGCTGTTGTTTTTTTCCCCCCACAAGAATGTCTTTATGAAACAAAATACTTATTATTCCAGCTTAATGTACTTGTACTTGTATTAAATCACCACTATCTGGAGCAATCCCCAAGACCCTGACCAATCATTTAGATTTACATCTTCTTGGCCAAGAGGATGTATATTACAGATGCAGCCCAGAACAAAGGTAGGTTCCCACAGTGATGAATTATACATCTTGAGCTATAGATAGCAAATATATAATTATAGACTAGCTCTCTTGCCCCATTAGCCCAGTACCAAGGGTTCAGAAATAACCAAAGTGCCTTCTGCGACTACACAACTACTTTAAGTTAGGGAATATTTAAAATACTAAGAAAGAGACATTGACTTCATAGCACAAGTTAAAATATAGTACTGCCAAGTTTAATATCAGATACATGACACCTTTAGTCCTATTTTTTATTAGAATTATATCTGAATCCTTTCTTGGGATTATCTTCTGTTCTCTATTGACTGCAGAGAATTCCTGGTCTTTGGAGTGAGTGAGCCTCAGAGTTATGGTGTTGTAGGCACACACTAGAATAGCTGATATTCACCTGACTTTTGTCCTATAGCATCTCAAAATATTAATGATTCCTTCATTACTTGACTAGCCTGGCAATTATGGCTTGCCCTTGGATGGGGAATGTCTGGCTGGCAGGCCATACAGGGCCCAGGAAATCATTTGGCCTGGCCCTGCCAAGGCATTAGGGGTGAGTTCATGAAATGTTTGACCAAATATAGCAGGCTCATTTTTAAGTTAGTAATTTTGTATGGCCTGTGAATGATGTTATAAATATCCAAATGGCTCTTGGCAGAAGAAAGATCCCCCACCCCTGGCTTAGAACCTGGTGTAGCTGCATTTGATCTTAAATAGGCGTTGGAGACTCAAGCCAATAAGAAAAAAAAACTACCGATAGTTAAAGTTACTACCAAAACTCCTTTAGGATGATGCCAAGTGTGACGTCACCACACTGTCTCGCAGCTGAATTCAGCTCGGCTAGTTTCTCCTCCAGCTTTGGAACAAGTTACTTGTTCTTCGGTTGAACACCAGATGAAGGAGTTGGCTTCTATTTAGGGGCCGTGTTGTAAGAAAACTGTCTTCTATGTCTGAGTACCAGAATTTTATTTTAGTGCATCTGATTCTCACACTATGAGAAGCTCAGAGGAACTGAGATAAACTGAGAGAACAGATTTATGTCTCTTACTTTTTACGCATCCTGGGAACCCATTCAACATAGTGAGAGAGAAAGCAGGTGGAATTTCTGGCACCATCTTAATTGTTAATTTTTTTTTCATTTCCTTGCTTCCTTTTGCCCATCCTCCTGGGTGTAAAGGTGGATTTCCACAAGAAAAGTGTTATAAATGCTTGTAAGGTTGCATATCTATACTGACAGTGCAGTAGGCAGTTGGCTACTGCTTTCTTTTCCATTTCTTCACAATGAAATGGGGAAAAGTGGATGAATTTTATATACCTCTTCATGTCTAGTAGCAAACTTGGCCAGCCCTACTCCTGCCCTGGGCAGTGCCCCCTGCCAGCGGCACAGTTGATGAGCTTCTCCGCAGAGCAGCCATGCACAGCCCTGTTCTTGCAGGAATGAGAGACGTTCTGCGGCGGCTTCTAGCCCGGAGCTGTTGCATTCCCCTCTTGAGGTCTATCAATGCTCAGGCAGATGACAGAGTCGGGCTCATTAAAGTCTGGCTTCGGAGCCACGGTGGTCACAGAATAGAATGTGATATTGCTTCCATTTTCATTTTCTGCAACAACCGTGGCATTACTCATTGGAGAGGCATTAGACTTTTTGGACGTGTTTTTATGCAATTAACTTTACAGAAGTACAGATGCCAACAGATTTCTGAAATATGGCAATGGAAATTTCCATTTCCGGTTTCATAATACAAAATAACCTGTAACCTTTATTGCACGCTGTTTGCTAACCACTGTTAATGTGTTATAAACAATAGTATGGAAAATACATGAAGACAAGTAAAGGTACTTCATAAACGAACTTAAAAATAGATAAGAATAGAAAAATTGCCAGTACAGAGCCTTACATGGTAGGCCTCCGTTAAATATTTCTTGCCCTTGTTGTTTTTTTTAGCTTTAACTTTCTATATTTATTTTTTATTTATTTATTTTTTAAAATATATTTTATTGATTTTTTACAGAGAGGAAGAGAGAGGGATAGAGAGTTAGAAACATCGATGAGAGAGAATCATCGATCAGCTGCCTCTTGCACACCCCCCAACTGGGGGTGTGCCTGCAACCAAGGTACATGCCCTTGACCGGAATCGAACCCGGGACTTTCAGTCCGCAGGCCGACGCTCTATCCACTGAGCCAAACTGGTCCTGGCATTAACTTTCTATATTTAAAAGATGGTTTTGTTAAAGGACTATTTATGGCGAAAATGAGTGCTAAAGCAAGAAGAGTGGGCCTTTGGATCACCCACATCATTGGTTATTTGGGGAAGATAAGATGGCACAATAGAAATATTACGAATCAGACAAACCTTTTCAAATCCCAGCTAGCTGTAGGACCTTCGTGAAGCTATTTAATTATCTGAGTATCAGTTTCCTATTCTTAAAATAAGAGGATATTCTGAAGATTCAAGGCAGCGGCTAATAATACTGCCTTGCAGAACCAATCTAATAGTTTAGGATGAGGCCATTAAACATTCAATTCATTGAATTTGTTTTGTCTTGGTTCCAAACAACCTTTTAACTTTGTGTTTTCCTAGGCAAGTCGTTGTAGAGGGAGATTTTTCTGGTGATCACATGGACTTCTGGACTTTCTCAATCATTTTTTCACTGTAAATCAGTGATTTTCACTTGCCTACCTAAGTTGCTTTACCATAGGAATGGAACGTACCATTTTTACAGGCATAAGTATGCTGGCCACCAGTGTATTGTGGTCTCATCCTAAATTGCTATACCTCATCTCATGACAGTGACTCAGTGAGTTTCACTGTTTTCCCAGAGATGCACCTGCTATGTGCAGGTGAAATGAAGGTTTTGCTTCTGCAGAGCTGAGGACCAGAAATTCAAGTTTATATACTCAGCATGATAGGAATGTCACCCAGGGAGACCTGGACAGAACCCGTAAACTTATTTGCAGACTATTACACGTCTGTATGCTTGTTGACATTTAAATAGAATTAGCATTAAAGTAATAACTAGACATAATTTAAAAATAAAAATTATTACTTGGCCTATACTTAAAAAATCCCCATTCCTGCTACTCAGAGGCAACCACTTTCAACTGTTTAGGCTATTTCTTCCGGTATTCACCTCCATATTTCAACATTTCATGCTTCTTGAATTGATTACTTAGTTTTCAAAGTTTTAGGCACTTTCTTTTTCATACTATGGAAGAAGAAGAATTTTGCTATCTTACAAATACTAACCAATCTATATCCTTGGTGCTAACACACACACACACACACACACACACACACACACACACGCACACACCTTCTTTATAGATATATCATAGTTTTTGTTGAAATAGTTGAATCATTAAAATGGTTATATAAACATTATTGACAACTGAGATATTGTTTACGAATAAGGTAATTGCACATCTTTTCTTGCACAACTTTTGCTCCCCCCACCCCCCCGAATTAATACTGTGGAAGGGCCACGCCATATGATCCTATGTAGGACCTACTTAGAAAGATATGCCTTTAAGTTCTGGGAAATATTATTGTTTTATCTTATGCTCGGTCTGTTTTTTTTTTTTTTTTTAAAAAAAACACACACATATTTTTATTGATTTCAGAGAGGGAGGGGAAGAGAGATAAATACAATGATGAGAAACAATAATTGATTGGATGCATCCTACTCGCCCCACACTGGAGATTGAGCCTAAAACCTGGGCATGTGCCTCAACCAGGAACCAACCTGTGACCTCCTGGTTCATAGATTGGCCCCTGAGCCACACCTACCAGGATGCTCTGATTTCTGTTTATAGAACTAGTAGAGGCCCGATGCACAAAATTCGTGCAAGGGGCTCAGCCCTCGTAGCAGCCCTGGCTGCCTTGCAGCCCTGACCCCCGCCCACTGGTCATTCCAGAGAGTTGTCCCGGAAGGTTGTCCCAGAAGGCCATTCTGCTGCCTGGTCTAATTAACACATTAGCTCTTCATTACATAGGATTACTATTTATATGCTAGATTTCTCAGATTGTTTCAAAAAATTTTTTTCCTTAATTTCAATATCTCTGTATTTTATTTCTACATTCTATTTTATTTTTTCAATACTTTTGTTTGAAAGGATTCAGAACACACCACCCCCAAAATATACCAATTTGGTATGTTGATGCTTTTCTGCTAAAGGCCCTTACCAGGTCAGGAAAGGCAAGTGACCTTCCCTTTTTTTCCTACATAGAACTCCCGTGTGAAAGATGTTCTCCCTGACCTGGTAGAAAAGACCATTCTTAGCACCGAAGACTGGGAATTGAGGCTGGAAACAACCTTTACAACCTTATTAATAACTATTTTCTCCTTTAGCCTCCTTATATGTTTCAGTAACTTTTTTCACCATTGCCATTATTTGTGCAACCTGGTCTATTATTAGCCCTTGGCCTAACCACTTTTTGAGTGTTAATTCTTCTGTGAAGTCTTCAATATACACGTAAAATTAAGTTTGTATGCTTTTCTCCTGTTAATCTATTTATGTCAGATTAATTTTCATGCCTAGCAGGAGATCCTAGTGGGCAGAGAAAAAGTTTTGCCTCTCAAACATGTTGAAAGGTTTATTTTTGTAATTTTTGTTTATTTTTGTTAATATTCTTCTTTTGTAGCAAAAGCATGTTTTGGCTGTTTTCTGGGTGCTGTATCTTTCAGATTGTTGCAGCATCTTCTCTTTTCTTTTTAACAAAATTGATGTAAATGTTTTAGCATTTCATTTCTTCTCTTATCTTTCCTTCCTCTGGGTTTTATGTTTGTTCAGTTTCTGCATTTCATGTTAAAGCTTCTCTTGGTTATCTGGTGGTTTCTAGATGACAATTTCTAAAGAAATATTAATGGGGGTTGTATCTGGATATAATTTATGGAACACATAGACCAATGGAATAGAAACGAGCCCCCAGAAATAAACACACACATATACAGTTAACTAGGATTTGATAAGGGAGCCAAGAAGACTTAATGAGGAAAGGAGAGTCTTTTAAATGAATGGTGCTCAGGAAACCGGATAACTGCATGCAGGAAAATAAAATTGGACCATGTTTTACCCCACCCACAAATTTAAGTCAAAGTGGGTCAAAGACTAAAATAGAAGATTTGGAATTCTAAAATTCCTAGAAGAAAATATAGGAAAGAAGCTCTTTCACATTGGCCTCAGCAAGATTTTTTTTTTGGATATGACACCAAAAGTGTAAGCAACAAAACCCAAAATAAACAAATAGGTCTGCATCAAACTGAAAAGCTTTAGCACAGCCAAAGAATAAGGCAGACCTAAGGAATGGGAGCAAATATTGGCAACCATCTCTCTGATAAGGGGTTAATGTTCAAAACATATCAGGAGTTCATACAATTGAACAGCAAAAACAACACACACGCACACATCACACACACACACACACACACACACACACACACACACACACACACACAAAAATATACACAAAACAACAACAAAAAAATCAACCAACCAACCAAACAAACAAACAATCCAATCTAAAAAATAGGCAAAAGAACCGAAGAGCCAGTTTTCCAAAGAGGATAAGCAAATAGCCAACAGATGCATGAAAAGATGCTCAGTGTTACTCATCATCAGGGAAATGCAAAATTAAAACCACAGTGAGGCATCACCCCACCACTTTTACAGTGGTTATTATAAAAAAAAGATGAGATAACATGAATTGGTGAGATTGTAGAGCTAAGAGAACTCATACCTTGTTGGTGGAAGTGGTATGAAGGTTCCTCAAAAAATTAAAAATAGAACTGCTATGTGTTTCCTTCTTAATAGATTTATTTTTTAAAAGATGTCCTAACCTTTAAGAACAGCTTTATTGAAATAGTATTAACTTCTGGGTGTATACCCAGAAGAAATTTAATTACTATTTCAAAGAGATATCTGCACCCCCAGTTCATTGCAGCTTTGTTCACAATAACCATGATGTGGTAACAGCATAAGTGCCTGTCAACAAATGAATGGATAAAGGACGTGTGGTATATTTATATAATGGAATATAATTCAGCCATAAAAAAGCAGGAAGTCCTATTATAAGCAATATCATGGGCATTATGCTAAGTGGCATAATTCAGACAGAGAAACAAAACTAGTGCATGTTATAACATGTGGAATAAAAAAAAAGGCTAAACTAAAAAAAAAAAATAGAGTAGAATGGTGGTTGGTAGGTGCTGAAAAATTGGAGAAATGAGGAGATGATTGTCAAAAGGCACAAAATTCCAGCTATAAGATGAATAAAGCTCTAGGATGTAATGTACAGCATGGTGACTATTGTTAGTAATACTGTATATATACTTGAAAGTTATTAAGAGAGTAGATCTTAAATGTTCTGACTCATCCCCAGGTGTAGAGTTTCAAATACATCCCCCCCGACACACACACACAATAATGACTATGTGGAGAAATTGAGGTATTAACTAGCCATATTATGATAATCATTTTGCATTATATATTTGTATCAAATCATCACATTGTACACCTTAAACATACATATGTGATATGTTAATGCTATCTCAATAAAGCTGGGAAAATATAAATAAATAGGAGGAAGAACCACAGGATAAAATAGAGAATGAAAGAATAAATATCAGTACTGGTAAAGAGAATAAGAGACCCAAAGAAGTCACCTTGCTCAAGGGAAGAATGAATCCTTCCTGACCTCAAAGAGAATCCATGATTTCTTCCTCCCGGGCATGTGAGACGTGAACCAATACACTTCTGCTTTTGTTTTTACTCTACTTCAGAGAGCTGCTCTGAAGACTTTCAATTCATGGAGTCCAAATATTTCCCCTAAGAGGTGGGCTCACTCAGAAGTTTGTTTCCTTCTTAATAGATTTGTTTTTGAAAGATGTGCCAACATTTAAGAGCAGGCTTTATTTTCATAGAAATAGGAAGCATATTCCACCCAGGATACTTTGGATAACAATTTTAGCTGTTTTCTCTTGCCCTTAAAGAAACATGTTACCCCGAGGCCTTGAGCAATAGGAAGCTAAAATGGTTAGCGTTATCCCACAAGAGGATTAAAATGGTGGAAAACGAGGCTAGGCCTTTCAGCAGGCTGGGCTGCTGTCCTCTGAGGAGCAACCCTGAGACCTACAAATGTGTTCCCACAATGGCTGCCCTGCACCACTGCATTCCTATTCCTTGCTACGATCAAGGGCAACTTGTGTTCTCAATAAAGAGGCCAGGCTTGAAAGAAGTTGTTTTTTTAAAATTTATTTTTATTATTTATTTATTGAAAAAAATTTTTTAAATTGATTTCAGAGAGGAAGAGAGAGGGAGAGAGAGATAGAAACATCAATGATGAGAGATAAACATCTAGGCTGCCTCCTGCATTCACCCCTACTGATGATCGAGTCTGCAACTTGGACATGTGCCCAGGCCTGAATAGAACTGAAACCTTCTGGTTCATAGATTGACACTCAACCACCATGCTGGCAACACAGGAAGTTGGGTTGTTGTTTTTTCCAGGAAGTTGGTTTTTATAAAAGGTTTCTTACTGAAATTTCTTTCAAAATTCTTGCAAAACTATCAGCATCATTATCAATATTTTGCTTTGCTTACCTGAATGTCATCCTTGTGCTGGGGCCACACTAATCTCTATACTGTTCCATTTTTAGTATATGTGCTGACAAAACCAGCACATTGCTGTGTCCATTTGTGGCACGGACAGAGGTGATACAAAGAGGGAGCTTCTTCCCTGTAACTGCCGTCAGTTAAACGGAAAATAGCAATGGTTTCAGAAAATGCTATTCCTTCAACAAAAATGTACTAAGAGACTTCTTTGGGTCAGGACTGTGTAGGCCCTGCGACACAGCATGACCCCCAAGTGTCAAGAGTCCTGATATAGACAGCAACAAAATAGCTACGCACAAAAATGTAAATTGCAACAATAATAAGGGCTATCTAAGTGAGAGGCACTTAGATTAGGCCTTTTTAGGAAGTGACAACAACAAAAGAATGAGTAGCTATGAACTTGGAGAAGAGAGAACGTGTGTGCAGACTCAGGGACTCAGGTGCATGGTGAGGGGGCACTGAGAGAAGACAAGTGGAGAGATTTGGAAGGATGAGGGTATGAAGGCAGGTGTCAGATCATAATAGGTTTTGACCATATATGCTTTGTGGACTGTGAAGATATTCTGTCTTTTTCCTAAACATAAAGGAAAGGCACTCAAGGGCTTTGAAAGGCGTGTGTGTCTGACATTCCTACATCTATGCTTTGTCAGGATCACTGTGGCTGCAATCTGGAGGATGCTTTGGAAAGGCAGGGGTGGGTGTTAGAGCACGTAGCGCTCATCAAACCTCCCTGAGAATTGTAACATGAAAGCAGCATTTCATCTCTAAGAGAATATAGCTGTAAAAGATGTCAAAAAATTTAATCTGATAGTCTCCTTTCAGACCCGGGGATGTTACAAACTTTGAGAACAAATGACTTCATAAAGTCTCCAAAAGAGAAAAATCTACCATATCTCTTGGGAACAGATACTGACATTTGACTTTATTACATAGAGGATCCCATTTCAGTGTTTTAAAATGCTGTGCCTCTTACTGAATAACCTTCACAACAACATTGAGAAGCAAGTTGGCATCACAAGCTCGATTTTATACACGTGGAGGTTAAGAACTTAGGTGCAGAGAATAGTGACATAGCCTAGGTCGTGAAATAAATTTAGTAGCAGTGACTTTCTTCCCAGCCTTTCAGTTCCCTGATGCCCTTGTCCAGATGACCTTGCATTTAACAGAAATATCCTGGAGCACTTAGCATTGGATGAAGTCAAATGTAATGTTTTAGATTCCTTGGATGTCCATCTAACGCTATTCCAAGCATGAGGCTATGCTATACCTTTCACCTCAGTTTTTGCTTTTTATGTACATACTAGAGGCCCAGTGCATGAAAATTTGTACACGTGTGTGTGTGTGTGTGTGTGTGTGTGTGTAGGGGATCCCTCAGCTCAGCCTGTGCCATCATGCAGTCCAGGACCCCTCGGGGGATGTCCACCTGCCAGCTTAGGCCTGCTCCCCCAGGGGATGGGCCCCAAGCTGGCAGTCAGACATCCCTCTGGCAGCCCAGGAGACCTCAGGTGATGTCCAACTGATGGTTTAGGGATCGGGCCTACGCCACGGTTGGACATCCTTAGTGCTGCCGAGAAGGTGGGAGAGGCTCCTGTCACCGACACTGCACTTGCAGCTATCATCCTGGCTGGTGGCTGAGCGGAGATCTCTCTATGGGAGCGCACTGACCACCAGGGGGCAGCTCCTGCGTTGAGCTTCTGCCCCCTGGTGGTTAGTATGCATCATAGCAACTGGTCATTCCAGGTTGTTCTGCTGTTAGGGTCAATTTGCATACTACCCTTTATTGTATAGGATTATGTGCATTTTCCACTTAATTTCACCAATCCCTCTATGCTACTTATTAACCTTTAGCAGTAAGGTTATAGACAATAGTTTTATGAACTTGTAAGGTTTCTGCTAAGTGTTCAGTCTTACCCTGTATGGACTCAACCAAAGCTGTATTTCCAATGCAGTGCAAATGGTGGGGTTTTCAAAGGGTTGATGCTTGTTAATCTTATGGAAATTTTTGGACCTAGCCTTTGGCCTTCTATGTAAACTTTCTCCATTTTGTTTTTTCCTTAGGTGATAAAACATGAAGTCTACAAATTGTTTTAAAAATTAAATCAAATTACACCAATAATATTCTTTTCTGGAGGTTGATTTTAATTAACATCTCTTGTTTGATCTAACTTGTAATATTGACTTCCCGTTTTCAAAAGTTTGCTTTTTTGTTGTTGTTAATCCTCACCCAAGGATATTTTTCTATTGATTTTTAAAGAAAGTGAAAAGAAGGAGAAGAGACACACAGAGAGAAACATCAATGTGAAAGAGACACATCAATTGGTTGCCTCCTGCAATGTCCCTGGGATTGAGCTTGCAACCAAGGTATGTGTCATTAACTGGAATTTAACCTAGGGCCCTTCAGTCTGCAGGCCAACGCTCTAGCCACTGACCCAAATCAGCTAGAGCTCTAGAGTTTCTAAGAAGTTTTAAATGTATATGATGTTCTGAAACAATTCCTGGAGAATGTCAGTGGGAGTAAGTTTTAATGATCTCTCTTCTCCCCCAACAGGCATTCTTCTGGCCTAGAATCTGAACTAAAGATTTTCCTTTCTTTTTCTTTTTTGAACTAAAGATTTTTCAGTAGCTCTTTTTAAATGGTATCAGAGAAAGTAGTTCAACTAGTTTGATTATTCATCTCAGTAGTGCATTATCACAGGAGAAATTATTTTTGTATCATAAAAAGATATTATAATTGATTCTAAAATTTACCTTTGAAATGCTGGCCAAACATATAATGCTATGTCTGAGTCATTTAACTCTAATTACCTGAATAATTTAGGCTAAAGCATGTCAAACTCAAAGGCTAATACGGGACAGATAAACAAGACTTAAGTTTATGTGGGCCACAAAAAAACAAAAGCTTCAATTTTCATAGAAATGTAGGTTTATTTCAATAGAGCCATGGCTGAATACAAAGGGCTGAAATAAATGAGTAACTGTTAACATAAAATAATAGAGCATTTTGCCAAAACCGGTTTGGCTCAGTGGATAGAACGTCAGCCTGGGGACTGAAAGGTCCCAGGTTTGATTCCAGTCGGGGGCACGTACCTTGGTTGCAGGCACATGCCCAGTGGGGAGGTGCAGGAGGCAGCTGGTCGATGTTTCTCTCTCATCAACGTTTCTAACTCTATCCCTCTCAATTCCTCTCTGTGTAAAATCAATAAAATATATTTTAAAAAATAATAGAGCATTTTAATAAAAATTAATATTTTTTCTTGAATGTTAACTTACCAGACACTGAGTAACTGCATAAATTAATAAGTGTTACTCAAATAAACCTACTTTTCTTATTCTCTGAAAGCAAAATATTTCCTGTTGTGCACACCAAACAAGTCAGTACAAGACTAATGATGTGGCAATCGGTTGCTAAAATATTTGCTGCTGGTATCAGTAGAAAGAAATGGTATGCCTGCAAGTAAGATGCATAAGAAAATGAATGCAACAGGATCATTGTCATCAGTCATTATCAAATGTTGCAGTTTGTTATTAATAACTAGAGGCCTGAAGCATAAAATTCGTGCAAAAGGCTTGGCCCTTGCACCTTGGTTTTGCCAGAAAGTCATCCGGAAGTACGTTCAGAAGGTTGTTTGACCGTCTGGTCTAATTAGCATAGTGCGCTTTTATTATTATAGATTATGTGACAGGATATTGTTAAAATTAAGTTATGACATTTTTATTAAGATGTTTCCTACATGCTGTTACATTGGCTGGGCTGCAAACATACTCATTGTGGGCCACGTGCGACCCACGGGCCATGTTTTGACGTGCTTAATTTAGGCAAAAACCATTTATTTGTTTTTAACTAAAACACCTGAGTAACAGAAAAAGGCCTTGGGCTTTATCAAAAGTATGCATTTTTACCTAAGTGTTTATGCCATGTCAGGCTAGTACATTTACCTAAAGAGACT
Organism: Vespertilio murinus; assembly: GCA_963924515.1. Lineage (NCBI taxonomy): Eukaryota > Metazoa > Chordata > Mammalia > Chiroptera > Vespertilionidae > Vespertilio > Vespertilio murinus. Next base: position 82,134,230 of record OZ004711.1, on the reverse strand, counting down.
TCTAATTATTTAGTCCAAGTATTTTGAATTCACTGGATGTAAATGACTAAACAGAAGTAAAGAGCAATGAATTTAGTGAGCAAAATTAGTATGTAAAAGTTTAAGGAGAAGCAAGATATTAATATAGTCTCAAAAGCAGACTCTACCTTAACTCAGGGCTCAAGATTCATATCTTGGTGCATGATACAATGATGGTGTTAAAACTGTCTTCCAGAGAGAAACTTCTTGCTCTTTAATCAGGTGTACTGTGGTGAGATAAGAGCCTGCTAAAATGTAAGCCCCAGCCGAAGCTGGTTTGGCTCAGTGGATAGAGCGTCGGTCTGCGGACTGAAAGGTCCCTGGTTTGATTCCGGTCAAGGGCATGTACCTTGGTTGCGGGCACATCCCTGGTGGGGGGTGTGCAAGAGGCAGCTGGTCGATGTGATGTTTCTCTTTCATTGACGTTTCCAGCTCTCTATCTCTCTCCCTTCCTCTCTGTAAAATATCAATAAAATATATTTTTTAAAAAATGTAAGCCCCAGAATGTTTCTAAGTCAAGTCCATCATCTTTATTCAATACAGTTATTTATTTATTACTAGTGGTGCAGTGCACGGAATGAGTGGTGGTTTCCCTCAGTCCAGTCTGCACCCTCTCCAATCGGGAACCCCTTGGGGGATTCCCAAAGTTCTGCTGGATTTAAATTTTTATTTGATATCAATTTCTTATGATGGATGCATATTTGCATAAAAGCATCAGGTTATGGGGGCCCTGTTTCAGTCAGGGCTCTCTCAGGGAAGCAGACCTAACAAGAGGTCTGTCTATATTGAGACATTTGTTGCAAGAAATTGGCTTATGCAATTATGCAGGCTGGCTGAGTAAATCTGAAATCTGCAGCCCAAGACTTCAGGAAGGGCAGGCTGTAAATCTGGGGCTAATGCTCTACCCCCCCCCCCCCCCCCGGACTGAAACTCTTATCGCGGAGGCCTCAGTTCCTCTCTCAAAGAGTTTCATCCACTGAATCAGGCCCACCCCAGATTATCTAAAATAATTTCTGAAAACTGATTATGAACTATAATCACACCTACAAAATATCTTTACAGGAGTAGTTAGCTTAGCCTTTTTTTTTTCTTAAAATAAATTTTTACTGTTGAAAGTATTACATATGTCTTCCCCCCCCATTAACCCTCTCCCACTTGCTGCCCCCTCCCCTCCTCCCACCCCAGGCCTCCACCACCCAATTGTCTAAGTCCATGGAGCTGAGCCTTTGAAGGAATAGCTGGGGACTTGGCTAGCCAAGTGGCACTTGGAAAGACCATCACTGGTATCTAAACGTTTGTCCCTAGAGTTTCCCAATGTTGTTCATAATCTAATTTTATTCTCTTCATGCCTCTAATCAGAGAGGTTTATTGGCATCTGCACCTGATATTTTTTTCTGATATTTAAATGGATTGTTTATTAGCTTACAAAGAAGTCTCAGTATATTCTAAGTGTAGGAAATGCATATTCATATAAATCATACATAATGATATTAATTTAAAAAAATTATTTTATTGATTTCAGAAAGGAAGGGAGAGGGAGAGAGATAGAAACGTCAAGGATGAAAGAGAATCATTGATTGGCTGCCTCCTGCACGCCCTCACACTGGGGATCCCACAACCCCAGCACTTTTCTCTTACCCAAAATTGAACCTGAGACCCTTCAGTCTATAGGCTGATGCTCTATCCATTGAGCCAAACCAGCTAGGGCATAATATTGTTTCTTTAAACTTTTGTTTGTTAGTTCAGACTTTATATTTAACCAGAACCTTTGGAAGAACAACTTTCTCTGAATTTAAAGTAAAACTAAGAAATCTCAATTTATACTTCACTTTTAGAATGTTATAAACAAGTCATTTACTGCTAATTTTTTCCTTCTGTACTAAAACTATATGTACTTAATATATTTGTGTCCACTTTTCAATACTACGGTGAAAGTATCATTTCTGTATTAAATCCACTTTCTTTTCTCACTTTCTATAATTAAAATAGAATTTGCTTTGCTTCTACACATCATATTAATAATGTAAAATCAAAGCCTAAAGATATATTAAAAACAAGAAAAATTTAGTTATGAAGTATCATGGCTACAGAGAAGTATTACTTTTATAACTTGTAGAATTTAACAATTCTTTTGAGTTTGAGTTACAATAGCAGATATGTAATAATGTTGTCATTTTCATATTAGAACAAGAGGACCTAGACAAGTTTATCAATTCACTGATAATTGAACAATTGTACCACAGATGATTACTTGACACTTAATTGTTCATAAGGCGGTCATTGAAATGAAGCAGAATAAGCTTGCTTTAATTTTCAAAGAGTATTATACATAAAAGCCCCAAAATGTTAAATCTTCAAAAAAGAATTCACAGGACCCTGAGAATATGTCATAGATCACAGAGGAGTCTATACTTTTATTCAAGCTGTCTTGGATATAGAAAAAATAGAAAAAAACATGTCCTGATGGGTAATTGAATATTGCTTTGAGTTTAAAATAATTGTGGTGGAGATAATCTCATTATCTTCCCTGATTGTCATTGTTCTGGAGGTTCCAAGTGATCAAGCATTATTTTAACCAGTAATAATAGTAATTAACTATAAGGAGTTGGTGAAATTTTCATCCCTTTAGGAGTTGCTGCCAGAGTTTCTTATGGAGAGAGAATAGCCTTTATTCTAGTTACACACGAGCTTGGGGATAAATGCACCCCTAGAGTCTGGTGCTTTAGAGAGGGAGGCAAAAGTACTCAGCAAGAGAAAAGAAGAAGGATTTAATTGTCCCAGAATGAGAGGAGGAAGAATGGAGTAAAGAGAAGGAGTTGGGAAGGGGATAGGAAGAGGTTGAGCTGATGAGATTGAGAGATCACATACTTACAGTTAGTGACCCCCTAAACTTCAGTAAGGGTAGGACACTCACTAAAAACATTGTGTACTACTTTTTTGTTTTTGTTTTCCTGTACACACCTCACGGGTTGAGTTTTTTGTATTTTTAATTTTTTAAAAATTTATTAAGGTATTAAATGTGTACATAGCTTACCATTGCCCCCCCCTTCCATACATGCCCTCCCTCCCCAGAGTTTTGTGTCCATTGGTTGTAGATATATGCATGTATACCAGTCCTTTGGTTGATCTCTTATCTCTCCCAGATCTCCCTACACCCCCCCCCCCCGCTGTCATTTGACAGTCTGCTTGTTGTTTTACTGTCTCTATATCTATCTTTCTGTTCATTAGTTTATAATGTTCTTTAACATCCATAAATGAGTGAAGTCATCGGGTTGAGTTTTTATCTGGGTTGTGTAGGGTGTTAACTCAAGCCACATACATAAACTTGAGAACTAGGGGTCAGAGAAGCCTTAGCTAACATCCAGGTTGTTTACATTTGTTTGATCCTTTAATTTAATCCCCCCCCCCCACCTCTCAAATCTGTGGACTAAGCATCACCACTTTTTAGGCAGAGCATTTGAGCCTTCATTCAAATTCAGCTTAGCTGGGAAGCAGCTGAATGGCCTATTCTATATCCACCTCCTCACTAGACTCCCTCTATTCTTTTCCTCAAAAACGCTGTGCTTCTTTGCTGGTCAGAACAAGTCTCCTCTACATAAGCTCCTGGATTGTTCTCTCCACTTAGAGTCAGTGGGTGTCTTCTCTATTAACGTGATTTGACATTTCCCACATGGCCCCTAGTTTGAGGAGTGAAGTTGCTCTATCAAAATGGCATCTTGCCAGTGATCTCCTGAGGCTGCAGAATCACAGGGTCAACACAACTCCATTTCATGGGCTCCTTGTGCTACACAAAATGCTTGTTGTTTGCTCTGGGCAATGGACTTTCATTACTGAGGGAAGATTGAAGATTTGAGAGTCGGGGTGTAGGTGAGAATGGGATTATGGTTCCCATAAAGAGCCTCGTGGCAGGAAAGTTTGTGTAAGTCTCTTGGAGAGTTTTGAGCAAGGTTCTTCTTTATTATTCTTTGTTATAGTCTCTCTCTATATAAATTTACGGCCTGTTTTCAAAGCAATTCCACGATCCAGAGAGAAAACTAGAATAGTAGCAGAATGGGTATAATTAACTCCATTGCAGCCATTCAGATTGTTATTTTTAGATTGAGATCCATTCGTTCTGTATTACCTGAGAGTGCTTACCCTTAAGAAGACAGTTAATGTGAAAATGTAATAAAAAATTACTGAATATGCAGTTCTTTAATTTAGAATGGTTTTGAATTTGTATGTTTAGAAACATACTGTGGGTATAGCTATATGTTACAAAAAAAATTGGTTCAAAAGATCTGTCCAGTTCTCTGTAGCAAGACTTTGCTGATATGGCCATATGCTCCATTTGTCACATGCTATCATTAAAGCAGCCATTAAAATGCATGCCTGGAGGGCCAGATGTTCCATTTTTATTATACACCATTTTCTTCACATTCACAATCCACTTATGCTTATATAATAGCTAAAATTTTGTAAATGTTTCTTTACATACTCATGCATATGCTTTGTATCTCTAGTTACATGTTTGTAAAGAAGCATATATGGGCATATACTGATGTCTGTCTTAACACGTGCAAAATGGATATTTTTGAATATGAACTTGTGAATTAATTTTACTCTATCTAAAAATATATTATCTTGTTCTAAACCATCTGTCAGGTACCAATATACATGGCCATTAGTTGCCCCCTTCCATTTCTACTTGACATCTTTGCTTCTCCTTTGTTTCCAAATATTGCTAATGAGGAGGGTGCTGAATGGGAAGTGCCGTTAAAGGGAGGCCATATGGAGGGCCATGAAAATAAAGACCTCAATTCCCTGGCCAATCAAGGCTTTAATCATCAGACTTTTCAGCTAAAATCTGAATATATATATATATATATATATATATATATATATATATATATAATTGATTTTATATATATAAAAAATATATAAATATATATATATATATATATATATATATATATATATATATATATATATATTATTGATTTTCCACAGAGAGGAAGGTAGAGGGACAGAGAGTTAGAAACATCGATGAGAGAGAAACATCAACCAGCTGCCTCTTGCACACCCCCTACTGGGGATGTGCCCGCAACCAATGTACATGCCCTTGACCGGAATCGAACCTTTAAGTCGTAGACTGATGCTCTATCCACTGAGCCAAACCGGTTTCAGCTCAGCTAAAATTTTTTATTATTGATTTGAATTGGAATCATTAACCAGTTCCTTTCCCCCAGTCCTATGCTTTTGAGTAATTTAACATTAATAAACACAGAAAGCGCATAGAAAAATTATGTGCTGCTCAACACAGAGGGGGCAGATAACTGAGTCTTATTTTTCCTATACGGGAGGTTTGGAATTTCAAAATGCTAGGAATGAACATTTTCTAGCTTATTTAATAAAAATCTATTTTCCTAACATAGTTTCTTTCTTGTTACCTTCAAGGGAATGCATGCTGCCACATAAAATATAGAAACTTTAATATTTGTGATATTCTTTTTGTAAATTTCTCTAGGAGCAGACTGGCCACCAAAGACTAACACACATGTAGAAATTGGTTATTGTATTTTATCAATAAAGAAAAAATGTTGTTAGATAAAAACAGACTTGACTTTTAAGCTGCTTTAAGTTTTATGGCAGAAAAGATATAAACTGAGATAAAAAACAACACTATTTTAATTTTTAATTTTCCCTCTAAAAGGAGAATTAAAACTTAATTTTTTCCAGTTTTAATGGATTGGCAAAAAAAACCCAAAATACACCAATTAATCTTTTTTTCTCATTTCTAATTATAGCAACGCATGTAGTGAAATTAATTAATTCAACATACATTACTAGTTTAACCAAGCAAATTATTACTCATTCTGGGTGAGTGGGTGAGTAATTCTAAGTCACCCCAAAATTCCCAGTCTCACACAGCTCAATAGTAAGTAAGATAACCAGATAATCTATCAAACTAGCTCATCTGACAAAACCTGTTTTTTGTGATGAAGCATTTTGTCCATTCTGCCTGTGCCAGTGTATCATCTGGAAGAGAGAAGTTTAGCTTGGAGTGAGTCTTATTGAAACCCCCTTAAACATGTCTTACTTGGGTTTGTGAATCTTTACCAGTTGTTTCTTGACATAGTTCTTCTGTCCCCATCATTATTGGAGTGTCTCGGTGCTGATAAAGTACCTGAAAATCCTGAATCTGATACCTCTCTCACACCTACCTACTTCATAGCATTGGCTATCACCACCTTCCATCGAAGGTGGATCTCAGGTAATGAGGTATTAGCAATCGGTGCCTCATTATCTTAAACCCTGGTGGAGCCCCACCCTTCTCATCAAAGAAGGACGCTGTTATTTTTACCATGAGTTAGCTTTAGTTTCCCAACGTATTGCACATTTCCACCTGGGTTCAATGCATACACTTGCCATGTTTTCTTATCCATGCTTGCTATCGGAGGTCCTAATTGAAGAACAGGCTTTGCAGACTTAGGGACCGGGGTTCAAATCACTGTTCTGACACTCATTAACTCTCTGAACTAGAGAAGCTACTTTACTTATGCTCCCTTATCTATAGAGCATCACCTATATATATGAAAGCCTAAGCGACCATCACCACTGAACGGATGACCAAACAGGCTATGTGGGGTGATCAGGACAGCCGGGGGGTTAGTGAGGGGTGAGTCTTATGAAACCACTTTTTGAGGTAAGACATATTTAAGGTGGTTTCATAAGACTCACTCCAACGACTGAACAGCAGGCTCTGTGGGGAAACCAGGCCCGGGGAGGGGGCGGGAAAGGCAGTTGGGGACAACAAGGCCAGCAGGGGAAGGCAGTGAGGGGTGACAAGGCTGGCAGAGAGGGGCATTTAGGGTTGACCAGGCCAGCAGGAGGGGGCCAGTTAAAGGTGATCAAGTAGGCAGGAAGGTGAGCAGTTAGGAGCCAGTGGTCCCAGATTGTGAGAGGGATGTCTGACTGCCATTTTAGGCCCAATCCCAAGGAGCAGCTGGACATCCCCTGAGGGGTCCTAGATTGGAGAGGGTGCAGGCTGGGCTGACGCCCCCCCCCCCCCTCCATGCAGGAACTTTGTGCACCGGGCCTCTAGTTTATAATAATAGGCTAATATTCAAATTGTTCCTATGGGTGGGAGTTTGATCCAAAGTTAGATGTGCACTGACCACCAGGGGGCGATGTGGAACATGGTGGGCATAGGTGATGTGGCAGTGGAGGCACTGCCATCTCTGATGGGCCCTGAGAGTGGGACTGTGGTGGGATGGTGGAGCAAGCAGGTGAGTGAGCAGTACCAGGCCAAGGCAGCAGGTGGCCAGGGGAAGGGAGGCCCTGAAAGGCAGGGAACCTATCAGTGCATGAATTTCATGCGCTGGGCCTCTAGTAGATAATAATATTGACCTCACAGGTTTATCATAGAGATTTGATTCTGGGTGTGATGAGCATCCAATAGGACCTTAATGTAAAAATCAATTAATCATGGTTAGGGCGGGAGTAGGTTTCACTAATGCTATAGATGAAAACCAGTTTTGAAGTGAAAAGTAAATTCATGGCTCTGGTTACCATTAAATATCCTAAACTATTTCATTTCACTGTTAACTTAATCCCACATTACTTTTCATACAAAAGAGAGGTTTCAGGTCTACACCTGAATCTCTCATCTTACTAGTGTTTTCATCTCACAGCATCATTTCTATATTGCTCTATCTATCGCTTTAGCTGAGTTGCCAGAACTTCCAATCCAAATCCTCAATATGGCATCGTCTGTTTATCATTACAGACTCTAACTCTTCCGACTTTACCTTATACTACCAAACCAACCCTTAGATCTAGACAGGCCAAATTTCCCACCATTCTGTAGGGATATAGAATCAATCCCCAACTCTTACTGTTTCATCAGGCATGGTCCTTCTCTTCCGTGGCTCGGAGTGTAGACGACAAGACAAACTGAATATCATAGTAACCAGTAAGAAGTGGACTGTGAAAGGAGATCCAGAGTAAAACCGGTGAAGAGGTGATTAATTCAGCCAGGGGTGGAGGTGTGGTGGGTGGGAATGCTGGGAAAGGCTTCAGAGAGGAAGTAACATTGGAGTCATTCACTTAAGAATGAGCACGGTTTCATTTTGGGCAGAGGGAGCAGCATGACGAAAGCCTGAAAGTAAATATCCCCATTCAAAGCATTACAGCAGATGGCGGGAGGGATGGTTGAGAGTGAGAGACACACCTGATGAAGATGGCAAGGGCCAGGCTGGGATGCTCTTTGGCCATCTACCAAGAAACCTAAAAAGAGCAGCGTTCCTTTTCCTGAATTCCTGGTACAATGATTCTTGGTGCACTTACTTTGGCAATAAATTTTCATTTTAAATGAATGTCTATATGTGATTTATAGGCTCCAGGAGAACCAGAAGACACCAAAGCCATTTACTGTTCTTCTCAGCTCTTCCCCCAACAAACAGCAGATGGGATCGGAGGTAGCATAGCACAAAGATGAAAATAACAGATTTAGGTTTGAGTTCCAACTCTGTTGTTCTCATTGTCCTCGCTTCTAACTAGGCGAGTTACATCACCTCTCTGGATGTCTCATTTTTCCTTTGAAAATGGGGGTTAGACCAGTTTCTACATAATATGCCTCCTTCCTATGATGATTCAATAAATGCTTAACAAATGTTTGCTACTTAATTATTCAATAAGCACTGATTAGCCACCTATTCGGGTAGTGCCCATGCTGGATTCCTACTATACAGTGATAAGCTAGACAGGACAGGAGTATTGTAGTCCATTATTTGTTATTATTACTATTATACATATAGGTCTCTAGTAAATACTATTAAAAGAAATCAACATGTCTCAGCTACGTCAACGTCCTGTTCACGGTTGGACTGATTCCCTCCTGCCCTGGTTCTGGAGTTCACTGCATGGTAGTTGACAGACAAGAACTGCGACATCTAATGCTCATGGAGCCCGCCAATTGCTATGCAGTTGTGCAGTCTTGGCTGAGCCATCATTCTGTGCAGTTTCAGTAGCTGAAGTTACCCTTTAGGTAATCTTAGATAAGACCAACTTCAGGAGAATGATTACACATGCTCAAAACTAATTCTTGGCATGCCTGGCTCGGTCAGATTTGGGCTGGTTGAACTATTCTCTAAAATTTGTGATTACTGAAGTTTCAGAATGCAAAGGCTGGAGTGCTGAGATTAGCTAATTTTTGTTCAAGCTATTCCCTGATAAAGCTATATTTGTATTTTTAATGTTCGTCAAGTGAGTGCATAAAAAAAGTGCCTAAGTTCTGGTAGATGTCCTTGCTTAATAAAGGGATGAACCTATTGATAATTAAAAGAAGTTGAGTCACCAGCGGCAGGGAAAGGGAGTGCCGGTAGATACTATGGACTAAGACTTGGAAGTCATCCCAAAGACAATGGGGGTCTGCTGGCCTCTGGCACAGGGGTTGGAATGGCTGAGGAGTGCGGTAGATCACCATAGTCCTGCCAAACAGAATAATAGTCCTGCCAAACAGAATAATTTAACTTCTTGGCACACCTATAATAATAAAATCTGTAAACAGTTTTTTTGGTAACCGGGTTCTTTCATGGGTTATATCATTCTAATTTGCCTTTGTTCAGTTATTTTGCTCAGTTTAGCTTTTTACTTGAAAAAAAACAAACATTTTTCAGCAGCTGTATGTCCTTGGAATAGCTTATTTCTGGTTACAAAATTTTTCTCTCTTCCCTTTAAGAGGAAGTTTTATGATACCTGCCAATAGAACCTCAATATACAATCAGGAGTGGGCACAATCATACATCTTACTCTGTGGAAAAAATGTTTTGCTGTCTTTAATTTATATATATATATATATATATATATATATATATAGTTGATTTTTTACAGAGAGGAAGGAAGAGGCACAGAGAGTTAGAAACATGGATGAGAGAGAATCGTCGATCAGCTGCCTCCTGCACACCCCCTACTGGGGATGTGCCCACAACCACAGTACATGCCCTTGACCGGAATTGAACCTGGGACCTTTCAGTCCACAGGCCTATGCTCTATCCATTGAGCCAAACCGGTTTCAGCTGCTGTCTTTAATTTCCTTCCACATTCTCCCCTTTTATTTTGGTTGGTCTAATCATTACTTCAAGTTCTCTCATGATCAATGATTTTAATTCCTTAATATTGTAAGCTATAGTTCCCAAGATTATTGTTAGCTAACACCTTTTCTACAATGAAATCTTAAAAGATGTTTTTAAAATCAAAATGTAAAATAAATTTGAAAACCATAAAGAAGATACAGATATGGTCATTATAGATGCTAAGATATAGAAAGGTACAAGAACCATATGACATCACTCATCTGTGGGGTAAAACAGAAAGCAACAAATAAACAAAAAAACAAACTCATAGACACAGATAACAGCATGATGGTTACCGAAGGGAAAGGGGCTGGTGGGACGATGAAGAGGGTAAACAGGGTCAGATATGTGGAAGGAGACTAGGCTTTGGGTAGTGAGCACACAATGCAATGTATAGATGTATTATAGAATCGAATACCTGCAACTTATATAATGTTCCTAACCAGTTATCCCAATACATTAAATTTAAAATATAGTTAATCAGAATAGGGCAAAATTTGGATGTATGATTTCCTATGTACCCCATCTTAAACTACTTTGAATTATATTCTGTGAAAGATTATTCCAGTCCCCAAGGAAGTAGCCATGCCATTGTGTGCCTGCAAGTATAAAGGAATATCTACATACATTAACTAATGTATAATTGTGAATTTTTAAATATTTTTTATTATTTTTAAAATAAATCTTTATTGCTCAGATTATTACAATTGTTTCTCCTTTTTCTCCCCCAAAGCTCCCTCCCACCCAGTTCTCATCCCACCCTCTGCCCTTACCCCCTCCCCCCATTGTCCTCATCCATTGGTTATATGACCTTAATCCAGTCTCTTATTGCACCCCGACCCCTTTACCCCCCTGATAATTATCAGTCCTCTCCCTTTCTTTGCCCCTGATTCTATTATATTCACCACTTTATTCTGTTCCTCAATTTTTTTTCTTCTTCTTTTTTTTCTTTCCGTATTTGAATTTGAAGTGGGACACACTCTCCCATTTGTTTTTGTAGGGAAATACAACAAAGTGTTCTGTAGCAAATGGCTGCAGACTGTCCACATTTCTCAGGACACATTAATAGAATCTGCTCCTTCTCCGGCTCACCCCTTCAGGACACACGGCTCCTCCGGGTCACACCGCTCCCCCGGGACACACGACATCCCGGGTCACACCGCTGTAAATTTTTTTTTAAAAGAAATATATATGAGAAGTCATGAGATGTAATAAAATACATTATCTTCATTAGAAAATTTGAGATCATAGATGAAGATGTCCAGGAAGAAGACAGCTGGAGAGAAACATCTTTCACCAAAAATTAAACAAAAACAACTCCATGATTACACTGGAGAGGCAATGAGCACCTGCTGGGAGAAACTATTTAGGACTTTTTGACTTGACCTCTCACCTGCATCAGTCATGTGGTGAGTCAATACGTTTTAACCTGACGTAACCTGAATGAATAAAGCGACTCTTTGCCGATAATGGACCTAGACACACAGAGTCACCTTTCAAATCCCACCTTTTCTTCACAACCGAATAATGTTTATTTGTGAACCAAACTGCTAGTGAAGTGTAGATTGTGACAGATGGCAGAGAAAGATTACAGGGAAGCAGGAGTTCAAGTCTTCAGCGAAGCTTGAGAAAGCCACCTGAATCTTGCCATTGCCCTTCAGAAGTGGTGAAGGAAAGTACCATCTCTGAGGCCATGGGCTGGGCGTCTGAAGAACCCCTTGTCTTTAACCTTGTCCAGAAATAACCAAAGGGTCAGATCTTGATATTTAGGACTGACTGCCTCGTGACGATTGGATTGATCACCATAGGGGCACAGCCAAAGTGATGCAATGGACATGTGCCAGCATGGCTCCAGTTAGCCCCAGGCTGGCTGTCACCGTCATTGCAGAGTTGGCATGGGGACCAGGAAGCTGGACACGGGGGACCAGGAAGGGGAGCACTCGCTCTGGGTGTTAAGGGAGAGCTCAAACACTGTTTTAATTGATTTCACAAACAGAAGAATGGAAAAGGGTGATTATCAAAAGAGAGCTTCACGGCCTTTGGCTTAGATAGTCTACTCAATTAAATTCAGAGTAACTATTGATCACAGATCAAGTATGAAGTACTCTTTTATAAAATAGTCCAGGCTCTCAAAGAATTTGCAACCGAGTGGGAAAAATAAGATAGACAAAAATGGCAATGAGGCAAAAATGTAAGTCCCTGAGATAGCGTGTTTCCCTGAAAATAAGACATCCTCCGAAAATAAGACCTACTTCATGGAAACATAAGACATCCCCTGAAAATAAGACCTAGCTCATCTTTGGGAGCAAAAATTAATATAAGACCCTGTCTTATTTTCAGGGAAACAGGGTAAATAGAAACAAAGAATTATGCTGGATTCAAAGGCTGGAGAGAAGATAGATCTTATGTGGTATATCTAAGAAAAGCTTCATGGGAGATGTCAACCTGGGAATAATTTGGGGAGGGAGGAGCTCAGAGAGGGAGAAGTGCATCCCAGGTAGAGAAGGTAGAATAAGCAGGTCAGGGACCAGAAAGCACAGGTTATGTTTGCATCTTGTAATATATACCAGTTTGTCAAGTAGTCAAGCATTTATAATAGACTATTGGAAGACAAGATTGGAAAACTGGCTGGAGCCAGATGGTGGAAGCATTGAGTATCCGAGGGAATGTGTTGTCATTAAGGTGTGTAAGCAAGGATACTTCTTCATTATGTATACCCTTAAATCACCATCAAAATTACTTGATGGCCTATGTTTCACTTTAAGAAAGCCTGAATTAGATAGATTTCCTATGATGTGTGCATGAAACCCCACCTCCAAAAATAAGGAATCCATTGCTCATTCTTTATGTCCCTTTTCATTTTCTGCGTTTGCCTAACCTAGTACATTGTGATGGAAGGCGGGACCTAGCCAGCATAGTCACTTCCCCTCAGATCAAAACATTCAAGTCAAGTTTAGAAGGAACATAAAACTTTCTCTATATATCTACTGATGAGCTAAGGTTCAGAGCTTCTTAGCTGAGCTCTGGTCTTCCTGACTTAAAACATCTTCAGGACACTGTACATATTGTAAGAGTCACTGGGCTAGAGTCTGTGAAATGCTCCTCACGCCCTGCCTGCCTCTTGCTGGAGGAGGCACTCTGTAGTAAAGAAGGCGAGAGAATGTAGGACAAGTCCTACTGGCCTGGCAAGGGTCCCACCTAATTCCTCATGACGTGTTCAGTGCAGGTGACACCTCTGGAAGGTGGGGATAGGCAGTTAATTTCATGGAGAGTAGGAGGTGTAGGTTCAGCTCTCTTTTTTTTTTCCTTCTTCCTCACAGTGGGGCATTATCTGAATGGTATTCATTCTCTCTTGAGTCTGGGCATCGTGCAAGAAGCAGCAACCGGAGGTTATTTTAATATCAGCAGAAGCCACTGAAGGATACCGGCCTGGGTCCTTATTTGGCAGGAAGAGTTGGCTGAGAAGTGCTCCTGGGTCAAGATCAAAGCCAGTCCTTGCACAGGAAAATAACATCCGTGGCAGAGAACATCTGTGGGTCTCTTACCCCAGTCGCCACGGAAGCTATGCCGTGAAAAGACGTCCGGCCCATTGACACACAAGTTGAACCAATTCTTCTTCTTTTTTTTTTTTTTTTTTTTTTGAGGAAGGGGTGGAGGGGAAAAAAATATTGTTTGGGGTGTTTGAAGGATGGCCTCCCAGTTTCACCAGCTTCGGATCCTGGTCTGGAAGAATTGGCTAGGAGTCAAAAGGCAGCCGGTGAGTACAACTGAAGTAGGGGAGCTCGGGGGCAACACTATAGGCAATCCCGATGATGCTACTGAAGGAAAAAGAAAAGAGGTTTAATTTAATCTTTAAAGCAGGGCATAAAATATTTGGAAATCATCCCTGTGTCTGTCTTCCAGCTAAAGGCATGCGTTGAAACTTGCCTTTCAGTAAATTAAAAGAGTAAACCAGGATATGCCGTGGGCAAAGAAAAGGATGTGGCTTGTTACTGGCTGAATTGGAACTAGTGTTGAATTCTAAGTTTCTGGCCAAGATGCTTTAAATTTTTTTAAAAAAAATGAATTTAGTTATAAATGAGATGGCGAAATGTATGAGATGAAAGGTATAATAAATGGCAATATATTTATTTGAAAACCAAAAACATAGAAATCTTGGTTGAAAAGTAAGATATAAAAAGGAAGTAGTTTAAAGGCTGTTGGTACAGGAAAACTCCTAAGGTTCTTTAGTTATCTAAAAATTATCTACTAGAAATGCTAACCAAGATCCAATGTACGTACCGCGTTTCCAGAATATTATGCTGCTCATTGCCACATCTTTTTTTTATGTCTTACATTTATGTTTGCTTTTTAAATCACAAAGCCAGCTACTAGATCCTTATCAGATATGGTCTTGGTAGATTGAAAAAGGAATTGGCTTCTATGAGTTACCAGGTATTCAGAAGAATGTTTGAAAACTAGAGAAATTCAGCAAGGCATTCAGTATACTTCATTTTAGAGTGGTAATTCCCAGCCTTAAATGAATAATATAAATATTATGCAAATTGTATGCGTCATAGAAACCAACATTTTATCTATGCAACTTATCTCATACTAGGTTTGCTTATAGTGCCTGACCCCTTACTTAAGTGTTCTGATGTGTAGATTAAGAGGACAAAGTAAATGTTCTCTTACCTTTGTGAATTTAGTGGGTAGGGTTTTAAATCTTAAAGCATTATGTGATTGCGTGTGTGTGGGTTTGGACATAAATTTTAAATCTTTACCCTATTTATTTATTTATTTATTTATGTATTTATTTATTTATTTTTACTGAAAGAAACACAAAGTAAAATTCCCCATAATACCCCATGGTAGGTTCTGTGTGGAATTCAGTCTTGCAGGCTGGGTAGGTGATTACGGTCAAAAGATAAGAGTTTGGTTCTTGGTTTTGCCCTTTACCAGCTACAAGACTTGAGTAGCACATCACAATTTGAGCACTGGCTTTCCCATTTCCCCAAATGGGCATGAGATCCACAGTATTTACCTCATAGGGTAAGAACCAAATGTACTAATGTATTTCAAATTGCTTTATAAATGGTGTCAAACATTTAGCAAATAGGTTACTGAAAGGCTGGGGCAAAGTGGTTATATATTTTATTTGACATAAAGATGAAAGGAGAAGGGATTATGAGAGAAAAAAAGAAACTTATATACAGAAAAGTTCTTAAGTGATGAAAACTCAATAGTTAAAAATCAAAGCATAGAGGAAGAGAAATACCAATTATTGCTAGATAAACAAAATGTCAAAGTTATATATTTTCCTTACAACTCCATTTTATCTATTTTTTTTTAAAAAGGCCTGAGACCCTGGCTACATGGCTCAGTTGATTGTAGCGTCATCCCATATACCAAAAGGTTGTGGGTTTTATTCCCTTGGGCACATACTGGAGGCAGTCAATCTCTCTCTCTCTCTCTCTCTCTCTCTCTCTCTCTCTCTCTCTCTCTCTCTTCCTTTCTCTCTCTCTCTCTCCTTCCTTCTCTTTTCTCTCCCCCTTCCTCTCTCTAAAAAAGGAATCAATAAAAGACATCCCCAAGAGAAGATTAAAAGAAACCCACAAAACCCTTAGGTGAATAAAATATATCATTGAGAAATTTTATCCTTAGAAACTTTAATAAGTTTCTCCCTCATCTATGACATAGCTGGTAAATCAATTTTCCACTTTGGAGTTTTTCTCTATTTTATTCAATTTCTGCTTGACATGGCATATTTAGAGGGGATAGAAGTTAGGTGTGCTAAAATATTTTCAGTATAATGCCTTATAGTATTCCTCTTTAGCCAAAATCCCTAAAAAGCCCCAGTTAATTATGCCTTTGCCTAGGGCAAAAGAACACATAAGCTACTAGTTCATTTTGGGACATCAGGTGATACAGAAGTTAGGTGCAACCTAAGAGAATGGGACACAGGGCAGAAAAGTCTTTGTTGCAGGAAGAAAGGATTAGAAAAAGTCCAGAATTTGGGGTAACTCAGAGGGCTCACCTAAACCCATTATGACCAACTAGAGGAACACAAGAGACTTTTAGAAAACAATGGTGCCAAAAGAAGGGAAGACAATTTTAAGTGGAGGGTGAAAAGGCAAAGAAAGGTGTTTTTCTTTCCTCATCCTTCTGTCTAGACTAGTCCTAAGTCTTGGTGTTGGAAAGAAGATTTGAGGACACTGGTGGAAAGAGCACATGTGTGCCACTGTTACTTAAGAGGGAAGAATAAGAAAATCAAGGGGCTAGAAAATTAGGATTCAAGATTTAAAAGAGGATGAAATGAAAGAACATTGTGAAAATAAGAAATACAGACAAATGAGAAGACGGAGCACAGGAAAAGCATATATATTACATTTAAGGAGAGGACATAGTCTTTTGGTAGGAACTGGCCTTTGTCATCCACCAAGCAATTATTTTAAATGCAAGCATTTTAATTGCAATCTTTGTAACTGACCCAACTATGCAATTCTATCACACAACAAGGTAGTGGGAAAGATAGTCTATAAAAGAAAAAAACAGATATCTATTAATGGAGAAATAAGTGATATGTAAGAAAGAATAAAAAGAAAAACAAATAAAGATATAATAAAAATATTGAAGTAGAGTGGGGACTACCGAGGAAACGTAGTATAAATTATATACTACAATAGAAAACAAGATAAGAATTTCAAACAGGTAGATAGTCTAAGGAATAGAATGTGGAATCTAATTAGCAAAATAAACTAACAAACAAAAACAGAAATAGACTCAAAGGTACAGAAAATGGACAGTTTTCAGAGGTGTGGGGGTTGAGGGCTGGATGAGATGGGTGAAGGGACTAAGCAAAGAATAACTAATAGAAAGACTCATGGACAAAGACAACAAGATGGTGACTGTCAGAGGGCAAGGGGAGAGGTGGAAAAAGATAAAGGAAGGATGAATGGTGATGGAAGGAGACTTGACTGAGTGGTAAACACACAATACAGTACACAGATGATCTATTGTAGAATTGTACACCCGAAATCTATATAATTTTATTAACCAATGTCACCCAAAAATTCAATTAAAAAATAAATAGAATGACAACAGGATAAGTTAAATGTTGAGTTTGGCTGCAAAAGAGGGAAGATGGGATCTTTAATTTTTGAGGTAATCACCCTCAAAATTGTTCTTAAAGTAAATATTCCCCCCCCCCCTAAAATCAAATACCAGGATTTCGGAATATTTGGGATTATCTAAATGCTTTTATTTTATAGAGTTTCAGAGCATTCAATAGACTTGTCCATGGTCACATAGTGTATTTAAAGTCTCAGAGTCAGATTTCCCCCAAAATAGATCTATTCTTTCTATTACCTCCTGCTGCTTCTTTGTTGCCCCTGAGTTGAGTTTCTTTTCCCAATATTCTCTGATCCCTTCTCAGAGTTCAGGTGACCAACAAAGACATCATATGTGCTAAAAAGCCTTAAGATAGAACTGTGTTTTTTTTTTAAATGTTAGTGGCAACATCATTTCTCAATTACATTGTTAACATAAAAATAAAAAGCCAAATTGAGATTCAATAGCATTTTGTTGTTGTTGTTCAAAGAATAGCTAGGTATTCAGGATGCACGAAATTAGGCAGAAATCCAAATTGTGTTCTAATTATGGGATGAAGGCAGAGGGTTTTATGAGAAAGGGAAGGGAAATAATTACATAAAGAAGGAATGAATTTCTGTTGATACTTATAGGGATGAAGAACTCTACATGGATGTTCACTGATTCTGAGCAAAGGCCGGTAGCCTTCAAGCTCTGTAATCAGGATGTTTGCTTTCCTGATAGCTCCACAAACAGTTGTTTGGAAGACAAGGCTGTCTGGCCCTGTCCGAAGGTTATTTTGTCCAAGTCAAACAGTCCAAAGGTTCAAGGAGCAAGGTGTGAAGGAGGGAGGTGGCTTTGGCTTCACTTTGAAATGGCTCCATTTATTTCATTTTTCATAGTTCTCCTTTTTGATTGAGATCTTTCCTTGAAAGCATCTCTGATCAACCATTGGAAAGCAACACTAACCAGCTGTTGGAAGCTTCATTTATATGTCACTGGGAAGGCTGATTTCCAGGATATCATGTCCTATGTAGGAGGGAAAGTGGTTTTCGTAGGAATCTTAGGCCACATTTAAGCAACATGAGCGCCAGAACAGAGGAAGGTCTTACTGTCATGTTTCTTTAAGGGCAAACCACTGAAGCTCGTTCCCTGAAGTTTTTCACATGAACTCTCATGGGACTTAGTGATTACCTCAGATCTCTGAGCAATCATTATCCAAGTGGTGTCTTTACAGCACTGAGCTATGGAAAGCAGACACAATTTTATAACAAGAAATTTTAGAATGACAGACAAAATGCTAAGTTGAATTTGGAGATTAGACCGAGTAGGGGAAATGTCTGGGCATAGCCAGATGAAAAGGTCAAGGACCATGGAGTGTCTGCAATCAGGTATTTAGTAGGAGACATTTCTATGGGAACAGAAGAAAAACAAAGGTGAATGGTAAGTAACCAGTTTCTGAGCTGGGGGGCAGTCAGTCAAGAACAATTTTAGATATCAGTGCCGAAGCATCTTTTGCTGTTTGAAATGTCTCTGATGATGTTATCCATTGTTCTTGTAGACTTTCCAAGTGGCTTACGGAACATCAGGCATGAAGCTTGTTTAAGCATGAGCATTTGTGGTATAGACTTCTGTGAAGTTTATATCAGATTGTTCACAGTCCATTGCAGGATTTCCAGAAAGTGGCAGCTTTAGTTCACAATGATTTCAAGTCAAAAGTGGGAGAGAAATTAGATACATTGGTTTGAAGAGTTGTAGCCAAATATTTGAGCAAACTAAAAAAAACACCTTAGGATTCAGTCCAGTTTACAAGTGGAAAATAAAACCTCAAAGGCAATGAACAGATTAGTATCCATAAGCGTGTATTATAGCTTCTATTGAAATATAATTTTTTCTCTCTCTCCAGTTACCTACATTTTTATCAAAGATATTTTGCAAGCAAATTGGTTTTACTATAATTAAGTCTAGTTTTTATATACTTGGTATGATTATCTATATAAATGCATCAAATATGATGATTGATTATATAGACTCTTTTAAATCTGCTTTGCTTGAACTTTCAATATGAAATCTTCAGATTAAACTTTTATCAGTCTCTTGGGGCTAAGAAGCCAAGCCAACTACTTGCCATTAGACTTCACCTGTCGTACTTTTAGATTTGGGTTAATTCCTCTTTGTCTTGAGGTCCCCAAAATAGCCTGAGGTTCTTGTGCCTGCCAAGTAGTGACCTTCCTTACTCACTTGGTTAAGCTGAGAACCCTATAAGCAAGGTACCGTGCCAATATTTACAATGAGGTTTTATTGGCTTCTAACCCATGTCATGACCAACTCATCTGAGGTATCCAGTGCCCTTCTGGCTCTTAAATGCTCTACCTGAGTTCACTAATTTTGTAGCTTTGTCTTCCAAGAATCCCTTAGCAACACTTTTACCTCCTGCACACTTAACCCACAATACATTTGTCTAAATAGCTGCTCATCTGGTGAGATCTGCAGAAATTGCCAGGTTGCGGGGCCAGCCCAGACAACAGGTTTATAAAATTTATGCTTGTGTTGGTCCCTTTTGAATCTTTTTCTTATGACAACACAATAGAGATAAAGAAAAGAAACATGTAAAAACCAAAGGACTTGTATGCATGCATATAAGCATGACCAATGGACAAAAAACTATGGGGAGGGAGAGCATGTATGGGAGTGGTGGTGGTGGGGGGGCAATGGTAAGACATGTACAAATATAATACCTTAATAAAAAATGAGAGAAAAAAAAGAAACATGTAAGAATGTACAACAAAAATTTGTACTTACTACCCTGCCGGTAGCTCTAAGCTACTCAACACCTAGGGAAGGAAGGAAGCCCTTCCTGAGGAAGATTTCTTATGTGGCAGCGCGTTCCTGTGGCAGCAGCCACACGGGCACCCCCGGGGCAATGCCTCCCCGAGGGAATCCCCCTACTGACCCCAAAGAAAGTCACTGGCCTCAGCCAGAAAGGAGGGAAGTCAGGAGCCTGATAGAAATGACTGGTGTGTGGTCCCTGGAAACAGGGAACACAGAAGAGGGTCATGTGAGGATCTGAGCAGTTTCAGGGGATTCCGGTCCATGAAGATAAGGTTATTCCAGGTCCCCATATTGGTTAACCAAAAATTTCAAGAGCCACCTGTGAGCAGCAATACGCATTTATTTAAGATCAAAGAATAGTTACTCAGGAAGCACTGATTTAGGCAGAAACCCGAATTTTGTCCTGATTATGGGGTGCAGGTAATGGGATTTTATGAGAAAGGGAAGGGAGACAATTACCTGAATAGAAGGAAGGAACTTCTATTGGTGCTAATAGGCTAAGTTCTTCTTTAACTCTACAGGGCTATTTATTGATTCTAAAAAAAGTGTTCGTAATTTTCAGTCCTTGTAGTCAGGTTGTTCAATTTCCTGTATGGAAGACAATGCTGCCTTGCACTCTCCCCTCCCCCCTGGAAAAAAGGTTGTTCTGCCAAAGGCAAACATTTCAAGGGTTCAAAGAACAAGATGTACAAGGCCATTTCTCTGGTCTGATGGTTCCAACTCCATTTTGAAATGGCTCCATTTGTGTCATTTTTCTCAATTGCGAACAACAGATACTAAAAAAAGTGTGAAAAAAGTCACATTAATCACGAACAGAAATGTTAGGTAATAGAGAAAATCAATTAAATGCAGTTGCTCCCCTGCTGGGTTTGTAATGTAACTCTTAAAATAATGGGAAAATGAAGATACATTCCACTGGAAATGGTTAGCAACAGGGATGCTAGTTAATGACAGAAAGAGTCCTTGTGCAGCAGAGACAGAAAGACTGGGTAGTTAAGATAAGAGTTTATCTTTCATGAAGAAGATGGGTTCTGAAGAGCATATCAAAGAATGATTCCTTATGTCTATTGAAGTGAAATCTAATTCCAGACTTATGACCTGAAGAAAGAAAATTAACTTCAGCTGTTTACAGTATTTTCTGTTGTAACTTTATCTAGTAGATTGCACTTTAGCTCAGTTGATGATAGAACTGTTTTTTCTATCACACACATTCCTACAACTCGATACTCTTTTAACACTTTGGATCCATTTTGTCACTTCCTCCCCACGCCCCATATTGCCAATGTAACTTCCCCTCAGAGTGACTAGAAAAAGAGGAAGACTTAACTTCAAGATTTTGGAGCAGTATACTCTATGTATTAAAATAATTTTTAGAATAAAAAAATTATAATTAAATTCTAGTCCCCAAATTCAAAATTCTAAGTCATGTTATAATGAACTAGACCTTCTACAATTCAGTCAACTATGTCTTCAAATGTCCCAGGCTTTTCATCTACTCCGGGTCCATCCCACTTACTCCCTTAATACCATTTAATTGTAAAAGAAATTAGATCTACCTATTGATTATGGTGCTTGTTGCATAGTGGCCATGAGCATTTTACTAGTTTAGCCAATCACTAAGAAGTAAATGAGATGAAAGTGTTTTATTTATTTTTAACTTTTAAAAATATATTTTTTATTGCATTCAGAGAGGAAGGGAGAGGGTGAGAGAGCTAGAAACATCAATTATGAGAGAGAATCATTGTGTGCCCTTGACCGGAATTGAACCTGGGGCCCTTCAGTCCTCAGGCCGAGGCTCTATCCACTGAACTAAACTGGCTAGGGCTATTTTATTTTTTAAAGTACATTTTTATTGACTTCAGAGAGGAGAGGGAGAGATAGAAACATCAGTGATGAGAGAGAGAATCATTGATTTGCTGCCTCCTGCATGCCCTACACTGGGGATCAAGCCTGCAACCTGGGCATGTGCCCTGACTGGGAATCTATCGTGACCTCCTGATTCATAGGTCAATGCTCAACCACTGAGCCATGCCGTCTGGGTGAGATAAAAATGTTTTAGAAATAGGGAAGTAAATAAGCTTGAAGTCCAATAAAAATGTTTTGTTTTTATGTACATCATAGAAAGTTTACCAAACTCCAAAATGTATTATAACCTATAAGCACAGATTTCAGAAAAAGTCTTTGATCCCAGTTTCCTCATGGGTCTTTTATATGGATGACGGTATTAATAGGCAGAAAGCCCAATTAGCAGAGCTATTGCCAGTTTAGTTTCTTGTTTTGGGGGCTAAAATAAGGTTTATTCCAGATCTAAAGTACAACCAGGCACTTACTTCAGAGTGTGAACTTGGGAATCCTTTTGCCACCATCAAGTAGCAGTCATCCTTGACTTATGGGACGATCCACAAAGGAAGGAATAGAGGAGGAAAGAAGCTTAGGAAAGTGTTATTTTCCAGTTTGTAATCAAAAAGTGACGATTTGAGGTTACAGGATGACTTTCAAATGACTTTTAATGTTCATATAGGCTGAACTAATAAAAGGATAGTATTAGGGTCAAAGAGAGTGAGTAATCCGTTTTGTAGTGGTTTGGATAGAGCTTTATGGTACAGGTGCTGAAACCAGGCTCCCTGGGTTCAAAAATCAGCTCTGTGATTTATGTCTTAAGGAATGAAGGCTTATTTAATGTCTTTAAGATTTCAATTTTCCCATCTGCAAGAGGAAATGAGGAAATGAGGTGATTATGTTAAATAAGATAATGCATATTAAGTGTTTTACATAGCATCTTGTACTTTTTAAGCAATCAATAACTATTAGCTATTATCACTTGGGACATCATATTGCATTCTGATATAATTGTGAGGAGAACACTTGACAACAAGAATTTATAATGGGAAAAATATTTCAAAATCGTATTTAACAGGGAATGGCTGAAGGAACTGGCACTGGTACCTAAGAGGAGAGGGGACTTTGTTCCTCTTCAAATTCTTATGTGAAAGAGGAGGCCAAACTAAGACAAACAAGTGTTAGTTAAAATAGGAAGATATCCCCTTGATATAAGCAAAGCAAACAAAGAAAGAAGAAACAAAGAAGGAAAGAAAGAAAGAAGAAAGAAAGAAAGAAAGAAAGAAAGAAAGAAAGAAAGAAAGAAAGAAAGAAAGAAAGAAAGAAAGAAAGAAAGGAAGGAAGAAAGAAAGGAAAGGAAAGGAGAAAAAAGAAAGAAAGAAAGAAAGAAAGAAAGAAAGAAAGAAAGAAAGAAAGAAAGAAAGAAAGAAGGAAGGAAGGAAGGAAGGAAGGAAGGAAGGAAGGAAGGAAGGAAGGAAGGAAGGAAAAGAAAAAATCAGACAATATAAGTTGTCCAATAATAAAGAAGTCTTGTGAAATAGTTAACTTCTAGTCACTAGAAGCATTCAAGAAGAGGTTGGATAACCATATGGCAAGGATGTTTTCCCTGTCTCTTAATGCACTGTCATTCTGGACTTATTTCTTTTCCTGGAACATTTCACCCTCTTTTCCATCTGTGGGTCTTCACCCATATGTTTTCTCTGCTGAAAAGACTCCTACTTCTTTTTCACACTCCATCCAACATACCTATCTTTTCTTCTTCCTGACCTTTTCCATCTTTTAGGATTTAATCAGTGCCTCCTGCTTTATTTTCCTTCCATACTCTTTCCTTCCTATATTTTATTCTGTTATCTATTGCATTTGGTTAAAATTATTTTTAATATTGCTTTTCCTCAAATGATTAAAACTTTTAATTTATCTATTCTCAGTGCCCAGCATACAGTAGGGCTCACAAATTTTATATAATAATAATAATAATAATAATAATAATAAATGATTACTATAGTATATGTTAAACCCTAAGTTTCCTTAAGATTCCCCAAGACTATGATTCCCTGAAGGGGAAGAAGAATCCTTATCTTAAACATTTTACTTTTATTTATTTTCAAAGTTAGAAAAGAAATCCCCATTGCAATTTGAAAATTGTAATGATAACCACTGTCGTTCATTTTGGACACAGCCAACTTCTGATCACTCAATTTTAAGTGGTGCAAACTATCTATCTATCTATCTATCTATCTATCTATCATCTATCTATCATCTATCTATTTATCTATCATCATCATCTATCTATATCATCATCTATCTACCTATCTTTCTATCATCCATCTCTGTGTCTACATATATTCCACATATATTCTGTGTTTCTGTCTACTCTTAGAAACTGACATCCCAATAGCAACAAGCACACTTAGCTCTTATCCGTGCACTAAAATAAGCTAGCATTTCCTGGAAATGCTAGCTTATTTTTTTTTTTAGGACCAGGATAGAGAAAATACACAATGAGGCAGAAAAACATGTAGAACCAGAAAGAAGGAAATAATCCTATATAATAAAAGGTAATATGCAAATTGACCCTCATGCCTTTACAAGATGGCTGCCTATGAACAGGCCAGCAGGGGTGTTAGTGAGGGATGACCAAATGATTAAACAGCAGGCTGCATGGGGTGACCGACCAAGCCAGCAGGGGAAGCAGTTTGGGTTGACTAGGTCAGGAGGAGGGTCAGTTGAGGGCGACCAGGCCAGCAGGGGGGCATTAAGGACAACCAGGCCAGCAAGGGGCAGGTGCTGGAAACCAATTACTGTTTCACTAATAGAGAGATGTGGACAGGAAGCCAGGAAGGCTGTCAACAACATTAATTGCTTTAACCACTCACCCTTTAGTTGAGACATTGTTAGCTGAAGTAGCCTCCACCTCTGTTTGTCCTATGCAAATTTCTGTTATTTCCTGCCTAAATGCTATGGGTGCTTTTCCCATAGCCTCAATAAAAGGGATGGCAGGGCCAGAGCGATGGGCAGTTCTCCCACTAGAGTTGGACTACCGCCTGGCCCCCGATATCGCCAAATTAAATTTCTTCTAGTCTCTTTTCATTTGTGTGCAGCCCTTCTCCAGAACTTGAATCCTGAACCATGTGGGATGTGAAAAGGGGATCCCACAGGGGGCATAATTTAGGGGTGACCAGGCAGGCAGGTAAGTGAGTGATTAAGAGCCAGTGGTCCCGAATTGTGAGAGGGATATCTGACTGCCAGTTTAGGCTCAATCCCTAGGATTGGGCCCAAACCGGCAGTTGGACATCCCCCTAGAGGTTCTGGATTGAAGAGGCTGGGCTGAGGGGACCCCTCATCTGCATGAATTTCATGCACCATGCCTCTAGTTGTTCTATACACAGTTATCACTGTATTTCATGTATCTTTATAAATTTGAAGCTTAGGAGTTCACACACATATCATTAACTCAAACCCAATATTAAAGAGTTCATGCTAGTTTTCTCCCTTTCCATGTTTATAATTCCCCTGAAGGGTAGTGAGGAACCTGGCTTCTCTAATGGGGCACATTGACTTTTTGGTCAGCCTCCCTATATGAAACCAATCGCCTGATCTTCGCTCTGTGCAGACACCTTCCTTACCCAAGGGACACCCCATGTCTGGCTGCTGCAGGTGTCCTCTTTAACTTACGAGGGACCCACCTCCCTCACTGTGTCACTGTGGGGCACCCAATCATGGAATGAACTTACCTCAGTGGGCACTACCTAAGGACTTTCAGACACTGAAATTTTCAGAAGCTGAAAGGGAAGAGAAAGAGAAAGGATGAGGCATCTCAACAGAAAATGATCCCTGGAGAAATAAAAGGAGATAAATGCCACGGCCCACTAAGGAATTAAACTGCTCGGTGTGTCTATGCCCTTCAAGGTCAAGACTGTAGGGAGGCCTGACCAACGTGGCTCAATGGTTGAGTCTCAACCTGTGAACCAGGAGGTCGTATTTTGTTTCCTGTCTGGGTTACCTGCCCAGGTTGTGGGCTTGGTCCCCAGTGTGGGGAGTGCGGGAAGCAGACAATGAATGATTTTCTCTCATCATTGATGTTTCTATCTTTCTTTCCCTTCCTCTCTAAAATCAATAAAAATATGTTTTTAAAAAAGAATGCAGAGGAGGTGGAAGGCAAATGAGGTATATAGGCAAGTGTGAGGTAAGTTAAAATATCAGCAAAAATATGGAACTGTTAAAAACTGCTTTTCTCTAAGTTTCCAGTAGTCCCAAATTTATAAGATCAATATATTGGCCCTTTCTCTAAGCCAATAGCAAAAAAACCATGACTCATTAGGTTAGCATTTGGGTCCTTGGCACACATTTTCTTCCAGGTTATTTATGACAATATTTAGAATGGTGTTGAGAGCAATCCTGCTGCTATGAAAATTTAAGTTTTGTTTGTTTCTAGCTTTCGTGATTAACTTGTCAGCCTTAACATTACTGCGATCACAGTGTGAATGGCTCTGTATTTCTTAACCTTCTAAAATGCAACATTTAGAAATGTTCTTCAAACCTCTCTGACCTACAATCCCAGGGGAAATACTGTGATAATAAATTGCTTATGGACATAGCTGTGATTTTTATCTGTAACAGAGGAAAAAATGCCTTAAACTATACTGATATACTAGATTACATTTTGGGCTGGACTTAAATCGTATCAAAAATTAACTTTAAAATTTACCAAAACCTCTTCATAAAGCCATCAAATTAGGGCTTAATCTCCAAAATTTATAGGGAACTCACACATCTTAACAAAAAGAAGATAAAGAATTCAATAAAAAAATGGGCAAAGGACTTAAATAGATACCTTTTGAAAGTTGACATACAGAAGGCCGAGAGACATGTGAAAATATGCTCTAAATTACTAATCATCCAAGAGCTGCAAATCAAAACGATAGTGTGGTACCATCTCACATCTTTCAGAATGGTTATCATCAACAAATCAACAAAGGACAAGTGGGTGAGGATGCGGAGAAAAAGGAACCCTCATGCACTGCTGGTGGGAATGCAGACTGGTGCAGCCACTGTGGAAAACAGTGTAGAGTTTCCTCAAAAAACTAAAAATGGAACTCCCATTTGACCCAGTGATCCCACTTCTAGAAATATATCCCAAGAAAACAGAAAGACCAATAAGAAAGGACATATGCACCCCTATGTTCATAGCAGCACAATTCACCATAGCTAAGATTTGGAAACAGCCTAGATGCCTGTCAGCAGATAACTGGATCAGAAAACTGTGGTACATTTACACAATTGAAAACTACTCTGTTATAAAAAACAACAAGGAATTCTTACAGTTCACAACAGTATGGATGGAACTGGAGAGCAGTATGCTAAGTGAAATAAGCCAGTCAGAGAAAGATAAATATCACATGATCTCACTCATTTGTGGAATATAATGAACATTATATATAAACTGATGAATAAAAATAGAGCCAGAGACAAAGAAGCATCAAACAGACTGCCAAGCTTCAGTGGGAAAGCAAGGGAGGGGTTGAAGGGAGGGATAACAGATCAACCAAAGGACTTGTATGCATGTGTATAAGCCTACCAATGGACACAGACACTAGTGGGATGAGGGCATGTGCCAGGGGGCAGGGGTTGGCTGGTGGGGGGAGGGGAGATCAATAGGGAAAAGAAGAAAAATATGTATTACTATATGTAATACTTTAAACAATAAAATAAAACTTTAAAAAAAGACATCAACCAACACTGGCTTTGCTCAGTGGATAGAGCATCGGCCTGCTGACAAGGATCCCGGGTTTGATTCCGGGTCAAGGGCATGCACCTCGGTTGTGGGTGCATCCCCAGTCGGGGGTGTGCAGGAGGCAGCTGGTTGATATCTCTCTCTCATCGATGTTTCTAACTCTCTATCCCTTTCTCTTCCTCTCTGTAAAAAATCAATAAAATATATTTTTAAAAAGCCATCAAATTAGATAAACCAAAAGAGCACTTATAGATATCCCATGCCCATTCTCCTTCTTTAGATGTGAATGTAATAAATCTCAGTTGCTCACTGAATTCTCATGAGGTTACCATAGAGAAATGAATAGATGCTCCTGAAAGTAGCTATGGGACAGTAAAGCTACTTAGATGAATCCTTTTTTAAAAAGAATAGCTATGACTTCAAATAGATGACTAATAAATCCACAGACATTATATTTTTGTAACCTTAATTCTTTATAGTCTGCGTTTCAAATGAATCACATTGAATAATGATGCTATCTTGTATAATATCTAGGATCCTTAAAACATAGACTTTAATTTTAAAATATATCACACTAGGCTACAATAATAACACATCTTACATTTACATTAGAGGCCCTGGGCACAAAATTCATGCACAGGAGAGGGGGTGTGTGTGTTTCTCAGCCCTGCCTGCACCCTCTCCAATCTGGGACATCCCTCTCACAAACCAGGACTGCTGGCTCCCAACCACTTGCCGGCCTGCCTGATTGTCCCTAACTGCTTCTTCCTGCCAGCCTGATCAACCCCTAAGCACTCCTCTGACAGCCTGATCAATGCCTAACTGCCCTCCCCTACCAGCCTGGTCATCCCTAACTGCCCTCCCCTGCAGGCCTGGTTCTCTCAACTGCCCTCTCTTACATGACCAATCCCCCCAGCTGCCCTCCCCTGTTGGCCTGGTCCCCCCCCAACTGCTCTCCCCTGCGGGCCCAGTCCCCTCCAATTGCCCTCCCCTGCTGGTCTGATTGCCCACAACTGACCTCCCCTGCCGGCCATCTTTTGTCCACATGGAGGTGGCCATCTCTGACCACATGGGGGTGGCCATCTTGAGTGTTGGAGTGATGGTCAATTTGCATATAATCAATAATTATATATATATATAATTATTGATTTCAGAGAGGAAGGGAGAAACATCAATAATGAGAGAGAATCACTGAATGACCGCCTCCTGCACTCCCCACACTGGGGATCAAGCCTGAAATCCAGGCACATGTTGCAACTGGGAATTGAACAGGGATCTCCTGGTTCAAAGGTCAATGCTCAACCACCGAGCCATGCCAGCCCCGGCACATTTTATATTTTTTATAGCACTTGTGTTTTTGCAATACTCTTCCTATCATTCTTTCTTTCTTGTTTCTCAGAGCAGTATGGTGATTTTAAAAAAGACCCAGCCTAAGTATTTTGATATTCAGATCCTTGTTCCCTGCTCTGCTTCCCAACTGGGTACGTGACTTTGGATGATTATGCTACCCTTCTGTATCCCAGAGAAGAGAAAAGGGAGTTGGATGAGACCAAGGCTTCTTAACCTCCAATATGCTATGGATCTCTTTAGCAGCCTGGTGAAATATATGGCTCCTCTAAGAATAAGGTTTTTAAATCAATAAAATAAATAGTACTACAAATAAAACAAATTATATTGAAATTCAGTTATTAAGGCATTTAAAAGCAAATTTAGGAGCTGGCAATGTGTTTCTTTATTATAGCATTAGCTAAGTAAATATTATGAACCCATCCAAACTACTGTGATTTTAATTTCACAATAATTGTAAATAGCACTTGGAGTTCTCTACACCGACACTAATGTCATTTGAAAATACCCCTGGTTTCCGTTGGTGACCAAGCCCCAGGTACTTCTAATCACACTCTGGTTTGTTGACTACACCCATCACCAACAGAAATGCTAAATTTCAATCACAAGCTGGAGAAAATAAAAATGTGATGTCCCACCCCCCCCCCAATCCAGGTTTATGAATGCCATGAATTCTGTCCATTAATTGATCTCAAGGGAGCTTTCCAACAAAAATAGTCTAGGACTTTATAAGCAATCCTGCCAGTCAGCTGGGTGGCACACATTTAGAACTGCCCTACTCCCAGGGTGGTGCTTAGGCACAGCGCCAGCAGCACCCACCTGGCGCTTAATAGAGAAGCAGGGTTTCTGGCCCTACCTCTGGCCTACTGAATCCATGCTACATGCATACACAACCCCAGGTGACGTGATATGCACGTCAGTACTTGAGAAGCGCTCTATTGGTTAGGCTGTTTGGTCAGTCTGGGAGCTAGCTATTCAGTTCTGACCAAACCCAGCACCTCAGGATTCCTTATATCCAGAGTCAACTTCTTCTTTTAAAAAAAAACAAGGTCTAAGAAGTTGGTGACTGGTCTGCTCGCAAAGAGAGCAGTGCTGTTAGACACACAATGGAGATAGCCAGAGAAAATTGACATCCGGAGTCTCCTAAGGATCAATACTTGAATGGGTCTAGAATTGTTTTTGGAGAATTAAAGAGCCCCAGGCAGTAGTAGCTTGAGATTTGGCAGAAGCAAGCTGTCTCTGAAAAGTGGGGGAGGAATGAAAATAAGTCTGATTGCATAACCAGGCAGAAACAGAGTTCAAAGTTTTACTTTATTAAGTCCAGTTTGGTTTGTGTGCTGTAACTGTTTGCATACCACAGTTAATTTTTTTGTGTGTGAATGCATGTTTGAAAAATTTGATAGGCACGTAAAATATTAAGCAGTTGATGTCTTACTCAACACATCATGTCTGCATGGGGAGAAAAGCCACTCTCGGCGTGTCTTACAGTGAAGTTCTCTGATAGAAATGTAATGCAGTATCAGTATACATTTTTAAATATTTATTTTGTACCAGTGAAAATTCAGGGATCTATAGACACTGTTCCTGCCATAAAAGAGTTGCCAACATATTTTGTGAGCCAGGCAGAAAAAAATATTGATGGTAAGAGTATGTTATGCTCTGTGATAGAAGCAGACACAAGATGTTATTTATAGAGGTATGGTGGGGGTGTTGCATAAAACTTGAAGTTCCTGTTTACGCATTTACTCATTGACTCAATTATCCATTTATTTATTTGTTCCATGATGTCTGTTGAACCATTATTCAATGTCGCCCACTAACCTTGCTGGTTGGCTTTGGAAATGGTAAAAGAGGTCCACGCTACAATCCTGTTAGGTTTTGTATGCCCTGCTTAGAATTCTGAGCCTCATCTAACAAGCAGCGGGGAAAACAACAGATTTTAAGTCAAGAACTTACTAATCAGATTTGAATTTTAATATCATCACTCTTAGGGGAAACTGGAAAGGGGTCTTCAGAAGATCATGTTAAGGTTTTGAGCTTGGAAAAAATCTTATGTTCATTTCTAGATCTCTTTCATTTTTTAAAAAAATACACTCTTTTCTTTTTTATTAATAATATTTACAGGCAAGTGCTTGTGTTAGAATGTTAATGCATGATGTATTTCTTGTCAGATTTTTTGGTTCAGCAATATAATTAAATTTTTTTTCTTATCTTTATTTTGCAGCTTTGGACCCTTGTCTTGATCTTATGGCCAGTCATTATTTTCATAATCTTGGCTATCACCCGGACCAAATTTCCTCCAAGAGCAAAGCCAACTTGTAAGTACATGAGAATTTCTCCCCTCACTTTTGAATTGTAGTTAAAAATATTTTGATGCTACTTTAGTGTTTCATTCTGAAGTTTTTAAAATGGGCTTTCCTCTTGAAAGCATTTATATAAACACTTGGTATGCTTTTCCGTATTTTTTATTCATAACAAAGATGGGCCTGTGATATTTACTTAGAAAAATACAGAGCATGTAGGAGCTGTGCTTTACCTGTGAAATATGGGCGCATTCATTATTCATCTCATAGATCTCACCATGGTATGCACAACACAAACAAGCAGCCGTCTCAGCCAGATCATTGTTTACTTTTGTGCAGTAGCAGGAACTCTAGGCTGGGATTTGATCAACTGAGTGAATGAAATCCAGAGTTCCACACAAAAAAAATCTATTCTCTCTCCTCAGGGCAGATACTGGGATGGTGCAAATGTATCAACACCGTTTGAGAGGATTGGTTTCCAATTAGTGTTATTTTAGTTACATTTAGTCATTGCCAAGTTAGAAATTGGGCTCAATGCCCCAGAATGAAAATGCAGAAAAAATTCATAAAAATCCTTAGAACTGAGGGAGGTGAGCTTTTTAACCCCAATGAGTTGACCAATGTTGTTTTTGTTTTTGTTCTTAAACTTTGGAGTTAATTTTCTCAGTAGTAATAATTAAAATTTTTTATAAGAAATACTTATAAACTATTTTACTTAAGTAAACCCTTTTACTTAAGTTAGAAGCCAGGTGAGATGTTTTATGTTTTACAAAAGTTATCTCGGAAAGATCCCAATTGATCAAATTTCTGTACATCAGATTGTATTTCAGATAAAGTATGACCATATGGTATGCTATATAAAAGAATACTATGCTGAGTTATTTGTAAACAGAATAATGAGCTATTGACACTAAAAAGAAGTATTGCTTTTCAATCACTCAGTCCTAAGAAATAAGATGAGAGCCTTGGTGGAAATTATTTAAATCATGCACAATAGGATAATTCAAAAGAAAATATCAAGTCAATTACTGTAAAATATTTAAACTTTTGGTGCTAGAATAAAGAATTCCTTTTATTTTAATAGTACTTGATCATTTCTAAAGGACTTTTACACAGGTAATTATCTAGAGTTGTTGATGAGATTTTATTTGGTTATAAAAACAGCACAATTTTGTTCTAATCATATTGTATGTACATTAGTTCTTTATAGAAGACTAATTACATTGTATACATTAAAATTAATATTCTTGCATATCTTAAGTAGCATAGACTTCAGAAGTAATGCATTCATTACATAAGGACAAACACTGTTTGAACTATTCTGGTTTAAGATGCTAATTATCAATTTGTTAATGATAATGACAGAGGAGTTTATATCCCCTTTCCTCCACTTATTTTCACCAGTTAATTGTTTTA
Source organism: Vespertilio murinus (assembly GCA_963924515.1). NCBI lineage: Eukaryota > Metazoa > Chordata > Mammalia > Chiroptera > Vespertilionidae > Vespertilio > Vespertilio murinus. The sequence continues at coordinate 82,101,558 of OZ004711.1, read as the reverse complement.
TAATGATATTCAGTTATATAAAGTTCCTTTTATAAACTTCCAAGAGATAAATACAAGATGTGTGAGTGAGTAGTCTTATTCTAATTGGTACTAGCGGATAGACTTTAGAGATTCATAGCGAAAATGATGCAAACCCCTTACAATTCCACTAATATACAAAGAAAATAAAGAATAGAACAACTCTGTCACATGCCTTATAGACTTAATCTAAAAGGATCTCAAAAAACACGATACCCAAAAGAAGATGAATACCAATTTTTATCATGGACCCATTATCATACTCTAATAATAATTAGCTATGAGGTAGTTATTATCAGACTGTAATAATTAACTATGAGGTAGTTATATGTTGTTTGTGGGAAGGAGAGAACAAAGTTATAGGAAAGTTCAAACATTGAATATATTTTTCTAGCCTCTCAGATCTATAAGGCTCAGTCTAATATATAGTTTATTGGTTTGTTATTAGATTTGGAAGGAACTCTATCACTTTACAGATGAGAACACTGGGACCTAGGAAGACTGTAATTGGCCAAAATTCAATCATGTGAGATAGGAGAGAAAGGTTTTGAAAACTACTTTTATTTATTCTTTTTCCATGAGATTTATAAATTACCTTACCCTTTTTACAAAGAGCCACATACAAATTATGCCCAAGATTTCAACCCATCATACACAATCAATAGAGTACAAACTTTAATTTTATATTTGGAGATGTTATTTTGTAGAGTAATTTAGAGAACCTAAAACTAGTATAGACTGTTACCTTCCTTCTTGTAGTAGAGAGAGAATAACTTCAAAATGATGATTCAAAAGAAATGGCGATTCAAATTTAGATATTTTTTTGTAATTGTGATTTTTCTTTGTTTCTCATGTTCATTATATCAAAAGATTAAAATTAGCTACTAATACAAAGCATTTCTTGATCTCAGACTATGCACCAGGCCCTTAGCGGGGGTAATGGCAATGTTATTCATTTCAAGTTGAGAACACCAATGCACAGAGATTAAGGGACTTGATCAAGATTGCACAGATAATCAGTGGCGGTGTCAGGATTTGAACGTAGGCTCCAGAATCTGGTTTTCAGCCCATGGACTCATATTTTTTTAATCAGTACTAATTTCTCACGTTGCGTTAGTTAAATTTGCAAGAGTAGACTAAAAAATAGAAATTAGGATTATAAACTCTTCTCTGTATCATGAAGTCAAAAGACATAAGGAAGAGGTACACTCCAATGTGTGTATCAGAGTTATCCTAAATATTAGTATTCAACGTAGAATGCTGCCTCAGTCTGGTGAACTCTGCACGAGCCCCTGTAATTGTAGTCCCACAGAAACCAGGTCCCCTCGGCAGAGTTAAACTCCTCTCTGGGCTACAGTGATGTCTTCAGTGCTAGTTGGGCAACAGAGAAATGGAGATGAAACTCCAGACTACACCCCAGCTGAAACTCAGCTGTGGTGAGAACGGGAGTTGGCATCTTGTGGGCACATTCTACTCTCAGAATGGCCGGGCGGGTTTGTAGGCCTGGTGAATCCAAGGAGGCTGCTGCGGCAAACCAGTCCAGAGCAAAGGTTTCCTTTTTGGCATCGTCTGCTTTCACTTACTCCCTTCGGTGTTGCCACCAACGGCTTAGGTAACTGGCCTTGGCAGATGAGTTCCAGGTAAAGAAAGCTTCCCGCCGCCTCTCATTCACAGAGGGAGACGCGCTGAGGCTGCACGCTTGGATCAATTCCAGCCTCTTACAGTCTCTACGTGCAGTGTCTTGTCAAGAGGCAAACTTAGAGCCAACATACCATGCTCAGGAGCAGAGGCAAACAAAACAACAAAACAAAACTCTCCAAAACGCATTTAGACTGAGCCAAGCAGTCATGTACAGTGAGTTAATTTTGTCTCCTTTTAATACATTTGTACCTCTGAAAAGGCAGGCGAGCAGTTCCTAATTACTGTGGCGCTGGCTACTTGGAAGCACAGTAAAACCCTGCCATAATAAGATAAGTGGACTCCAAAAATGCAGTTCTGCCACACAAGGAGTCGCATTTTTACGAAGTTAATGAAAAACAATATTTTACAAGTGGTAGGAAGCAGCACTAAAAGCACAGTGGAACTTACTCTGTGCAAGGATAGCCGCACGCTGAATGAAACCCCAGCTATCTGGAGGCTGTTACTTTCTCGAACCCCTCCCCCTTCAGAACATAAGAAATTTTGCCCTTCCTTCCAAAACCGGTTTGGCTCAGTGGATAGAGCGTCGGCCTGTGGACTGAAAGGTCCCAGGTTTGATTCTGGTCAAGGGCATGTACCTTGGTTGCAGGCACATCCTGACAAGGGGGTATGCGGGAGGCAGTTGGTCAATGTTTCTCTCTCATTGATGTTTCTAGCTCTCTATCCCTCTCCTTTCCTCTCTGTAAAAAAAAATCAATAAAATATATATTTTTAAAAAAGAAGAAATTTTGCCCCTCCTACATCTGAAAATAGGGGCTGGTGGAAGGCAGAAGCTCACTAGTTCTTGAATTATATCCAAATTCATGTTATCACAAGGTTATACTGAATACCACCCACCAGATGTGACCCAGTGGCTTTAGTCAACCCAACATTGACATTCTTAGTATGTCTTTTGACCTCTAAGCATACCTTTTGTCTTCAGGGACAAATAAAAATAATCATAGGGCTGAACACTTTTTGAATACTTTATCATGTGTCAGAGACTATGCTAACTACTTTGCATGTATTTCCTCAGTTATAGACGACACATCATCTCTTTGAACTGTGTAATTTGATTGTCTCCATTTTAAAGATGACAAAACTGAGGTGCAGAAATGCTAAGTAATTTACCCATGATCATCACATAGTTACTCTGTGCCCGATTCTGGAATTTAACCGCAGGGTTTTTACCTGGAGCGGAGTGGTTTTCTCCAGGTCGTGAGTGCCGACAATGGCAATACTAAGGTCTGGCTCATTAGGATTTATAGCATCTCCTTTTTCTTCTTCATGCCACCTATCAGCACTATCATAGATTGAATGTGGCTGCAAAAAGTGAACTCAATTGGTTTTTCTACTTGTCAGCAGCTCTAGGAAAAAATGGAGAAGGAAGATTGAAATTATTGATTAATTGGTGGTTTGTGGGATCCATGTGGGTTGTTATATCTACACCGCCTAAACTGTTAAAGCTACTGTGTAGTTTTACATTGAAGGAGTCTATGAGGCACCTCACTGGTGATGGCTGTGAACGTTAGAAGAGCGAGGCTTCTTCTGGCCCAGCTCTTGCTGCTGACTTTTGCCTGGTGGTGTTTCTATGGACGTGAAGGCAGGTGCATGAGGGCAGGATTCTGGAGGTACCATGCTCACTCATGATATAATTAATAGTAATAGTAATAAATAGTAGTAGTTGGGGGGCCCATAGTAGATAACTTTCATTTCTATTTGATTGGCTCAAAAGGAATTTGGATTTTATTCTGGGAAAACCCAGAACTCATCATCATCCTTCTTCTGCTGGGGATTGCCCCATCCGATTTCTCCATTCTCACACCTGCCAGCAACACTAGGCAACCTCCCAGGTGAGAAATATCTGAGTCATCTTTGACTCCTCCCTTTCTAGTGGCCTTAAAGTCAGAATCTATCTTGTGAAATGTGTCCTGAAATTAATCCTTTCTTTCCATCCTTCCTGCCACCTGTCGCTCCAAAATTTCATTGTTTCACGCCTAGATTTCTTCCATAGATTCTTCAAACACCCTCATCAGATAGTCTCTTAAAATACTTTCGGGGCCTAACAAATTTCAGCTTCTCTTTGTTTAACTTTCAAGACCTTTATAATCAGAGTGCATCTACCTTTCTGTTCTGCGGTACGATGCCTGTGCCTAAGGAAGCAGTGTCTGAGTGTGTCCCACACATCTCACCCTCATTCCTGCTTAGATCCATCCACATGCTCGTGATTTATCCTCCATGTCTATTAAAGACAAGCTCACATCCAAGACTTACCTTTTGGTTTTCCCCCGTCATTCAAACTCCAATTAGCTCTCCTTTCTATCTCTCTTGTTGATGTATTGTATTACAGTGAACTTTGAGTGTTTTATGCTTTAATCTTGACTCACTTGTTGGAGACAGAACATTAGTAGCAAAATTCACACAATAAACACAACACTAATATTAGATACAGCATGATTCCTAGCATAGGGAACAAAATAGGAGTTTAATAAATTGGTCAGAATTGGATACAGATTAATATGGGTGATTGAATTACAAAATTCACCAAAGGATGGATAGTAAAAACAAATAAACAAAAAATCTTCAGTGTATGAGATGAGTAAAGGACAAGAAGGTAGGTTGGTTTTGGTTAGATCTTTACTTCTCAAATCTAGGTAAATTTCACTGTGCTATCAAAAATGTCCATAATGATAATGTTGAGGGGGCGGGGGGAATGAACATGAGGCTCCCTCACTCCTCCCCAGGTAAGGCCACCTGGGAATTTCCATCATGAACACCTAAGGGCTCTTACAAATACCACATGCACAAGATTTTTGTGTGGGAGATATTTTACAGTCTGCTTCTTGCTTAAGTTCCAGAAAATGTCAGAATAGCTTTTGACTTGCACAATGAAAGCCCCATCACTTACTCCTTCCATCAGCAAGTCAGTAGTTAACAACTTTTATGGAAACATACCCCCATGTTACCCTTAGGTGGTAACATGGGGGTAAATTCTATGAAACTCTTAGAAATGGATATTGGGACTGGATTGTGACTTTGCTTCTTCTAGCATTCTGCCCAGAGCTGCAGGAAACAGCAGGAGGAAGGGGACATTGGCTCCATCACACGCATATACAAGAATGGCTACAGCCTCTGCAGGTAGTTGCCCATCTCCCCCCAATTCTGACTTTAAATTCTATCATCCTCCCATGCAATGCAGATGGACACACCCTAGTGCCAGAAAGTATGACAAAAGGATTTCCCAACTAATGCCTAACAGCAGGCTTAGTACAAAGAGCTGCATCACAGAACCGGAAGTTCCTTGAACTATAGTAAACTTATTTCAACAAGGGGAAAACTAAAGAGGATAGAATAGCTGTTGATTATACAGTTGCAGATTTATTTTTCTGTCTGTTCTACATCATCTCAATTTTTAAAAAAAATATATTTTATTGATTTTTTTTTACAGAGTTGAAGGGACAGGGATAGAGAGCTAGAAACATAGATGAGAGAGGAACATCGACCAGCTGCCTCTTACACACACCCCACCAAATATGTGCCCGCAACCAATGTACATGCCCTTGACCGGAATCGAACCTGGGATCCTTCAGTCCACAGACCGATGCTCTATCTACTGAGCCAAACCTGTTTCGGCCATCTCTACTTTTGATGATCTATCTTACAAGCTTCGCAGAGGTGACTGCCTCACTGACATTGGTTCTGGGATCTACATCTTCTCTTTTTTTATTCCTTTTCTCTTCCCTTCCTTTAAAAGAGCAGAGGGGCTCCTGTTACTCTCAGATAGAATCCTCTAATATCTAAATCTATATGATAAATTTATATCTGATAAAGTGCCTCTATTTAGCTCTTTTTTGGAGTTTCCTCCTTTTCTATTTGGGGGTTGTTACTTTGTCTCGCCATTTTTTGCTGTCCCTTTGTATTCGTTTCTATGTTTTAGATCAAATTGCAATGCTTCCAAGTCTTTGTAGGGTGGCCTTTATGTAGTAAGTGTTTTTGTTGGACCCAGTGGAACAGCGTCTTCCATCTCCTGAGCTGGGTGCTCTGGAATGTCCCTTGTTATTTGGGCTCTCCTGTTGTAATTGGGTCTTGATTGTTGGTGTTCCAATCATGGGTGGGATCTCCTCTCAGGCTGACTGACTGTGAGGCTCATCCCTGACCACATTGTGTGAGTTGTTGTGCAGGGCAGTGTCCAAGTGATTTCTGCCCTTCCTTGTTATAAGTTTCTTCCTCTGGGTGAATATTCCCTACTTTAGTTTTATTTCCAGTCTGGTCCTAGGAGGAGGTGCAAGAAAGGTCTGCTTATGTCACTTCCATCTTCTCCTCCTCAATCAAATATCCTGGTAGCTTCCAACTTGTCCTGACTCCTCTCCTTCCATATCTTACTCCCAATTCTATATGAAAAGATAAATAATTGGTTCTTTCTAAAATCCTCTCAAGTATAGCAATGTTACTTGCTGAAGTTGCCAATATCAGCTGATATTTCCAATATGTCCTTGAAGCTAAGAGCCAGAGAGCCTAGATACAGGGAATGCAATGGGGTTAAAATGCCTGTACACTTCTCCGTCACAGCTAGATATTTCTCAGAATTTTAAAAACCTTCACTCCCTGACTTTCTTATCAGATTTTTCAATCCAAATTTCTTTAAAGAATAGAGTTACTTTTTATGATATGGGGTTTTCAATGCACAGCTAACCATAGCCTCCTAATTTAATACTGTCCAGATGAGATCAGCACAATTAACATAACAAATTTTGGGAGTTTGCAGATAACTAAAGAGAAAACAATACGGGTTTCATACCACATTACCAGTATTCTTCCCCTTTGCCTTTTCTCTATCTTTGAAATTTACAAGCAGATATACCCACTCTATGTTACTAAAACTCATCAAAATAAGCCTGTTACAAGATGTGGATTCCAGGTTCTTACCCTAGGCTTTTTAAAAAACATATTTTTATTGATTTCAGAGAGGAATGGATAGGGACAGAGATAGAAACATCAGTGATGAGAGAATCATTGATCAGCTGCCTCCTGCATGTCCCCTACTGGGGATTGAGCCTGCAACCCAGGCATATGCCCTTGACTGGAATTGAACCTGTGTCCTTCAGTTTGCAGGCTGACGCTCTATCCACTGAGCAACACCGGCTAGGGCAGGAAATTCTTAAGTAATTTAAAGTTTGAGAGTGTCCTCTTCCTTTCTTTTCAACTAGCTTTTCTTACTTAAAGCAGTTGCAGTTTTTACTAGTTCACTGCAGTGAAAGTGAACCAGCAGATGGATTTCAGTGAGTAAATTCAGGGAAGAATTTGCTTTTGCCTGAACTGCGTTGCAGCACTTAACCCTGGCTCTTACAGGGCAATCCTCGGGACGCCTGCAGTCTCACACCATTTTCGTGTCTTGCGCTGACACCATTTTCAGGACAGTCGGGAGGAGGAGAATGCCTCCTCTCAGAATGTGCTGCCAGCTTGGTTACTAAAGAGGGAAGTGTTCATAATTCCCTGGATTTTTATGCACAGGTGTTTTTCCAAGATGATTTCATGGTTAAGTTACCTGCCCAGGGGAGCCCAGTTCCACTTAAACAAATGCTACTTCATATTCTAACACTGTATCCCTATGCCTCTAGTTTCATAAATATCAGGAGACTGAGAAAATATAAAAAAAATCATTTCATTATTTTGAAATTGCTGCTCTCAGTGAGATGGTAAAAAGATGCTTTATATTCTGCCAGGATGTGCCTGCAGCTGTAGAGACCAGGCCTGCTTTCCATCCTCATGTTGCTTGGAAGCTAACACTGGGTGAAGAAACACACATAAAAAGGTATACGCCAGCCAAAACCGGTTTGGCTCAGTGGTAGAGTCTGCAGACTGAAAGGTCCCGGGTTTGATTCCGGTCAAGGGCATGTACCTTGGTTGCGGGCACATTCCCAGTAGGGGGTGTGCAAGATGCAGCTGGTCGATGCTTCTCTCTCATTGACGTTTCTAGCTCTCTATCTCTCTCCCTTCCTCTCTGTAAAATATCAATAAAATATATATTTTTTTAAAAAGAAAGAGAATCCGTTTTAAAAAAAAGTTATACGCCATATTAGATTTTAAAAATAAAACGTTAAATGCAACTAAAATAAAAGTGTTGAATATACCTCTTGGTACAGGATTTTGTACGTAATAGAAATTCAGATACTCATTCATTAATTAAAAGTGATGTGTAACAATAGTGCAAATACTTAAGAGAATAAGTATTAAATAAGCAGCATTGGTAGTAAAAATAATGATAAGTTTTATAAAAGGAAGAGATTGCTATCAATTAGGGCCATCAAGAATTTCTCCAGGACTTACATGAAGCGTGGAAAGAAAACAATGAAATATGCTGGATAAGCACAAGAAGAGAGGTGTCCTTCAAGAGAGAGCAAGGTCATGATCAAAACCTCGGAGCCAAAACCGGTTTGGCTCAGTGGATAGAGCGTCGGCCTGCAAACCGAAAGGTCCCGGGTTCGATTCTGGTCAAGAGCATATACCTTGGTTGCAGGCACATCCCCAGTGGGGGTTGTGCAAGAGGCAGCTGATCGATGATTCTCTCTCATCGATGTTTCTAACTCTCTATCCCTCTCCCTTCCTCTCTGTAAAAACAAAAAATCAATAAAATATATATTATTAAAAAAACCACAAAACCTTGGAGGCGGGAGCCCGCAGGGTCACTAACTGGCTGAGGACAGCAGAGTTGTCTGGCCGAAACAAAGTTTGTGCTGGGAGCAGAGGAGATCAAGTGCAGGAGGGTCTTAATAGGGTTTTCAATTCTAAGCCTAGGAGTTTGGGTATTTTTTCGGTAGTCATAGAAACATTGAAAGTCCATGAGAAGTTACTTATTTTTTTTCTAACATGAGAGGTAAACTAAAAAAAGTTTGAAAGGTTTTCCACCATCATTGTTTAGCTCCAGCACTTGTTATCACTCATCTCGTTAATAATAACCATTCTACAAGTATGAGTTAGTATCTCATTGTACTGTTGATTGGTTTACAGTAAACCTACTATTTCAACCAAATAACAGCAGCACAAAGCACGTAACAGATACTCAATAGGTAAGTAAATGTCCCCTTCTAACCCCTTATATTCTGCTGAGAAATGAGTTTGAATTCTCTATAACAGATTGCCTCCCAAAACTGAGTGGCAACAACAATTAACATTTATTTGCCTCCAGTTCTATGGGTCAGAAGTTTGGGAGTGGTTTAGCCGTGCAGTTTTGGCTTGGAGTCTCTCATAAGACTGTGGATTTGGTGCAGGGCTGCCCTCATATGATGGCTTGGCTAGGGCTAGATGGTCTGTTTCCAAGGTGGATTGCTCACATGGCGAGCGAGTTGGTGCTGACTGTTGGTGAGAGTTCTCAGTTTCTCCCTGCAGGCTGTTCCAGTGCTCTCATGACCTGGCTTCTGGCTTCTCGCAGAGCAAGCAACCCAAGGAACAGTCAGGAAGACGCTCTCCTTTTTCTGACCTGGCCTCAGAGCGTCATTAAAAGTTCCTCCACATCTGTTCATTAGAAACAAATCACTAAGCCTGGCCCCTAGTCAAGGGCAGGGGAACTCGGCTCCATTTTTTGAAGGAAAAAGTGCCAGTGATTCTGAGGACACATTTTAAAACCACTCTGCAGACTAACAAGAGTCAGTGGTACCGTAGGAGTGTGTACCAGTGTGTAAATTATTCAGCTCCATCATGCCAGAGAACTTGGGTGCTTGGGGCCATACTGCGTTCCTAGCATCTGGTCCAGTACCTGCACCTGGAGGTATCAGTAAGCATCTTTTTTTCAATGGTTATTGTTTTATAGATAAAGATGTTTCTTTTCAGGGGTCTTAGTGACAGTTCTCATTAGTATTGAAGTCAAGATTTGATTTGGTCTTACCATCAAAATCCTCTTCCTATTCACCAGCCTGTCTGTCAAACAGAGTCACTCATCCCCATTAGAAAAACTTAACCTGGCTGTAGGCAGAGCTCACAGAACTACTCTCTGGAATATTCCCTAGAGCTTAGTAGTCACTCAACAAGTCTTTGTTGAATAAATGAACAAATTTGGTGCAATACACGCAGGCTAGAAATAGGAAGAACCTGATCAAGTTGACTTACAAGTCAATGCAAAACAGGGGCATACTTGGGGCCAGAAAGTTTGCCTCTTGTGTAGGTGATTAGTCTGTCATTTTCATTGAAAAGACATCTTGTTTAAAGGGTAGCAGCTAGACACTAAAAATATAGAGGTAATGCTCCTGTGGTTTGAAAAGCTTAAGACCACACACAAGGATTCTATGGAGAAGCAACTTTATATCATTGCATCGTTATTTTGAATATAGTTTTTTTTTAAGAGTGAAAGTGAAGTAGAGGGGGAGAAATGTGTGGGGTTCAGCCAGAATTCCTCTCATATTCATAGCACTCATTTAAGTGAAGGCATTTAACCCACAGGAAACAGCAACAAATGAAACTGAGGACATCATGGCATACCTAAACTCGCATACACCTTTCTACACAGCTCTAACACTATTTACACTGGAAAAAAAAATTTTGTTGCAAAATAGGACCTGATCCGCTTTGAAAATTCCAGTCACCTCCACTGAATCCTGTAGCTTTAATTAGCTGTTTCTAAGATTGCATGCTAAACAGAGCTCTGAAAATCAGGGGGAGGGGGAAAGGGGACCACAGCTTTTTACATGGATTCCATTTTTTTTTTATAGAGGCATGCCAAGACCTGAAATGTAAGGTCTTTACTTGTTGATGTGTCTTTAGTTTCATGTGGAAATTTGGCATTAAATATATGTAATCTGGAAGGTAAATGATAGTGATCAGCAATTTTCATAGGCGGGTTCAGTTGGGGGGGGGGTATTATGCATTCTGTGTTAACATTAGGTAATCTAGACAAGCCTCCAGAATAATAAGGAGTTTTTCTGCAATGTTAATGTAAACTGTCAAATTTAAGCTCAAGTAAAAACTAAAGCAAACGAACAAGAGTGGGATTAGGTTAATCTCAAACATTCACAATATTGCCTAAGGTATTAGAGCCATGATTCTGAAGCCTACTGTTCTTACAGAGATTTCTACACATCTAGACGTGCACATCCCCTGCGCGCTCAGCTATTCTTTAAGCAAACACTTATTATAGCACTATGCGAAATTTAAAGGAGAACACGGGATTTTTAGACAAAAACATATCAACAATCAAGGTGTGGGGGCAAGATATTCTGTACTTGATCCATAACCTATTACATGATTGACTTTGATAGCAGGAACAAAAAACCACAAACGCATTAATATGGCTTGTTTCAGTTTAGGTTCTTACAAGGGTATTTCTTAGATCACATGATCTCACACATCTAGAAGAAATAATGAACAACATAAACTGATCAATAAAAACAGACCCAGAGAAAGAGAAGCAGCGATCATACTCTCAAACCTCAGAGGGAAAGTAGGGGAGGGTGGGAGTAAGGGGAAGCGATCAACCAAAGGACTTGTGTGCATGCATATGGGCCTAGCCAGTGGCCACGGACTACAGAGGCGTGAGGGCATATGTAGGGAGGGGTTTGGGATGGGAATGGGGGGATGAGGACAATTATGTGATACTATAATCAATAAAAAATAAATTAAAAAAATTATTATGACCTTTGGAGTCTAGAGAAGTTAGCAAAACTTAACATTCTGTAAGTAGGACTTGAACTGCATCCTGAGGAAGACAAATTGGTTAGTTGGATTTGCATGAGGAGAATGGGGAGTTTTTTGAGGGAGGAAAGAATCAATCAAGTTGATAGTAGTGGGATGTAAGGTGAATGGTCTTATCTTACCTCAGGGAACCTTTCCTGAACCGTTATACTAGGTTAATTTTCACCCCCATATTACCATTCCTGAGTAATTGTAATTTCCTATGTCTGTATTTATTTGATCTCTCCTTTATGAGGCCTGTGCATAAGCCTATTTTAAAAAATTTACATTTATTGAGGTGACCTTGTTTAGTAAGATTTTATAACTTCCAAGTGTACTTTTCTATGATACATGATTTGTATATTACATTGTGTGCCCACCACCCAGAGTCAAATAATCTTCCCTCACCATATATTTGTCCCCCTTTACCATTCCTTACCCCTAAACCTCCCTTACCTGTGATACCCACCAGAAGAGGGGTTGCTAAGTTATATAGTAACTCTATCCTTAATTTTTTGAGTAACCCCAATACTGTTTGCCATAGTGGCTGTACTAGCTTACATTCTCACCATCAGTGAATGGGTGTGGTTTTATTTCTCTCTCTCTTTAACCTCTCCAATACTTGTTATCACTTACCTTGTTAATAATAACCATTCTACACGTATGAGGTGGTATCTGGTTGTACTGTTGACTGATTTGCATTAAACCTATCATTTCCATCAAATAACAGCAGCACCAAGCACATAACAGACACTCAATAGACAAATAAATGTCCCCTCCCAACCCCTTAGATTCTGCTGAGAAATGAGTTTGAATGGGTAATAATAAGACCAAAAGACCCAGAGCCTCAAATACCAGGGTGATGATATTGGGATATCTTTATCTGATAAGCGGTAAAGAATAGCACTTTAATCTGGAGTCTGAGATTGTAGAACAGCAAGGACTATAACAACAGGGATCACGTTCATGTGATTTCATGTAATATTGTCTTTTAATCTTTGTAAAAATCTATTTTATAGATGAGAAAATCAAAATGCTTAGAGAGAAGATAGAGCCTAATGTTCACCCACAGGCCTTTGGTCAAGGTGCTCAACTCAAGCTCCAGTTTGACCTTGAGAACTCACTTCACTTCTTGGAGCCTGTTTCTCCATCTGTGAAATTAAAGTAACTACCTCATAGCATTTGGGGGAGGGGGTATCGTTGAATAAGGTACAGCATGAAATGCGATAGTTTGTGATATCACAGAGAAGGATGCCCCTAGTCTATAGATGCATATAGTAAGAGCTCAGTATAAGGTTATTGTGATGAGACTAGAGGCCCGATGCATGAAATTCTTGCAAGAGTAGACCATCCTTCCCCTGGCTGCCAGCACCGGCCTCCCTCTGACACCTGGGACCTGGGCTTCCCTTGCAGCCCCGCTTCGTCCGGAGGGACATCTGGTCTAATTAGTATATTTTGCTTTTATTATCATAGATGACTTGCCCAAGATGAAAGGTCTAGTAAAGGGGAAGAGCTTCTGATTTAAATCAAGGTCTTTTGATGTATTTCTCATCCATATCATTTGCTACTGCAGAGAATAAAGGTACAGGGATAGAGCTGTGAAAATATTAGCTGTTTATTACCCAAAGGACACTACTTGCAATCCATGCTTTAAGAATCACTGATCCAGTGTTTGCATAGAGAAAAAACATTGGTTTTCAGCTTCATTCTGCCAATCTTAATTATCCCAAGATTTGAGAAAGGACATAAATTCTTGTGTGGCTTCCATATTTGTGCACTGGATCATCTGTGTGAAGCTGTGCCAAGAGAAATGAACTGGATAAAAATTCTCTTACTACTAAGTTAGTTTTTTTTTGTTTTTTTTAAAATATATTTTATTGATATTTCATAGAGAGGAAGGGAGAGAGATAGAGAGCTAGAAACGTCGATGAGAGAAAAACATCGACCAGCCGCCTCTTGCACACCCCCCACCGGGGATGTGCCCGCAACCAATGTACATGCCCTTGACCGGAATCGAACCCGGGACCTTTTCAGTCCACAGCCCGACGCTCTACCACTGAGCCAAACCGGTTTCGGCCTAAGTTAGTTTTATAATCTTTAGCAGAAACCGGTTTATGGAACTTGTTTCTCTTATTTAAATATTTTTTAAAATATATATTTATATTATTGATTTCAGAGAGGAAGGGAAATGGAGAGAGAGTTAGAAACATCACTGATGAGAGAGAATCATTGATTGGCTGCCACCTGCACACCCCACATTGGAGACTGAGCCCACAACCCAGGCACGTGCCCTGACTGGGAATTGAACTGTGACCTCCTGGTTCATAGGTTGATGCTCAATGACTGAGCCATGCCAGCGGGGTTTGTTTCTCTTCTTGAGTATGCATTTTTTAATCTGAAGGTAATAAAGATGTTGCATCAACTCTTTATAGTCATGAAATGAAGTATAATTTAATAGAACCAATGTTTGAAAGAATCCTACTCCTTCCAGTAGGCCCCAGATGTAATCACCTAGGAGAGGTGAATTGATGAAAACATGCTTTCTGAGAGCGGGAATAGGGGCTTTCTGGCCTCACCAATTTGTAAAAGGTAGCCTTTGTTTTCCTGTCATATCCTTGCTAGTATTTGTGTTCATTTTCTTGAAGCTAGGGGTTTCTAATCGGTTTTGAGAAGTAAGAGTCACTCTTTTCATTTTGACATGCTCTTTTCCCATTTTTTAGGAGAAGGGCCATGGATATCATAAAATAGTACACAAGGAAAGATTACATAGTCAGTAAAGAACATATTTGACCATAAGTAAAACAATCAAACCTAGCTTAAGTTACAGCTAAAAAGAATTCAATCAAACCTGAGTAAGTGTTGATCACTTTAGTTATTATTGTCAGATTTCCTTATTCAAGTAGAGAAGGTCTGAGGTACCAAAACCTTCGCTGGATGTTTTGACCAAGACTTGATCCTTTTCTTTTGAAGTGTGTCCAGACCCCCCTCCCCCCCCAAGCTCCTTCAATGTGCATAATAGCTCTTAGCAGATGTACAATAAATGTGTATGAGATGGGTGGAGGCATTATGGAATGACTAAATTGATGGGTCATTGAAATTTCCCTGTTTGCTACTAAGACTCATTTGAGGAGCCATTGTGTCACATCACCACCACCATTGGCATCACTGGTGACAAATGCATGAGCTTACCTAGGAATTAGCAAGCTTTTTAAAAAGAATAGGTATCTCCATCCTCATTTTCTTTTTCTTAATAAAATAAAAATGTCCTCCTTCCATTTGTTAAAATCCTAGGTGGGGCGGCTGATAAATAACCCCATACTAAGCTCCCGGCAGCTTGACTTTCACCATTCCCCGTCAACTCGTGATAAATGAATCCAATTGAGCTCAGTCTAGCCAGTGAAATCTAATGGTTTTTCATTATGTTAGACTAGCCCAATTTCAATGCCTAAAGAAAAATGATTAGGAAAGTGTGAGTTTGTTATAAGTGTTCAAATGATATTTTCCTAAGCCCTTTATCCTTCCTTGCTCTCAAACTTGCCATTTTATAATGTGAGGAAAGGATCCTCCATGCTCCGAGTCACCCTAAGCAGTAAAATGGTAGCCTTCCTTTCTCTTCACTCACACAATTCTGTCAATTTTTTCCTTCCTAATGTCTTTTAAACTCTTCTGTTTCCATTGCTCCTGCCTTAGTTAAGATCTTTATCCTGCTGCCTTCAATAACTATGGTAGTGTTTTCTTTATTTTAGGTTTTATACTCCTAACCTAGTTCCTTTCAGTTTATCATTTATACAGATGTCAGTTATTTTTCTAAACACAAATCTAATCATCTTATTCCCATGTTTAATATCTTTCTGATTCAACATTCCTTTCGGAATAAAATCCAGACTCTATGGCATAGCGACTACGACCTTTTATGATCATGTTCTGACTTAACTCTTCAACACCATCTCTGGCCGTGATTGATTTCCTCCCCCTCCCCCACAACCACATATTTCACACCCAGCCATTTCCAGCAAACAAAAGGAAATATTGCCATTATAAGTGGGGTCCAGGACATCCAATCATGTAAAATGCAGAAACTTGTTTTGCAATGATAATGAAATGACCTGGTGAGCCAATCGCTTTATGTCTGAATTCAAGTTATTGCATTATCATAGGGTCTTATTGTACTTCAGGCTTCTCAAGGACCTTTATGCCTTTGCACATATTATTTTCTTTCTTCGCTGTCATTCTCTTGGCTAGCTTTAACTTGTCCTTCAAAACTCACTGCAGGTACTCTCTTCTCTAACACTCACCTGCCCACCATTACCTTTTGCCGCCAAATTGTATTAGGAGTCCAAATTGCATACTTTAATAGCATACCCAGTGCATGACCTCATCATCAGAGTATGTATTGGGCTGATTGTAATTGTCCAGACACAAGCTTGTCTCTCTTCTTTTACCTCCCCGAACCTTTCATCACACAACACGCAACCATGTGTATATGTACACACACACACACACACACACACACACAGATTGTAAGGTCATTTATGAATTCTATTTTTTATATTTACATTTGCTCTTAATACACAGTCTAGTGGCAAGCACAAATAATAAATCAATGATACAAATGGAAGCTAAAATATGTATTTACAGTAAAACATTTAAATACATATTTGCTACTTTCTGCTTTCCAATCTGTTATAAGTAGCCTAAGCCAATTTGGCCATTCATGCTCATTTGGGTTCTTCTTGATAGACAATATTAAAAATTATCTGAGAATTTGAGATAAGGCAGTTCTGTGGGTTTCACCCCCCCCAAATTTGGTATATCTGCAATGAAAAAAAAAATCTCAGTTTGCCGTCCACAAAAACATTTATTGGTTAGCATGTGCAAAAGAGTTCACATGAACCTGTTTGTGAAGCTCAACGAAATTCCAGCTCATTGTCCTCTCAGGCACTCACATGTAGCAATACGCTTTGCATTAGTGGGCGTTAGACTCAGAATTGCCAGGTCAGTGCTGGAGCACGGGGCTGAATGGAGCTCCTAGACAACACGAGCTCTGCAGAAGGTATAGGATCCTGTGTTTCCAGATTCTCACACCCCGTTCGTGTAAAGGAGGAGGTGCATTTATGGTATTTCTGGCCAGGCCATACTGATGTGGACACCATTTATTTCCCCTCTGAAAACTTACTTTTCACATCCCACTGGCTGCTCACACATGCCAGGGCGGCTGAAGTAAAGGCGGGGGTAGCATTGCCGTGCAGAGCCATCCTGGCTCAGGGCCTCCGAGAGTTCCTCGTTTAGGTCTAACTGGGCTGCATATTCCTGACTCGGGAACTTCAAAAGTTACTTAACAGCCTCTGCCTTTTAGATTAGCGTTAACTTCAAAAATTAACAGATAGTTGCTAGGTTAAAATTAACCAAGACACTTAACCCACATTATCCTGATGCATCTTAAAGTATAAACTACATATATAACATCAATGAACACTTGGATTCGTTGGCCAGGATAGTTGCCAGTCCCCTGCTATAGATGGTGTAGGTTAGTGCTGCTGACAGCAACAGATTCTGGTCTGAAGGCTTGCTTAGCTGAACAAACACTCTCCTGTCATAGTTTAAAATATTTCCCATTCATTACTGCCGACCAACCTCACCGTTGGTTGTAATTGTTCTCTTATTGTCTTGTCTTCAATGCAAGAGTCCAGACTTCCTCTACTGTCATTATTACCTTTTATGCTTTATATGAAAACTATATAATGGTCTTTTCACTTATTTGTGGGGTCTATAAATTATATAGTATTACTTGATTCTCCAAGCCCCTGTATGTTCAGTTTCTTTAGTTTGACTATTTGCCCAACATTTCTGCCCTATCTCCTCCCTAACACAGTAACCCCGGGGCCCAGCAGAGTTACTTACAAATATAAAGTGCTAAAATTTTTATAGAATGAATGCATGACATTCCACGTTAAAAAAGGGAGAATCTTATCTTTGAGTACATAATACTAAAGTGAATGAGACAGACGTATTTCTTACTAAACCAAATTAATTTAGACCCTGTCTTGTTGAAGTAAATCCCATTGTAAAAAATACTTATGGGGGAGGAATTAATCTTAATTGTGCTCGGGACTATGATAAATCTTTTACATACAACATTTCATTTGACCTTTGGAGATAGATGCTGTTGTCTCCTTTTTGCCTCCGAGGAAAAGAGGACGTGAAATCAGTTGGCTAAAGTCATCCGGTGGGTAAAGCTGCCGCCAGCTTTGAGTCCAGGCCTGAGCTAACATCATGCAAATCTTCATCATACCCATTGCCAGAAATTCTGTGAAATCTCTATCTGATTCACTTATTTTTTATTAATAGTTGCTGCTGTGAAAGTTTAGTACATCTAACGTACAGGGAGCTCATTGAAATTTGGATGTTATAGCATGAGCTTCTTATATTGGCACCAAACACCATGTCCTCCACTCATTTGTTAATTTGTCTATTCAACAATGATTTTTTTGAGCTCCTGCTCCAACCACGCTATGGCAGACCTATGTATGGCATGATATACACATGCAAATTGGCCTTCATGTAGCCGACAACAGGTTCCTGGGATCAGTAAACACACTGGTCCTTGTGCAGTTGGGATCATAGTTATAAGAAACTTTGCCCACGTTCCCTCTTTGGATGTTTAAGGACTTCAATTCAGCTTCGCTGGATGAAAAGCATTAATCTTACAGCTTAGTATAAGATTGTATTTGACCTTAGCATCTATGATTCCTTCTCTAATCTTTTATCTTTGGTTTTAAAGAATTACAGGAAGACAAGTGCACCCATTTTGTTTAATTTGAGTAATAAGACAATCATCAGTTGAGACTCAGATTGACATTTGGTGAATAAAAAGCCATCACACTTCTTGGTGTCTGGCTCTAAGCATAAGGCATGATTCACATGGAAATTATACATTGACACCTTGGGCAGATTGAAAATGTCCTTTCTGGGAGTGGTAAAAGGTAGAAAGAGAAACTCCATCATGATAAACATGAAAATCATAGAGATCAAACCATTCCAAATATGTTTCCATTTTGAACTAGAGGTTTAAGGGCAAAATACATGTAGCATTAAAGCTAAGCTACTCAGCTTGGCCTACCATGTAACTTTCTCATTGGACTGAATGCCCAAGATAAGCCTCCTGACATGTCACGTGAGCTGCTCTGCCTCGGTATACCCATCGGAACTACGAGTTTCAATCTCATTGTCCCCAAGAGAGCACCACAATGGTAAAGTGACTTCTAGTTAGCATACACTAGAGACACAGTGAAAAGCAGTATTACACTAATCCAGAAGACAAGTGAGTGAGATTGATCTTTTTCCCCCCCCTGTTTTTGCAAATGTTTTGCTGGTTGTTCAGTATAAAGAGACATTGACATATAACCCCTTCTAATGTCCAAAGGCAATTAGTACTTTCAGACCATGGGATCCTCCTCACCTTTCTCTCTGGTTCCCATGCTGCATCCTGACCCTCTCTACGCCTTTGAACTGAACCCTGAAGTCTATTTCACTCCCTCTGATGTGCTCCTCAGGACATTCCCCAGCCTCCTTTCTCTATCAAACTTTCACCTCCACCATCCATTTCCACAGACTGCTGTTCCCTGTCAGACAACTCTACAATTTATGACCTATAGGCAGTAACACCAGGTGAATCTGTCCGGTATCCAATGTTTTACACATCTCAGGAAACATAATCTATTAATCTAATTTACATGCACACATCTCCAGAGAACCATTACTATGTGGAAACGCCTATCATATTGCCATGTTAGGGAAGAGGATTTAGTATGAAGGGGGCTTCCATACTCCCATCAGCTTTCAGATCACACAGTATAAACAGAATAATGTAGTAGAAAGAATATAGGATTTGAAATCACAACTCCTTGTTTAGAGTTCCAACTTTATTTACAAATGTCACTGAGCTTCTATTACCTAATCCATAAAAGGGGAAATGATGCTTATCTCTCATGGTTATGTGGATACAGCTCAAATGTGATGTTATTTGTGGAAGTACCATACTTTTGAATGTAAGACCATTAAAACATGCTATAGTTACACTTGGCCACATGTGTTATCCTTAGAGTAATTGAAAAAGAAACCCCTTCAAGTAAATTCTTCAAAGACATATAACAGGTTATATATATTTCAAAAACTATGGGCGGACTGGCAGCGAGCAAGGGGCCTGAGTATGGAAGAGGGGCTTCACCAGCCACTTCATTGATTCTTTATAGGTTATTGATCCTTCTTTCCCCTCATCTCAGCCTTAAGTCCATCAGCCTGGGAGCAGTGAAAGAGAAAGAAATCAAGTGCTTGAACAAGGAACACTGATTCTGCTGGCCTGTTTTCCTGAGCTCTGTGGCACAATTATAAAAGTCTTATTGCAAAATATTTAAAAATGTTTCATTTGAGTGGGTGTGAGAGACATTCTGTTGTTGGAAGTTAGTAGAGGGTGGTGGCTGGTAGATGCTAAAGCTTGGATCTTATCCGGAATGTAAAAGGGCTGCTCAGAAAAGAGGGCATTAAAATGCCAGGAAAAAATGAACAATTTCAGTGTAATATGTAGCTGCATAGGGACTCAAGAAGAGGGACTCCCGCTTTCATCTGAGGTCTACCCAACTGTGACAATCCAACTAGTCCAGGCACAAAAAATTGTCCAGTCCCTTTTCAATTTTGGTTTTGTGTTAGAGACTTCAAGATCCTCTACTTATTTGGTAGCCTCAGTGTTTCCCAAACTTCTCTCATGATGAGAATCACCTGGTGGAGTTGTTAAAATACAGATTCCTGAATCCCAACTAGGAAGTGCTAAACTAGAATTTTGGGGAACATATAGGTAAAATGTACACTTAACTAGTGCTCTAAGCTTACAATTTTACCTATATGTTCCCCAAAATTCTAGTTTAGCACTCCTTAGTTGGGATTCAGGAATCTGTATTTTAACAACTCCACCAGGTGATTCTCATCATGAGAGAAGTTTAGGAAACACTGAGGTAGAGGAACAAAACTCCATCTGAATCTCTTCTTCCTGGATACCCCTCTGTCTCCCGTTTCAGTGTCGTCTCTTGCATTCTTTTGGGCCCCTCTAAAACACACACACACACACACACACACACACACACACACACATTACATAACATGTAATAAAATATATAATAAACCCACACACTTACATGTATAATTTTAAATATTAACTCTGTGATGGGTTATAAAGTAATGTTGTCAGAGTATCTCTATGTCAATAAAGTAATTCAAGTAGGAGTATAGTAATTTGGTCACCTTTCCTAGTATTTAGAGGGAAAACTAACTCTAAATGCTCTTCCTCACTTCTGTTTGTTTTGTCAATAAATGAAGGTAGGTAGATAAGGGAGTAAAGATAAATTTTAAGTGGAGCCAAAACCGGTTTGACTGAAAGGTCCCCTGTTCGATTCCGGTCAAGGGCATGTACATTGGTTGCGGGCACATCCCTGGTAGGGGGTGTGCAAGAGGCGGATGGTCGATGTTTCTCTCTCATCAACATTTCTAGCTCTCTATCTCTCTCCCTTCCTCTCTGTAAAATATCAATAAAATATATATTTTTTAAATTTTTTAAGTGGAGCTTGCAAATACAAATGTGCACCATATAAAGCGCAGGTAGGGTAACTGGTCTCTTTCTTTTCCTGGGCAGGTATTGGAATCACAAAACCAGGCTTACCATAGAGAGCAAAAAGTAATAGTAAAAGTAAACACTTTGCCACCAATTCTCCGTTCTCAATTCTTGATCAGCAAGTATCTGAGCACTGGTCCAGAAAAGACAGTGTGATTCTAAGGGGGGAGGAAATAGGGACTTGACTTGAGCTGCTCTGAAGGGCTACCTGGCATTGCCAGTGCTGTCTATGTGAGACCAGCTCCTGCAGCAGGCAGGAAAAGTGGACCACTGGGTGGACGATGGCACTTACAATCCCATCCTGACTTCCCAGCGGAGCAGCCCCCTGCTCACAGGAAGAGATAGACGTTATTTATGGCTGTGGCCTGGGCTGCCTCCGGTGGATCGTTTACTTCTGCAGTGCCGTCCTTTCCTGATCTATAAAATATAAATAAGTAATGTTTTTCTCTTGTAAGTAGCCAAAGGCAGTTTTTGCTTAGATTTATAAATATACATTTTTAAAGCACTCTGGATCTTAATTAGGAATGTGTATCTTAGATCTGTGATAAATGCTTGTAATTACGTCTTAAGGGAAGCTTTCCACTTTATTTGTTAAAGACATTTCTTTAAACTACACTGAAGTATTAATTATAGATCGAATTCTGTAAACAAGCAAAAATAAATGATGTGGAGTTACAGATGCAAAACAAGCCTTTCACATCCAGGCAGGATTCCCCAAATTACTATATGGACCAAGAAAGAAAATCTTCACCTAGAGGAGTTATTATAAGGATTGAGAATCATATGTCACATGAAGAAATACATATTAGGAATACAACCGATTGTGGTCATCCATTTATTTATTTATTCACTTTTATCCACTTATCTATTGGGGCATCCAGTTCCCACCAATATTCTGGCATTATTCTTATTGGTATATCTAACTTTAATTTCTTCCCAATTTTCTATACTGTACCTGATTTATCAGCCTTTTTAAATGTTGAAAGTCTCTAGCCTAGAACTTAAAGTTTCTGTTAATTTTTTCCTGAGCATATTATTAAGTAGCACAAAATTAAGAGCTGTGAAATGTTACCCAAAGGAATCATTCACAAAAGCCTGGTGCTGTTGAAACTGGTTTGGCTCAGTGGATAGAGCATCGGCCTGCGGACTCAAGGGTCCCAGGTTCAATTCCAGTCAAGGGCATATACCTTGGTTGCAGGCACATCCCCGGTAGAGGGTGTGCAGGAGGCAGCTGGTTGATGTTTCTCTCTCATCGATGTTTCTAACTCTCTATCCCTCTCTCTTCCTCTCTGTAAAAAAAAAAATCAATAAAATATATATATTTTTTAAAAAGCCTGGTGCTAATCGGGAAACCCGAGCATGTTTAGTAGCAATAAGCAAAAGATGGCGACTCATTTTGCTGACAGGAATGATATCAAACAAGAGGGAAAATAATCAGGAAAAGATAAAATGGAATTGAAAGAAATTAAGGGGATTTACCGTGACTTAACTGTTCCTTTAAGCATAGTCAGGAGTCACTGAAGTTGCCTCAATTTTGATATTTGAACATTGGAGCTCAGTGTGAGCTTTCAGACATCTCCTATGTTTCATTTTCATTATTGATATTCTCTCAGGCTGGACTGAGGGTTTGATATTGAATATTTAGTAAGGCCCGCCTCACTTACACGTACTGTCTCAGAGCCAGAAACAAAGTGCCGTGATTTCAAATTCTAAGTCTTCTGTAGTTGGCCATTTTTTTTAAAAAAAAACAACAAACACTAGAAGCTCACCTCTGACTACAGAAGGATTTTCTTTTGTGTTACAGCCGAGCTTTATGCTTCTTTCACCTTTCCCAGATATTGAAGTGGGAAGAGAGAATGGCGTGCGGCGTGCAATTTTAGTATCTATTATCCCTGAAGACAAAGCATTTGAAGACTCTTCACTTCCTTCTGTTTGTCTTCACATCATTAGGCTGAGAGAATAAAAACACCTGCTTGCATCAGGCACAAAAAGGGCTGCTATAAAGTCCACTAGACACGCATAAAGAGGGACAAGAAGGAAGAAACAAAATACACGATTGCTGCTCCCCTGGTTTGTGCACCGAGTCACCTTCCGGGGTAATGACCGGACTTACAGGAAGGGTTTCATGTCACAGTTCCCTCGGAAATGTCTAAGCCCGAAAGGGTGGTTTCAAAATGGGAAACGAAGGCGAACTGCCTGGAGGTTAATGCGTCAGTCACATAGAGTTCTCAGAAATCGATGGCCCCGGATAAGGATAGGGTGGCCCGGGTTTGTTTTGCTAACACGATGGCCCCTGTGTGCTTCCCCTTCTCTCAGTCTTCCGAAGCTCAGAGGCTGGGCGAGTCCTCTGGTCCAACAAGAGCGTTTCCATGTCAGGTGCCTAAAGGGGGGTCAGTGGCCATGGGTGGGTTGTTTGAATGAGTTAACAGCGCCACATTCGCTGAGATAGACACACATAACGGAAACAATATCTACCCAAGAAGGGACCGCAGAAGGTTAGACAGCACCAGGGCCCATAAGAACTAGGGTTTTTGTTTGTTTGTTTGTTTTGTTTTTAATTAGGAAGGGGTTTGAAGCCTTCATTGCCTACAATTTAAAAGAGGATCATTGCTAGGAAAGCAGCCATGTGGCAAGGCCAGAGGCGTCTACTATGGTAGATCGGCACGCTCTCCAGTGGTCAAGTAAGATGGCAGGAGATAACTGTGACGTTCACTGATCCTGCATTGCTCTTGCCTGCTCCGTGGTGGAGAATGCCGCCCCAGATCTGACAATGAAAGCCGGAGGGGTCTAGGGGAGTGAAATGGCATCGCTTTCCTTGGCCATCATCTCTAAAACCCTGAAGGGACTGCAGTGGGAAGCTGACCTACTAATAAAGCTGTATCATTTACCTTTAATTATGAGAATATCTTCAAAGTGCTGCCAGCTGGCTAATGGCTAACCTGTGTTTTCAATATGAGGAGAGAGATCCTGGGAATTCACATTAGGTATAAGCAGAATTCACATTTCTTTAAGCGGGAGGGGGGGGGGAGGTCCAGCCAGGCAGCTCACTTGGTAGTTTTAATAAACGATGCTATGTCTTTCTAATCTGCTGAATTTCCTTTCAAGTATTAGCTGAATATTTGCAGCTGGGAAAGCGAGTAGCTGGAAGTTTGTTAATATCTTCCCACAAGGCTCAGAGTCAGAGGTCCTTTAGGTAAGTTGAGGTAGAGCAGATAAAAGGTGAGACCCCAGGGCAATCCCCAAAATCAGCTGAATAAGCAAATATGTAAACAGAGAGCATGGCCATCAGTTTAAACAGTGAGATGACTTTTAGAGACCTAGAAACGATCTAAAAACATTCATTAATAAATCAGAAGCAATGCAAATAGATGGCTCATATTTGCCAACGCCAAGAAGTCTGTAAGATTCCGAGAAACCCTTGAAGGACTCAATTAAGCTTGGTAATGGGGTAAACACGGCAGCAGATGATGCTCAGCAGAGAGAAAGACGGAGGTAATATACAATGAATAGTTTGGGAGTCCTGCATTTAATGAGTTCTGATTAGCCCTGCCTCTCAGGGAGAGAGATTCCCAGCTAGTGTCATAATGAACGGAGCTGGGAGGACCAGGCCAAGCATCCCAGGTCAAGGAATCACTTAACCGCGTTTGCAAACAGTGGATGGAATTTATCAAGCCAGAGAGCATGGTTATGGAGCTGTGTTTTGAACTGGCTGATAGGTAAGATTCCGTTGTAATGAGTTTCCTCTGGGACTTTAGTAACTGAGCCTCTTACTTAAGGTCGAATGTAATTCTAGTATATTATCATTAGAAAGAAAAGTGTGGAGTATTTCAAACACATTGGCAAGCATACAAATGACACAAACACTCATGTATCTACTGCCTGACTTTACCAAACCTGAACATTTTCCTGCCATATTTCTTTCAGAAATCTGTGTGTGTGTTTCTTTTTTAAAGAGGCCCTTGTGTAAACCTCCCAGATCAATTTCTATTTCTTTCTTCTGTCTTGAAGAAAAACATTATCATAAATTCAGTATGTAGCATTCCCATGCTTACATTATATGTTTGTACTATATATATATATATATATATATATATATATATATATATATATATAATACTTTATACTATTATCTTGCAATGTTTTAAAAAGTTCTGTGATTTCTGGATTTTCTTTAATTTTGTTGTTGTTGAACCAGTTGAGTTTTTACTCCTTGCAACTGGGGAGAGTGCACACCACGAGGAACTGTAGTATCCCGGTAAGAGGGTATTAGAAACACCTGATTCAGGATTTAGATTTTTTTGGGGGTGGATGATTGAGGGGGATCCTAGGAAGCAGGGTTTTGCTCTGAAATCGGTGCTGACAGGAATCAGAGACAATTGGATGATTCTTTGCAGCAGAATGTCTTTGAACATTTTCTTGCTATGTAGTATGTCAAGTAGTTTATTTTCTTCTTCTCTTACTATAAACAGTGCTACCATGAACCTTTATTTTCTATGTCTTCTAGTATAGTTGTGTTTTTTCCAGTTTTATTGAGATACTGCCCGATGCATGGAGAGGGATCCCTCAGCCCAGCCTGCATCCTCTTGCAATCTGGGACCCCTTGGGGGATGTCTCCAATGAGCCTAAACCGGCAGTCAGACATCCTTCTTGCAATCTGGGGCTGCTGGCTCCTAACCACTTGCCTGCCTGCCTAATCACCCCTAACCACCTCTGCCTCAGCCCTGCCTCTGTAACTTCATCAGGAAGGATGTCTGGAATGACATCTGGAAGGTCATTTGGCTGTCCAGTCTAATTAGCATATTTTGATTTTATTATTATGGACTAGTGGCCTGGTGATGAAATTCATACACAAAGGGGTGTTCCCTCAGCCCAGCCTGCACCCTCTCCAATTGGGAACATCTCTCTCACAATCTAGGACTGCTGGCTCCTAACTGCTCACCTGCCTGAATCCTGATTGCCCCTAACTGCTTTCCCCTGCCACCCTGATCTTATCCTCAATGGCCCTCCCCTGCAGGCCTGATCGCCCCTAATTGCCTCTGCCTTCCTGATCACCCCTAACTGCCTTCCCCTGACTGGCCTTATTTAACCTCCAACTGCCCTCTCCTGCTGGCCAATTTGGTTCTGATTATTTGGTTTCTATGCTAGTCAGTGTCAAAAGTTTCTATGCTAGGCAGCCATTGGCTCCTCATAGTTCACCCAGATTTGGTTCTGATTGGTCGGTTATTATGCCAGTCAGCATCTTCAGGCCTATCTCTGGGACTGAACAGAGAGGCGGGGCTGATCAGCAGCCCTCTTGGAGGCCCGGAGAGAAACAGAGGCATGGCTGCTGGGGAAGCCTGGAGAGAAAGAGAGAAGCAATGGCTGATCCACAGCTTCCATGGAGACTGTGGATCAGACCCTGCCTCTCTATTTGGACCTCTCTCTGGGCCTGATCTTCCCAGAGAGATCAGCAACCCAGCACTGACTTTAGGACTGACTTCCGGTGTTTGGTGAGCCTTTGGATGGTTGTTACGGACCCTGGGTTTTTATATTTTAGGATAATTGGCACATGACATTATGTCAATTTAAGGTTTTAATGATTGATAGATGTGTACATTGTAAAATGATCACCATAATACATTTAGCTATATCCATCAACTCACATGATTACAATTTTTTTCTTGTGATGAGAATTTTTAAAGCAACTTTCAAATATGCAATACAGTATTGCTAATTATAAACTCTATGCTATACATTAAATCCCCAGGACTTATTGATCTTATAACGGAAAGTTTGTATCATCTGTCTGCTGGTTTTTAAACATTACACTAGTATATATGGTAACCCATTCCAGAATCTTTTTGCATCATACCTTTTAGGCTGAACATAATGTTTTGCTCTGCATTACATTTTGTTGTTGTTAGTCCTCACCTGAGGATATTTTTTTCCATTGATTTTTTTAGATAGATTGGAAGGGAGGGGAATAGATACAGAGAGAGAAACAACAATGTGAGAGACACATTCCTTGATTGGTTGCCTCCATACACACCCTGACTAGGGCTGGGGATCAAGCCTGCGACTGGGGTATGTGTCCTTGACTGGGATCAAACTTGCAGCCCTTCCATCTGCAGGTTAAAGCTTTATCCACTGAGTCAAACTGGCGAGGGCCAGCATTACACTTTCTATATTTATCTCCATTGACTTAGGCAGCTTCAGTGTATTCATTTTTACCTCATGCACCATTCATAATGTAGTATCACTTTCTATCCATTGTGTTTTTATGAGTAACTTAGGGCTTAGTGCTTTTTTTTTTTTAACTCCCCCTTCCCCCAATAGTGTCATGATAAATATTCTTTCATGTCTATTTGGCACTTGTGCATGTGTCTCTAGTATGTTTACCTGGAGCTTTTCACGTTTTAAATGTTGAATGTGGCCAAATGCTGCCCACAGTGGCGATAGATACTCAGTTCCCTTTCCCCACTACAAGAAGAGAATTCCCACCGGTGCATATCCTCCCCTGCACTCGCTGCTGTTAGACTTACAAAACGTTTGCCAGTTGGTTAGGTACAAAATGAAACTTCACATATTTTTCTGAAGTATTTCCTTTTATTCCTTTTTTTCCTGTTTTGTTTGTTTATTTCATTCATTAGACTTCACATATAAATCAAAACACATGGTATTTGTCTCTCTCTGACTGGCTTATTTCGCTTAGCATAATACTCTACAGGTCCATACATGCTGTTGCAAAAGGTAATATTTCCTTCCTATGTCCGAGTAGTATCCCATTGTATAAATGCACTACAGTTGTTTTTTGGTGTTTTTTGTTTGTTTGTTTGTTTGTTTGTTTGAACCCACTTATCTAATGATGGGCACTTCGGCTGTTTCCAGATCGTACTATTGTAAAGAATGATGCTATGAACGTAGGGCTGCATATATTCTTTTGAATTTTTGTTTTGGAATCCTTAAAATATATTCCTAGAAGTGGGATCACTGGGTCAAAATGGCAGTTCCATCTTTAATTTTTTGAGGAAACTCCATACCGTTTTCCACTACCAGGGCTCCCTTTTCCCCACATCCCTTGTTATTTGTTGGTTTATGTATGATGGCCATTTTAACAGGTTTGAGGTGAGACTGTGGTTTTAATTTGCATCTCTCTAATGATTAAGGATGTTGAGCATCTTGACACATGTGTATTGGCCATCTGTATGTCCTCTTTGGAGGAGTGACTAATCAAGTCCTTTGCCCATTTTTTTAATTGGATTGTTTGGATTTTTGGTGTTGAGTTTATAAGTTCTTTATCAAATTTAAATATTAACCATGAAATTTTTTCTTAAAAAAATACTAATTGCTGTATTAGTTATTTTGACAGTACAACTTAGGAAAATGACATTGAGGAATTCTCCCCTGCCTTTTTTCTCTCTCTCTCTTTTTTTTTCCGAATGAGATAGTAGCTTTGATGAAAACTGGTTGTACATTGAGGGAGGGAGAAAGCTGGTAATATGTTTTGAGTTACAACCTAGATTAAAGTGACCAGACGTCCCGCTTTTGGCGGGACAGTCTCGATTTTTAACAATTTGTCCCGCGTCCCACAGCGTTTTTTTTTGTTTTGTTTTGTTTTGTTTTTGTTTTAATCAGGGCTTTTTAAAAATGCTGCGGGATGCGAGACAAATTGTTGAAAATCGGGACTGTCCCGCCAAAGGCAGGACGTCTGGTCACCTTATACAAGGGGCACCTTGGAACTCCCCGTGTTGTGTTCTCAGGAGTATGGGCTTCCTGTGAGCTGAGGTTTGTGTATTCACTTTTATCTGCAAAATTGCTGTGATGCAGCAAATGTCTGGGTTTGTTACCGAGTTGGCCTCAACCCTAGTGGCCAGGTGGAGAGGTTCCACAGGTGAAGCTGGAGGGGACGGGGGTGCGCTGGGCACTCAGACCTCTATTGGCTCTCTCTGATCGGCAGAGGCCTTGGAAAGAGAGTTTTTGGTTTGGGAGAAAGTCAAGTTGTGACACGATGATGAGGTTGCCGCCTGCCGGCAGTGCTGCCAGAAAGGAAGGGCTGTGGCATACATGTCCCCCCGGCGGGCCTTCACACATATCACATGTAAAAGGCGGGATGTGAGTACCGGCTCCTAAGTACTACACGAGCTGTTGAGGAGTGATAGGATCCTGAACCAGACCTCGCTCTTCCCAAGCGAATAGACCATCTGTTGAGTTAGCAATTCTGAAAGCTCCTCGCTGAGGACAAATACACGAGGACCACTGAAATGCAGTTCGTGTTGCCCAAGAGGTATGGCTTCTCCCTGTCTAGAAAAAAGCTGTACCTCTCCTAGTACATTTATTTATTTTTATTGTATTTATGGACACTGTGAACTGAGTAAGTGATCATTTTAATTCAGATTCAAATTTGCACCAACATCTAATAATACACAGACCGTTGGCACCTTCTGCTGTGCTGGCTTAATGTTTTCTGACCCTTGTTTGTTCTCATTCTGGTCTCCTCATTACCTAATTTCCCCCATTATGGCATGTGTACTTTTATAAGCCTCTCCAAATGCTTCTGGGATGAAATTCCCTTCTCCAAGCAATGTCTTAGACAACGTTTGCTGAAGGACTCACAAGGTGGTGCACAGCAGGAGTGCTAAGGTGCTTGCTGAACTGCTAGAGCTAAGCCAGGTAGTGAAGTGGTGTTAGTGTGTTAAGACTCAAAGCCAAGGTATTTCCTCCCAGGCCCCTTTTCTGTTGGGGATATGTGAGATCATGGGCTAAGCAAGCCACTGCTTCCCAAAGTGAACCCCTTGGAATATGGGTTCCCAGGATATAATCCAGTGCTACCTTAAAATGCAGGAAAAAAGATGAGAAAGATGAGAGATGAGAGATGAGAGATAGAGAGAGAGAGAGAGAGAGAGAGAGAGAGAGAGAGAGAATGGAAACCATATTCTGCATATTCTGGGCTCACATATGTGGAAATGTGAATTAACCAAAGTTATTCAAGATTTTACTGAAAAATTTCTTGGAATCTTTAATATGCAAATATAGTCTAACTTCCCCAGAGAGGAGATAGAGTTTTAGTTCCCTGAACTCATTTGGCCCCAGAGTCTGGTGTGTGCAAATCCTGATGCTCCCCTGCTTCCCACTCTCCCATATCCAACATCCCATTGGAAACCATCATGATGGGAGAGGAATTAACCCTTCATTTCATTTCCTTAGACCAAACATTGTGATTGAACTACTTAGATGGCTGGGTGACATGCAATGGCAGAACAACACAGACCTCACAAATCAGAACAGATGCGGAGGCATTGAGGAAGCACCACATCCTCCCTCTGTGAGGTGTTAATTGATGTTGATGGGTCTGTGGAGGAGGGCATTGTCTCAGGGGAGAGGCTGCATCTAATGGGCCTCAGCACCTGGGCTCTCAGTCTACTGGTACCAGCCCAACCAGCCCAGTCTTCCCAGTGTGTACCCAGCTTCCTATCAGCCCTGCCCCAGAGGTCTCAGGGCACTTTCCTAGTTAGACTCATGTAAGGAGAATTAGGAAACTAAGTTTTATAGGAAGAATGCTCTACAATGAAATAAGGTTCTGAGGCTTCTTTTAACTTGAAATTTAGATTTAGGAAGAAATAAAGTTGCCAAGTTTATGTTTGCAAATGGCCATGGCAGGGAGGTTTTTAAAAATACAACTGTGAATCTTTGCTACTGAAAAACAAACACAATGCTAATTACTGTTAGGCCCCATCTAACAATACAAACAGACCCCACTCACCATGATGAGCCACAGGACTCAACTTCCCTTGCCAATGAGATTCTCATTTTTCAGCTTCTCCTGATTCAGTCCATGTGGGAGTTTACTATCTGGCATGTATGTGCTACTGGTATGTCTCCAAAGCCTGAATCAAACCAATTTGCTTACAACTTAAATAGAGCAGGCCATGGACTTTGGGATCCACCCCCCAACAGGGTCTCCTTAGCATTCAGAAAAGAGGGGGCACACTCTATTCTGGAAACTCAATAAGGTGGATAATGAGGCCCTTTGGGCTGACCATCAGTTCATGTGGGCGCT
This sequence comes from Vespertilio murinus, assembly GCA_963924515.1. Lineage (NCBI taxonomy): Eukaryota > Metazoa > Chordata > Mammalia > Chiroptera > Vespertilionidae > Vespertilio > Vespertilio murinus. The sequence continues at coordinate 82,070,506 of OZ004711.1, read as the reverse complement.
TTAAGACCAAAGAGATAACATCCAAAGGAATAGCAAGGTCCCCAGTCCAAGCGTGCTTATCGTCTTATCTTAAAAAGTACTAACAGTAATGAGCCAAAGACGTAAAGAAAGCAGGGGATTTCTATACTTCCTTTGCACCTGCAATGTCATAGCCAAAGTCCCTAAATGATCTCCACAGGGACACTCTGCACCTTTCAAAACCTGTTGGCGATGAAAGAAACTCTGAGGGATATGGGGGATGTGGAAACAATCCTAGCAGGTAGGAAACCATCTCAAATGGCCCAAGGTTTGTTGTTCTCGGTGGCTCTATCCACTAAACATATACAGATGTCAACTTCTGGAGTACAGGATCTGCTGATGTAATGCTTTCAGGATTAGGCATCTTGCTTCAGCCCTTGCTACCAGAAACAGTCTACCTTTTTGCCAATGGATTTGAACTTGGAAGAGCACCTGCACTATGAAGCAAGACTTGCCTGGGGAGGATTAGGAAGAATGTGTCATGGCACCACACCCACTAAGCAAGCAGTAATTGAAGCACTACGCCAGTGGATACAGGTACATATTATGAATTACTAGGGAGAGAAACACATCATGCAATACTCCTAACCATTCATTGGCTCAAGACACGGAGATGGGAGACCAGGTAGAGCAGCAAAGCCCCACTGCGTGGAAAATAAGGAGATAACTGTTGCGACAGCAGTGCGATGAGCAATGGTAACTCATGATTCTCTGGGGCCTTTCCTCTTCCATGATCGGAGTGCCTTACACAAGCTTCTTCTAATTAATCCTCCTTGTGCCCCGTGGGGCGGCAAGGCCCATTATCCTCCATTTGGTGGATGTGGAAACAGAGACACGGAGAGGTTAATTTACCCCTGGTGGTGCAGTGAGTCAGCAGCAAAACCAGAAGTGGCACCTGTTTCTCAAATTCTCAGACTCTCCTCTCCAAAATACGCTGAGACGTAGCTAGACAAAATGTTGTTTTCATTAGAGTCGTGGATCATGTGGTTCTGGTTCTATCCCTGGCATTTTATTTTTCACGTGAGCTTGAGCGAATTGCTTCTCTCCCCACGGAGGTTACCTGCAAAATGGGTATAACACTTGCCTTGCCTTTGGGCTCATGTGAAGTGATGATTGCTTAATTCCTCTAAAAACATGAAGTTTTTTTTTTAAACAATGCTTCACTCTTTTCAAATGTATGTTATTTTTATACAAAATATTTCTGACAATTGAGGAGAACAAATGGCTTCTCCCTGCGTTTTTTAAAATGAAAGTGTGATGAGCTTTGAAACCACTCTCCCTATGCCCTGTGTCACACACACACACACACACACACACACACACACACACTATATATTTTTAGTCTTTACATGAAAAAAAATTAAATGAAAGAATGAACCTTACTTAGCAATTCACTCAGTACCAGGAACACAGTATATGTTCATATTTATTGAGTAGATAATGAATAGATTCACTTTGTGGATAATAAATTTAGTTGTTGAAATTACAGCTATCAATGTAGAGTGGCTAGATATTTGAGAAAAACAAGACAAAGAGCCTATAACAATACATGCTACTAGTTATGTGAGTCAATATCAATCTATCGATTTCTATAAGGCACAGGACTATAATGCATTACTATTCACTGAACTTACTATATCCATTGTTATCTTTTGATCGTACCATAATATTAGGACAAAATTTGAAACATTGTCCTACAAATAATAAAGATAAAGATGTAAATTATGTTAAAGTCCCAAATCACACAGTATTCCTGTCACCCTCAGGGGTTTATTCATTTATGAATTCATTTTTAATATAGTTAATAATTACTTGTAATGAGTCAAGCATTTTGCTAAGAACCATGTAAGGCTTCTCTCCCCCCCCCCCCGCTCTCAAATAGCTGATATTTTATTCAGTCTCTCAAAAAATGGAATTTTATCGAGCTAGTGTCAATACACAGATTCAGAGTCATATTAGTATTTAACTGTAGCCTAAGGTCTCTCTGGGCCACAAAGATTAGAAAAAAAAATCCCTATGTATAGGAATTTGAGTCAGAAGTGTATTTGATCTCACCTGGTGATGGGTGGGGAACAGGACACCTCCCCTCAGAGAAAAGCCCAGTCCTGTGAGTGGAACGTGCATGGGAAGGACAGGGACAGTCCCATGGGTTCCTGATAGAATGTTGTGAAATAACTTGAAAGGCTAGTTATGTCATTTATCATTTTAATTATCTCTTTCAAGTGTAATAAAGAACAAAATATGCTAAATACTACAAGGAGGATAAAATGACTTACTTTAATAAAACATTACAAGCATATTTCTGAGATTAATTTCTTTTTCCATAGTTTCTTTTTTAAAAAAATTCATTCTTATCTCCTATTTACTCATCTTTATTTTAGTTCCTCTTTTTGTTAATGTAACTTAAGATTTTCTTATTATGGATGCTGGTTCAACTCAGGGGATGTAGGGACAGTGTCTTATTTTTAAAAAAAATCTTTATTGTTCAGATTATTACAGATGTCCCTCCTTTTCACCCCCATAGCTCTCCTCCACCTGGTTTCCGCTCCCCCCCAGGTCCTCACAACCACACTGTCCATGTCCATAGGTACTGCATGCGAGTACATGCATATAAGATCTTTGTCCAGTCTCTTCACATCCTCCACATTCCCTTCCCCCCAAGAATTGTCAGTTCACTCCCTTTCGATGCCCCTGAGTCTATTACATTGACCAGTTTATTCTGTTCATCAGATTGTTTAATTCATTTGATTTTTAGATTCACTTGTTGATAGATATGTATTTGTTGTCACTTTGTTGTTCATAACTTTTTATCTTTACCTTTTTCTTTTTCTTCCTCTTCTTAGAGAATACCCTTCAGCATTTCATGTAATCCTGGCTTGGTGGTGATGAACTCCTTTTGCTTTTTCTTGTCTGTGAAGCTCTTTATCTGACCTTCAATTCTGAATGATAGCTTTGACGGGTAGAGTAATCTTGATTGTAGGTTCATGTTATTCATCACTTTGAATATTTCTTACCACTACTTTCTGGCCTGGAGGTCATTTCCTCCCAGTGATACCAACAGCAGTCAAGGCATAGTTTCTGTTGAGAAATCAGCTGACAGTCATATGGGTAGTCCCTTATAAGTAACTAACTGTTTTTCTCTTGCTGCTTTTAATATTCTTTCTTTGTCTTTTGCCCATGGCATTTTAATTATGATGTGTCTTGGTGTGGTCCTCTTTGGATTCCTCTTGTTTGAAGTTCTCTGTACTTCCTGAACTTGTAAGTCTATTTCTTTCACCAGGTAGAGGAAGTTTTCTGTCATTAGTTCTTCTAATAGGTTTTCAATATCTTGATCTCTCTTTTCTTCTGGCACCCCCATAATTCAGATGTTAGTACACTTGAAATTACCCCAGAGGCTCCTTCCACTGTTTTCATATTTTTTGATTATTTTTTTTTTTTGCTCTTTCAGTTGGGTGTGTTTTGCTTCCTCATATTTCAAATATTTGACTTAATTCTTAGGATCCTCTAGTCTGCTATTGAATCTCAGTATATTATTCATTATTTCAGTTAGTATATGCTTAATTTCTGACTGATTATTTTCCAATTTTCTTTGGGAGTCTCACCAAGATCCTTGAAGGTCTCACTACATTCCTCAGAGGCTTCTAGAAGATTCTTGAGTAACCTTATAACTTTGGTTTTGAACTCTATATCTAGTAGTTAACTTTCTTCAATTTCTTTCATTTGTGACATGTTTCTTTGTCTCTGCATTTTAGCTGCTTCCCTGTGATTGTTTCTATGTATTGGGTAGCTGCTAAGTCTCCTTGAGTTGACTTGTGTAGTAGGTGTCCTATAGGGCCCAATGGCTCAGCTTCCCTAATCACCTATGGTGGACATTCTTGGTATACCCTTTTGTGGGCTGTGTGTAGTTGAGCCTTGATTGTTGTTGGTATCACTAGGAGGAATTGACCTCAAGGCCAATTGACTGTGAGAACTAGCTGTGTCTACAATGGAAGAGCTGCTGTGTAGAAGCACAGAACTTATGGGGCAGAACTTCTTCATATTTTTAAAATTTTATATATGGTTATTTAATCATTTGTAGACAATGTTTCTGAACATGCTTATCTCCTTTTGTGCCCTTGTTATGGTGATAATTTTTGTGTTGTGGTGTTTCACAAGGAGTTTTATCATTTGCCTGATCAGAAGGTCTGCTACTTATTCTGCCAATATGACTCTATATCCAAAAAGTTTTTAAAAAAATAATCCCCAAATGAATCCCTTCATGTTTTGAAAAGCCAGGTATTTCCTTTTAAGATTTATCATTTATGTCTTTAATGGGATAAAGACCAAATTACTTTTCACCTAGAAATACAAAAAGCAAAACCTAGGCTGTGTTCTGACTTGCTTAAAAAAATGCATTAAGTCTTCCAGTTCTACCATTATTATAATGTCCACAAATATCACCCTGGAAGCCTATGCTTCCTGAGTCTAAGGATGTGAAATAGAAGTAGATTCATTACTGAAAAGACTGTGACATTTGTTCCTTTGATAATATAATAAATAGAGACTAGCACTTCTGCAGATAGTGCCAATGAGCAATGTGCTCCTGAATTTATTGTGGAAGTGGGTAAAAATCCTTCTGTGCTTGTGAAAAGGGTGAAGTAAGATGTTGGAAGAATATCTATTCTTAACTGTCAATACTAAGAGACAGAGGAGTAAGTGTGAGAGAGGAGTACCAGGAGAGAAAATGAATGGGAAATGGTAAATAAAGAAGGTGGTAAGGGGAAAGGAAAGAAAAAAGATAGAGAAATAGATGAAAAAGGATATTAAGTAGATAAGATGAGATGAGGAAAGAAGAAAATAAGTGAAAAGAATAAGTGAACAAGGTAGAAGAAGGAGAAGAATGAGGGTAAGGAAGGTCATCCTTCCAAGAATCAACAAACTCCAGCAAGTGAGCCAAATCCAACCTACTCACTTCTTTGTCAATAAAGTTTTATTGGAATAGGACCAAGATCCTTGATGTGCATGTGGTCTATGACTGTTTTCATGCTATGATGCCAGAGTTGATTAATGGTGATGGAGACAGTTAATTGCTTGTGACGCCAAACTTAAAATATTTACTTTCTGGCTCTTATAAAAAAGTTTCCAGTAAACCCAGTTGTTCTCAAACGTTAGCATGCAACAGAATTGCCTGGAGGGTTTATTAAAGATTTCTGTACCCCACCTCCCAGAGTTAAACATATTTGGAGTGGGATCTCAAAATTTTGTTGTCTAATAAGTTCCCAGCTGATGCTGATCGTGTGGTCCAGGGACCACACTTTGAGAACCACTGCTCTAATCTTCACATTATATTGCACTAAGATTGTTCTGAATAAGGGATTCTATGCAGAAAAGGAAAGGAATATCAGACATGTTCCTTCTATTAGTTAAACATAGATACATTGCTTGATATCACAGTTGCTTATAAAATATCTATTTTTTTTTAAAAAATCTTTAGAACTGGGTCTTTTTGTAAAGCTGGTTTCATTCTTGATGAAAAGTACATTTGATTTAGGTAAAACCTTAGGTGATTGAGGGTCTCCTCCTAAAACTGTTTTTTTTAGTTTGGTTTGATTCCACTCCCTGAAGTAGCTTTGGATTCTGTCAATGCCATTGCTTGTCTGTGTCACTAATGTCAACTGTATCCAGCTTATGTGGAGAACCTCTCCCCACCGATAGGGGGCTCCATAGACAACCTCACTGCCTCTATCTGGAGCCCCTAAGAAACTAAGCCATAAGATGATGGAATTTTGCTTCCCACCCACTCCACCTCTCTTAGATTATGCTGGAGCCTTCTGACTCCAATTTCCCAAGAAATTGCAAATTCATCAATAGTTTTTCTCCTAGAGATGGACATGATTGTTGTCCTAGGTATGAGACCTTTGGAAATTGTGATTCTAAGAACTTTATCCAGCCTAAACACTCCATTCCAAGACCCCGAACAAAATTTTCCCCTTCAAGTAGAGCGTGGTTTGCACAGTTGTGATCTTTCTCCACTTGTATCCTTAAATCTGGGCTCTGGCTATGAATGTGGGCAATCACTTATTAGCCTTAACTTTGCTTGATGCACACTTGATATGTGGAAGTTCTATAAGAGATAGAGAAATGTTTCTATTTTCTCTGTATCCTAGCATTAAAAATATAAAGAGAAACATAATTTTGGAACTTGAAAGTTCCAGAGACACCTTCAGAATAGTTCAATTTAGAATTAGCAGCTCTTAAAAATGTGTGAAGGGCCCGGCTAGTATGGCTCAGTGGTTGAGTATCGATCTATGAACCAGGAGGTCATGGTTCAATTCCTGGTCAGGGTACATGCCAAGGTTGCATGCTCAGTCCCTTGTGGGGGCATGCAAGAGGCAGCCAATCAATAATTCTCTCTCATCATTGATGCTTCTCTCTCTCTTTCTCTCTGAAATCAATAAAAATATATATTTTTTTAAATGTCTGATAGTTTCATTTCACCATTTTTTCTGAGTGGTTACTTCCTTGCACACAAAATTGAGATAGACAGAAGATAAAAAAATCATTTTTTTTACAAGAAAGCTACAGTAGAGTTTAATTTTAATTACTTTTTACTTGGCTAGTTCTAGGCCATTTATAGATTTTGTGAAAAATTGGTGTGCATGAAAAAGTATACTATGAATATCAAAAGAGGATGAATGTTGTAAATGGATGTTATATGCCTAGCATAGCATGTGGAATACAGTAGATGCTTAATAAATCAGTGCTAATGTTGCTGTAACAAACCTCTTCATCTTAATGAGTGTATGTTTCTTGGTTAAGAAATGATAGTAAGTGCTCACTTTGGCAGCACATATACTAAACTTGGAATGATACAGAGAAGATTAGCATGGTCCCTGCGCAAGGATGGCACTCAAATTTGCGAAGCATTCTATTTGTTTTTATGCTAAGCGAGATAAGCCAGTCAGAGAAAGATAAATATTACATGATCTCACTCATATGTGGGATATAATAATCAACATAATTTGATGAACAAAAATACATCCAGAGACAAATGGCAGGGGAGGTGGGGGGGTGGTTAGAGAGCAACCAGAGGACTTGTATGATGCATATTAGCATAACCAATGGACACAGACACGGGGCAGTGGAGGGTTGGCCCGGGTGGGAATGGTTTGGGGAGGGGGAGGGTCAATTGGAGAAAAAGGAGACATACATAAAACTGAAGACAATTTTTAAAAAAAAGAAATGATGGTGAAATAAGTAGTGCAGGCAGTTCATGTTCTGAGTGGCACTGTGCTAATTAAAGGTGTGCACACCTAAACCAATTCTTCATTTGCATAAACCCATTGTGACTAGTTAAATATTAATTCTTTATAGAACCGGGAAAAATGTATTCTGTCTGTACTTGGTTGTTGTTGTTGTTTTTAAATCTTTATCCAGACTTATTATTATTTTTTAAATCCTGTGATTTCCCTGTCCCTCTGGCCCAAGGGGGCTATAATGACTCACTTTTTACCCACATTGATAAGAAAATTGCTTTACTTAAAAATTATAATAATAAAATTAAATTAAATTTTAAAAAAGAAAATGGCTTTACTTTTTCTTAGTGTAAAAAATAATGCCTGATAATACTATCAACAATAAAAATACTTAAACATGAAAAAAGAAATAATGCCTGGCTGGCTGGTTGGGATGGCTCAGTGGTTGAGACTCTACCTATGAACCAGGAGGTCCCAGTTCGATTCCCTGTCAGGGCACAGGCCTGGGTTGCATGCTTGATCTGCAGTAGGGGGCATGGAGGAGGGAGCTGATCAGTGATTCTCTTTCATCAATGATGTTTCTCTCTCCCTCCCTCTCCTAGAGTTTCAATATCAAAAGTAATTGTGGAAAGATTCCTACTTTCCAGCTTGCCTATTGTCTCAACTCATGTGTATGCCATTTTCATAGTTTGTAAAACAGATGTTAAAGTAAAGGTTACAAAACCCTCTACTGTTATATTTCTTGGTTTCTGTGACCAAAAACAAAAACAAAACATACAAACCCAAACAAGGAAAATCTGCATGTTCATTCACACCATTAGTACTGGTTTTTAAACAAACAAGTATTGTGTGCATAGGATGATTAATTTTTGAGGAGACCAAAAATATTTTTGGTAACTGAAGGACGGGCTGAATTTATAACAACCTTAATTAGAAAAGAAGACATATCCACTTGGGAAATATTTTTTTTCATATATACTAAAACAAAAGTAAATTTCATGTGAAATATACCACCCAGAGGGGGAAAAAATCCCTACAGGTTTTTATATATGCATATATTGTTATAAATTTTTTAAAAGATTAGGACTATTCTGGTGATACTGCCTTCTGATTTGCTCTTTTTAGTTAACAATATGCTATAAATATTTTCTATGTTATTTGACATTTTTATTGGCTGCACTGTCTTTTATTGTATGGATACGCTGTGATTTGTTTTTAAAACACTCTAGAAAACATTCTTGCAGCCATTTCCTTAGACTAAATCCAAGGAAGATTTTGTGGCATTTTAACTCTTTTGTACATAAGAGACCCAAACAGTCATAATCCAGAAGGTAATTTCCAAGTCAGGGTTAGTACATCTCTTTTCCTTCCCAGGTACATGTCATTGTGATGTAATTATTGTTTGTTTTACATTTCAGGTTACCTTGCACCTCGAAACCTTCCTAGCACTGGCTTCTTCCCATTCCTGCAAACCTTACTGTGTGACACAGACTCCAAATGCAAAGACACACCCTACGGCCCACAGGATCTGCTCCGCAGGAAAGGGATCGATGACGCGCTATTTAAAGACAGGTGGGGGCCCTTCCCAAGTGCGTTCAGTTGTTTGGAGAGGTCAGATCTTATGAGATACCCAGGAAACCATCCTCGGCTAGATATGTAACTGTATTTTATATGCATATCTACAGATGGGATGCTTTAAATCTGAGTATCAGGTGGATACAAGCTGAAATTACCACGTGTGTTTTAATCATAATCAACTTTTGATGAATTACCCAAACTTTGCTTTTTAAAATGGGTGGCCAAGCAATCCTATTTGATTTCCTAAAAGATTCTCTATCCCTCCTCAAATCGTCAGGGACACATTGCCCTGCGACTTGATCATAAGCATATGATATAGGGCAATGTTAAGGGCATGAGCTCTTGGAAGAGTAACATTAATATTACCCCATGTGATACTTCCAGATATAACAGAAACTAAGAAATGCAAAAAAATGAAATTAAAGGTCTAGAAATCAAAGTAATAAAGTTGAGATTATATTTAATTGAACAACAACCTTTAAAATGAGGTTAATGTGTGTCCTATTTTATGGTGTGCAGCTGAAGAATAAAAAGAGAGACTCTAGACCATTTACCATCTTAATTTTCTTTTTTTCTTTTTGTAATTTTATTGATTTCGGAGAGGAAGAGAGAGGGAGAGATAAATAGAAACATCAATGATGAGAAAGAATCATTGACTGGCTGCCTCCTGCATACCCCCGGAACTGGGGTTCGAGCTTGAAACTCGGGCATGTGGCCTTAACCAGAATTGAGCCTGGGACCCTTTGTCCCACGGTGTCTATCCACTGAGCCAAACCAGCTGGGACCCACCTTAATTTTCCATCATGGGATTCTAAACTGAAATACCCCAAGGAGCCCACCTGTCTAAAGAGTAAAACAGTATTATAATTTTAATTGACCATGAGATAATTCAGGTAGAGATGTATTTTTAGGTGTCTCAGCAAAAGTTCATATTTATCTATAATCAGAAATATTTGTTTCCAGAACTTTAATTTTAATTCCTTGGTGTGTAGCATCACTTCTCCATTAATATCATCATCATTATTTTGGTTATCAAATAGTATGGGTAATACGTTAAGAGAGAGCAACTAGTATATAATATAAATGTGCTAAGAATTGTCATGGGAAGTGACTTGGGGCATATAATTGCTGGGTTGCTAATTCACATTGCTTTTGTTGTTTCCATAAGTTATTTAGGCTTGATGCTTAAAACATTCTCATGTTCATTCATTTACTTATTGATTTATTTAAGAGGTAATGATTAAGATGTGTCTATGTGCCAGGTTTCCATTCTAGGCACTATGACACAGAGGTAAATCAGACAAATTCTCTACCCACTTGTCACTTGCACTCTGATGGAAGAACAAGCAAAACGAAAAGCAATCAAATAAATAAGCAGCATAATTATGACAATAAGTTTGATAGCAAGAAAATAATGCAGGTTAAGAGATGGAACTGGAAAGGTAGGGATTTGAGTGGTGAAAGAAGGTGGCATTGGGCTAAAGGCCAACGATGATAAGGAGAAACCAGCACTGGCATGTGAACAACTGGAAGAAAATGTTCCAGGCACATAAATAGCCAATGATCCTGACGTAGGGCCACACATGACCATTTAGAGGAACAGAAAATCAGCTAATATGGCTAGAACACAGTGAGGAATGAGGAAACTGAAATATGCTGATAAGGAAGACAGGAGATAGCACGCAGAGTTTAATATGTGGGGGAAAGAAGGGATCTGCATTTTATTTTTAGTATACAGAGAAGCCACTGGAAAGTTTTAAGTAAAGAAATATCATGGCATATTGCCTTATGAGACTAACCTGATCTAGCATATACAAGTATCACCCTCCACTAGCACAAGTTTCATTTCTCTGAAAGGAGACCGGAAGCTAATGAGAGCCTATGACCTCGTATAGTCAGTGTAGAGGCTAAGTTGGGAGTGATCAGGCCAGCAGGGGGGGCAGTTGGGGACGAGCAGGCTGGTGGGGGGTAGTTTGGGGGTGATCAGGCCGGTGGAAGGGCAGTGGGAGAGATCAGGCCAGCAGGAGGGGCAATTGGGGGCGAGCAGGTCGGCAGCCAGAGTTAGGGGCAATTAGGCAACAGACAGGCAGGTGAATGGTTAGGAGCCAACGGTCCTGGATTGTGAGAGGGATCTCCAACTGCCAGTTTAGGCCCAATCCCATAGAGCAGTCAGGCATCCCCCAAGGGGTCCCAAATTGGAGAGGGTGCAGGCCAAGCTGAGGACACCCCTCCTCTCCGCCCCCATGCATGAATTCCATGCCCTGGGCCACTAGTCTGATATAATAGAGAATTAATCAAACTTATGAGAATTGTCTGAGATGAGCCATTGAGTTAGTTTTGCAACTATGATTAAAGTCCAGGTTTATTTTATCTTCCGTTGCTTATTCGCTAGACAGCTGACAATATCTGCTCTTGAAAATTTTATTCTAACCTCCAGATAGATTGTCTAGCTCAAGCTGTATATTCAGTATTTTTCCTAAACTACCAAGTAATTGGAGCTTAATTTGGAAAATTATGTACAATAATAAAATTGCATTAATGGTATTTCCCACCATGCTATTAACTTTTATGCTTTATATAGCCATGCAATGAAACTGAGCATGGTTACTGGGTAAGCCGTTCCCCTAAATTGCTTCCCTTTGGTGAAGAAAGATTTGCCAGCACAGCCTCATTAAGAGACAGAATAGTCTTCTTTTTTCTCTCTTATAAGTGAGAGGAAAAGTGCCATCTTTGGCCTCATCAAAAGAGGCCCGCCATGTTTATGGTAATAGAACGCCCTCTGAAAGACGTGACGATCACACCGCAGTCACTGTTTGCTGGCCAGTCACCAAGTGCGCTTGGGTGTATTTTTGCATTGGCACTGGCCTCCTGTCATTAAATTCATACTTCTCTGGACATTAGCTTCAGGATGAGGTGCTTTAAAAATAAAACCCAACACTACACTCAGCGTCCACTCTAACAAGCTGTTTGAAAAAAGAAAAGATTAAGCTTATGTGGGGTTTTTTTGTGTTTTTATTTTTTGCTCCTTTGCACAATGGATGAGCCAACATCACAGGACTTACCCTTGCGGTCCTTCTGCTTGCACTGCCTCCAAGAATACATCAGAACAGTGGGAGACCTGGCTGTGCTATTGCTCACACAGCTGGCAAGTGGCAAAGATCACCCTCCAGAGCTCACAGCGTCATTATTTGGAGGAGTGATGCAGCATTCCTGCAGATCCTGCAGGGGAAGTGCCTCTATGGCTTTGCTCCCTAACTCTGTCATGTCCACACTCATCCATGACCCAGGATTTCCAAATTCACATCTCTGTTCCTATGAAGTGGCTCCTTCTATAGAACTTAAAACAGAGCTGATCAGATTTTGTTTGGGATAATTTTCAAATACCAACGCTCTGGTTTAGTAGTTAAAAATATGTGTTTAGAAACTGACCTGAAGAGATTTTTGGGAATGTAAGGCAAGAGGAAGTAGAACAGCATGTGTCTTCATTAGTCTATAAAGATGAAATAGCCTGTGTAGGCCAAAGACTGGACTGGATTAACTTCAGTGTAATTTATAGTCATTTGGTAATCATTTTAGTAAGTATTTATGTAAAAATAAGGTTTCATTTTTTTTTATCAGAAAACAAATTTGAGGTATGTCTTTACTATAAATTTGTGGTATGCCTCTTCCAATATCAAACACCCTAAGACAAAGCAACATACTAAATTATTTCTAAATCTTAATATCTCAACACCTTAACTGGTATAGATTGATGATTGGTAAGCGGTCCACTTAGAAAAGAGGTATATTTTGAACATGGACAGGCAGGATTATATCTAAAGTATAAATGACCCTGAAAGAATAAAGTCAGGATGAAATTTTTTTAAAATGAAAAAAAAAGTTTATTATTTTTTTTTAATGAATGACTTCTACTCATGAGTAGATAGGAAGGACCACTGCATCAAATCACCAAGAGGCCCTTGATGCCATTGCAAGTCCTTATTTGTAGTTATAGGTCAACGATGGATGTCATCTGGACACTCATGGGATCAAACGGGTCCAGAGCACTTGTTGCATCTTCTTTCCAATGGTCGCTAGATACCCATGTAACTATAATTAGGGGGAGAAAGAGAAAAATAGAAAAAGTTAACTAGTCCTGAGAGAGAAAAAAAGAATTTCTGAATTTTCTTTTCAGGATTTGCCATCTGTGTCTGTTCTGGTAGGAAGCCCTTTTATAGACAGTATGTACCGTGGCACACATGGATAACACCTACACAGGTAGTCAGTCGTCTTTCCACTCACAGGAAACACGAAGACACCCAGTCGAAGTGCATAAGATGATCTAGAATTTATAGAAATGTGACATTTCCCAAATGGAACTGTTGTTAGACATGTCTGAGAGGAAGTAAAATCTACTCTGGGCCTGGTTTTTCTCCCAGTACCTTACATTTAACATTTTGAGACCAAGGTGTTTCTTTTATTGAATTCCATTCCAAAATAGAGCCGTTTAGTTACCACTGAGGCAGAATCTACTTCTGTAGCATCTTAAGGAGAGGCCCTTGGCCATCTCTATGCTACTGTACATATGGTTGGGTCCAGCAAACGGTAGTTAAATTGTGCCATGGGTCACCTAGAGATGTGAGTCAGGCTTTCGTGCCTCACCCAGAAGGTTAATTTTCTGGACTCAGGAAGCTCACATGCTGGTATCAGGAACATCTAAGCTTTGCATAATACTCTAACTCTTAATATTTCCTTAAAGTATTCAGAGTTCCAGAATAGGACTTACAAGTTGGTTTTAGGGAGTGGATGTGGGATGAGTCATCATGGAGTAGATCTGTATCTGTTATAGCCTAGTGGAGGATTTCTTGACCTTAGCATCATTGCTCCTTGTGGACAGATAATTTTTGTGTGTCCTGTACATTGTGGATGTTTAGCAGAATCCCTGGCCTCTACACACTCTATGCCAGCAGCACCACCCCCTCCAGTTGTGACAATCAAATATGTCTTCAAACATTGCCAAATGTCCCCTTAGGGTTGGGGAGGGAATTAATTATCCACAATTGATATCCACTGGTCTAGTGAAAGGGTAAAGGTACATTTTTAAGGTAGCATTTTTTAATGAATTAAGGCTCTAGAATCTTTCTCTACCAAAAACACAAATAACTGATTTAGCAGCCCCTGAAATGTGTCCCCATTGTTCCCCATGCAAGTTCCTACTTAGCTAGTACAATTAATGCACAATTCCTGGTTTTCTTACTTGATTTTCCCATTTATTATATATGGTGTGAATTTAATACATTTAGTGAGTTAATGAATGAATATGATGAGTACAATGTCACATTATATATTAGGGTCTGTCATCCCTGGGATTTTTCCTCTTTCAAGGACCTTTGCTGTATAACATATGCAATAGTGGAGGGCAGACCCAGCTACGTAAAAAAAGATGCTTCCTTAGATATCCGTTCTTCGAAGTGATAGACTTTATTATCTAGTATTCAATGCTTGTCCCGTGCTAAATACCTTACCATCTGCCAACACAACACAGTGTAGAGTTTCCTCAAGAATTTTTAAGTCTATGAAGGGGAAAAGTGATCATTACTACAAATGGATAATTCCTGTTATAAGTAAACTGATATATGAAATAATAAAATGAAGAAGGTGTTACAAAACCCTGGATCAGGTCTTTTGCCTTGTCCTGACTCACGTAGCCAATGCTTACAGGTTCCAGGTCTATGAATAATAGGGGTGCATTCAGTTGTTGTTCAGAGATGTTGAAGGTTCTAGGGTTCTAGAGGGGTTATACGTGGAGCATAGATGTATAAGCATGGGACTTCGGCTCCAGAGTAAGGGGTAAGGCTGTGTCTCTGCACCATCTTCTTTTGTGGGTACTTTGACATTTAGTATCGGTGAGTGCCTATGATGATAGGGCCCAGGCAGCAAGTATTCACAACCACCTTGCAGAGTAACTATATGATTCCTAATTATCAGATGAAGGAAGAAATGACTGAGGTATTTTAGGAAGAGGCAGAGCTGAGATTCCAAAGATATTCTTCTACACCCCAGCAATACAGCCACTTTTCATTTAATCAATCATCTGAGCTTGTGGTCCAGTACTGTGTTAGGTGCTTGGAATTTAAAAAAAAAAAAAAAGAATGAGACATGGTTCCTATTTCCAAAAATGTCACAGCCACCGAAACCGGTTTGGCTCAGTGGATAGAGCATTGGCCTGCGGACTGAAAGGTCCCAGGTTCGATTCCGGTCAAGGGCATGTATCTTGGTTGCGGGCACATCCCCAGTGGGGAGTATGCAGGAGGCAGCTGGTCGATGTTTCTCTCACATCGATGTTTCTAGCTCTCTATCTCCCTCCCTTCCTCTCTGTAAAAAAAAAATCAATAAAATATATTAAAAAACAAAAACAAAAAAATAACAACAAAAAACAAAACAAAAATGTCACAGCCTAAAATGGAGAAGTGGTAAGAACAGGCACACAAACATAAAGCACTTAGAATTGGTATAAAGTAAGTATGTAAAAGAGAGGGTGCTGTCTCTCCCCTGCCATTTTAAGAAGCAGATAGCGCTCTGTCTATACGATCATGCTAATTACAAAGTTCAGAGATTACCATGATCAATTCAGTAAGACTGGTTAGCTTGTTGCCATCCTTGAGTAAATTAATGGAGAGTTAATAGAATTAATTACCTTTGCCTGGGGAAGTAGCTGTGTTTCAACTTAAGACCTTAATTTATCTTTTTACCCACAGCACTCTCTGTTTTACATTTATTTTGTGGTTTCCATTTTTAAAGTCTAAAAACAATAGGTCTTTTTGTGTGCCATGATAGTGGGCACATGCCATCATACCACACCGTGTCAAAGCAAAGTAAGACAGGAACATCTGCAGGCAAACGAATGTTAAAGCAAACATGCTATCCTGAACTCTCGCCCAACAAAAAGACCAGCCAAGACCACATCAAAAGAGATGGACCACTTCCTCACTCATGTTACATGGAATCTATTCCTGGGAGACCATGGACTCATGGGCACACCCTGACCAGGACAGGTCCCATTGGAAAAAGGCCTCCTTGTCTGGAAACAGCCACTTTACTATTGAGCAAACTCAGAACTACTAAGCCAGCAGCTTCCTGGGAAGGGATGAGTTTGTCTTTCTTTGGTGTTTAGGGCTCCTATCTGAGTGTGGGAAGATAGGCAAGGTGTCCTCTGTAGAGTATATGCAGCTTCTCATTCTCCAGGCTCACACTTGCTTAGTTTCCTGTTGCCTCTTCTCCCTCCCCTCCCGCTTACTATTCAGTCTCTCTCTGCTCTTGTTCTTTCTTCATTCACTTTGATCATCACTCTCCCTTTTGTTTTTTGTTGTTGTCCCCAATCCATAAAATTTTTATGTAGGCAGTTTTTCCTTGTATTTTTGAAATGCGTTGGTACTCAATAGTCTTCCTTACAATATTTCAAAGTGAACTAAAAAAATGTTGATGAAAAGAAAAGTGAACCTGACTTTCTCAAACTTCTGCATGAGAGAAAGGAAAGGTTCAGGTCAGTTCTTATTTTTATCTGAATAGCTTCCCATCCAAATAGGCAGCATGAGGAATGTGAAAATATTTAGGGGACTATAGTCATGGTCATGAATAATTCAAATGAACATTAAGAATGCAAAACTTTTGAAGCAAAATGTACATTTTATAGAGGATATTGAAAAACAGCAACACTAGGGAATGAAAACAAATATTTTCTTATCATGGGTACTAAAAGGACACACTGAAAGTAAAATAAGCACAGATTTCCCCCCAAATTACTAATCACAAAGTGTCCTGGTACCAGGATTCAGATCTTGTTTTAAAAAGAAAGGCAAATGGAACCACAGTAGTTAGCAGAACTTCTTGCCATGGTCCACCTCTTCCACTGGGACCCACCTCCTCCACGTGTTAGGTACATGTTATCTTTTTACATCCATCTTCATGTACCTTAACTAAGCTTTTATCTATATGAATAAAAGCCTAGGTGGCCCTCGCATCATGTCATCACAAGATGGCTGCCACAAGATGGCCACGTGCACAGTGGAGGCAGGGCCCGGAGGCTGCTCTGCATGGTGAGGCCTGGGGGTCCCACAGCTCCACGTGGTGAGGAGGAGGCCAATCCTGGCATCTCTGCCACCTCATGTGGGGGAGGTGGGTCCCAGTGGAAGAGGCGGGCCATGGCAGGGGAGAGCAGTTGTGGGCAATCAGGCCATCAGGGCAGGGAGGGCAGTTGGGAGTGGTCAGGCCATCAGGGGAGGAAAGTGAAGGAGCAGTTAGATGTCAATCAAGCTGGCAGGGCAGTGGTTAGGGGGCAGTCAGACTGGCAGGCAGAAGCAGTTAGGGGCATTCAGGCAGGCAGACAGGCAAGTGGTTAGGAACCAGTGGTCCCAGATTGTGAGAGGGATGTCTGACTACCAGTTTAGGCCCAGTCCAGCAATGATCAGGCTTAAACTGGCAGTCAGACATCCCCCGAGGGATCCCAGACTGGAGAGGGTACAGGCTGGGCTGAGAGACAACCCTCCCCCCCCCTGCACCGTGTACAAATTTTGTGCACTGGGCCTCTAGTTTACAAATAATTACACAATGTCCACTAACTTTTAGACGTTCTGAAAAATATTTATATCCTGGTATCTAGATTTATTTTACTCTTAAAATATACATGCATTTATCTTATGCACTTCCTTATGTATTTATTTTTAAATTTAAATCCTTTAAGTATATCCAGTTTTTAAGGAAATATGATTATATCCGTTTTCATAATAACTAACAAAAGAGACAATGAGTTTTTTAAAAGGAGGGTTCCTGTATTATGGGGATGGCCAAGAATGTTTTATTCTGAAGCCAGTGTGACCACGTTGTGCAGGGATTCCTGGCTCCACCGTGCTATTATTGCCCGGCTAGGTTCAGGACAATTAAAAATTGGCTGATATCATGATTCCTTTAGCACCTGGTGCCACCTGTAATGACACGGCCCATAGTGCCTGGAACAGACTAGATACTCAATAAATGTGCGTCCTTTTCCTTCTTCTTTAACTCTGTCTTGCAAACACTCATCTTTGATAATCTTCAAAAGGCCATCTGTAATTGAATATGAAAGTGTGGTGTGTTTTTTAAAGATGATAAATGAACAGACTTTTGTTTCTATCTCTTTAACAACAACCTTGGACTCTTATCCATTTAGAATCCATAATCTTTTTGAAAGAAAATATATTATATGTATTCAATAGTTAGCTCCAATCTCTTTTTAAAACAATTTCCTTTCTCTAAGGTTAAAGTAAAAATAACTCCTTTAAACATCATCTAGGCCATTTTTTTCCTGGATAAGATTTACTTTGTCGGACATATTACATATTCATTGGTGTATGGTTAGGCGAGCTCTTCCAACTAAAATCTTAGAAAGCAGATTAAAAATGGGAAAGCCCGCTGAGAGCTCTGGAACCTGCCACATAATACAATGCCGTAGCTAACTGAAATTAATGTGGGCGAAGTTATAGAGTTCTTGCTTTTTCTTCTCTAGTGTGACTCTGAGAAAGTCGTCCAACCTTCTGAAGGGCAGCAATTTATCACTCCAGAGTACCAAGGCTCCAGTGAGGAGACACGCATCGCCAGGTAGGCTATTCTGTTCCTTGAGTGTAGAGCAGGTTTTTGGAACATCTGGTAAAGGCCTAATTTTTAAAAGGATTTATACTTTTTCAGCAATATGGAATGCCTAGAATATCCCTAAGAGATCTAACTGTTTGTCATGGTTGTCTTAAGTGTGGCAGTGCAATTACACAAAGTTCTTGAGAATAATTGGAAATGAAGCCCTTAGTGAAATTAAGTCCTCTGGGAGCAGAAGCCTAGTTGGTTACTCATATATGGAGAATTACAGACTTTGCCCGAAATGATAGGGCCTCTGTAATTGTCTGTGAGATGTTGCTGGGATGGTACAGAAAACAATTCAGAAATAAAAATTATTGAGTAGAATCACAGAGACTTATCCAAATTTCCCATCTTACAGATGAGGACTATGGCCCCAACAAAGTTAAGTGTGGAGACCACAGTCATCCAGCAGATCTGATGGGCTCTTTCAGCTTGACCCATATTCTTCCAAGTCAGTGCTCAGAATCAGTCACCAGTGTGCTGTGTACTTCCTTCATCCATAGTGGTCCTCAAACGTTAATGACAGGAGAACCGAGGCTAAGCTTCCCGAGCCTTAGTCAAGTGATTCTGATGCAACTGGTCTTGAGAAACACCCATTCCTGCAGGCACGAACTGAGAAAACTCTTGAAATAGCAGAACTTTGTGGCATACATTGGACAATATTAATTGGGTGGTAGCTATCAGTCCCCACTCTCCTCAGTCCTGAGGATGTATTATTGAATGAAACAAAAAAACTCCTGTATGTTAGAATATGATTCTATTCGGAGAGAAAAACAGAATGCCATGGGACATTTAAGATTTCGTGGCACTCAATAACACTCCAATCTAAGTGGATGGACCGAACGAGGAAAGTCCTGTGTTAATGTGGAAGGTATATGGTGAGTGGCTTTGAGGAGTTAAGGTTCCGTTGTGAATGATCCATTTGCTGAGTAGGTGAAAGCACAGCAGAATAAAAGCTCAGTGCTGTGGTCCAGTAAGCCTCGCTTTGCTTGATAGCCAATGATTACGTTTCTTACCCTGGCTAGTCATCTTACAGATGTAGTTCCAGGGTCTACAGACATTAGTTGGTAATTTAATAAATTTATTGGAGTGACATTGGTTAATAATACCATATAAGTTTCACTTGTGCGATTCTATAACGCATCTGTATATTGCATTGTATGCTCACCACAGTTGGTGAATTCTTCAGCCCCATGAGGACTATAATAAAGCCTAGGACCTAATAATGATAGGTTATTGTATCTACCTTTAACATTAAAATTCTTTGCTGTGAGAATAGCCAAGTATTCCTGTCCAAAAATTATAAAAGTTAACAGATTGGCTTAATGAATACCCGTGCTATAGCTATGAGCATACTCTTCTAGCTAATGCTCCTAATCCAGAGGTCTCTGCCACATTCCATATAGGACTAGCTGAGGTCATGTTGGGAATTACTTAAGTGGAGTATACTGTAGTCTAGACTAATTGCTTTATCTCATTTGTTTGATCTGCAATATCATTCAGAAGCCACTTTGGGGAGGAGAGAATTTATGGCCCTAAGCAGATTTCAGCCTCCCAATTGAATAATTAAAAAGAAAACCATTATCACCAGATGTACATTGGCAGATCCTCTGAACAGATGTTGGGTATGATGGATCTGTGGAGCTGGTGGAGGCCCCTCCCATCCTCTAGGCCTGCACAGAAATGATTCCGTTTATTAGGCAATAATACTGGTGATGAAGTTTAATGACATAAACTGGGATGAAAGCAAATCACGTCTAAAATGACTGGAAAACAACCAAGAGCAGAACAAAACCATCACAGTTTTATGTGAAAAGAAAAGCAGATTAAATTTGCCATTTTGTCAGAATGAAACTTTTATGGAAGGTGCCTATGTGAGCACATTCTTACAGTGGGGTATATGAGGGCACAGTGATATTTGTGGATTCTTATGTGAACCTGCCTATTATTGTGTGTGTGTGTGTGTGTGTGTGTGTGTGTGTGTGTGTTTCGCATTTAATCTGTTCTCTCTTCTACTATAGCCACTGTATTTCCCAGTCCACATTCTCATTTGGAAAGTGCTGGAACAGATACCTTCAATGGAAGTCAAGTCCTTGCCAGGATCCTTGATTTGGAAAAGGTAATTTTGCTCAGTTGTGTAACGAATTGATAATAAAGAACAGTTGAACAAATACCTTTTTCATTAGGAGAGGGATCTCCCGGAGAGGAAGAGTTTGGGCCATCTTTCCCGTTTGGAGTAATATATCAGGAAGATTCTTTTCTAAGGAGTTCAGTAAAAAAAAAAAAGCTTAATTTCGAGACATTCTGACTTTTTTAAGGTTTCAAATATTTATTTACTTCCCTGTTAAGTCCCTTAATCAAACTTAAGATTTTCCTTTAAAAAGAAAAAAGGTAGTATTATATGTGATCTTTTCATTTTCTGAGGCAGAAAAGGAAAAAGCTACATGAGAGCAAACAAAACTATAACACTCATTAAGCTTGCTGCCTTACTCATACTAACGCCTTTGGAAAAATTGGAGCAACAAAAATATCTCTCTAAAGTAATAACATCCTTTTCCTTAGCAAAGTTTAGGAACCCTGTCTATGGTTTTCTCTCTATTTATTAGTCATTTACCTGAAGATTCTAGATTGCAAATTAATACACAATTTCCATCAAAGGTATAAACTGGCATCTTGGGAGTGTGTTTGTGTATGTGTGTGTGTGTGTGTGTGTGTACAGAGATGTTAAGAGATTAAACTTAAATACATTAAGGCAGACAAGGTACTCTTCTATTAACTCTACTTTTTCTTGCTGTCTTTTATCCTTCCAGATTCATACATTTAGGTTACTTGGTTGGCCCCTATAGGCACTTGAGTCTTGCTTTAGTAGTATGTGTTCTTCAGAAATTCAGAGGAGGCCTCTCTCTCCCTCTCTCTTTCTGTCTCTTTTACCCTCCTCCCAACACACAAGCATTTTAAGTAACATACCCATGTCTTTATGTAGGATACATTTTTCATATCTCTAACTTTTATTATATTCCAGTGACTATAACCACTGCTGCTTAATATACCTCTGTTAGTTACCCTTGAGTTTGCATTCTGTATAAATAAGGCATCTCAATAAACTGGTTATAAGCCAAAGGACAACACAAAAATGAATGGCAGGGAAAGGCACCATACCCATCAAAGCAATTCAGTAAGTGCTGGTTGAAATTCAGAACGTTCCCCTCGAGTCCAGTCTAGATGCTACATATCCAGTTTCAACAATAAATAACAGTCCAGATACCCAAAGCACCCTGAGTGGCATAGGAAACCTCTGCTATGCCCAGTGATTCTGATTTAAAGCTTTCCCCTCAAATAAGGCTCGTGTGTAAATCAGGGGACGTTGTTTTATTCCATTCTATTTCTTCCATGTTGACTCCTACAAGCAATCATTCTTGCATTGGCTCAGTTAAATTCTTTAATATCTAGAAGAGCAACACTATCCTCCAAAATACCACTTCATCGTGCTGAAACTCCCAAGTTCTCTTTCTCATCTGGAATAAAATTTCACAATTTTGTAAGGCTGCACAGAATTTTATACCCAGTGAAAATAAGTCAAAAGTGAAATTTCTATGTATAGATACATATTTTTAGACTAGTTAGAGCAGGGAAGGGATGTAAAAATTAGGGTGACATATTGATGTCCATGTCAGCAATCTCTGATTCCTCCCTCTTTTTTCTTTACTGCTTTTTGCAACCCTTGCAAGGAGGAGTAGAGAAATCATTTTGGGGTGAGTTTATGTGCAATGTTAGGGAAGAGATATAGGTGAATGATTAGAAGACCTGGCACTTATATCCTAGAATAAGCGGATCCTGTTTTGTTCCATTACATTTAGAAGTTGTGTCAGTGGAGGGCAGAATATAGATACTGTGATGTAACTTAAGATGAGAATGAAGTTAGTTGATCATTACTTCACATTAGAATTAATTATTATGAAGGACCCAGTAAATATTATAACTAAATACAATTGGCTCTATAAATATCTAAGCAAGTTCAATAATAGGGAATGTGATCAATATTGTAGCTGAAAAGGTTGCTGCACCTGTGACTGGTCAATATTGTGAAATATACGGAGGACTTATAATTCCATAATGAAAATGCTTTCCAATTATTTCTTTTGGTAACTATATATATATTTATGTATATTTCATATACATGTTTTCTTTTTTCCTTCGTATACATAATTCTTTTCTTCTTTAATATTTTAAAATTGATTTCAGGGATGAAGGGAGAGGGAGAGAGAAGAAACATCAATGATGAGAGAGAATCACTGTTCAGCTGCCTCCTTTATGTCCTCTACTGGGGATTGAGCCCACAATCTGGGCAAAGCAATCCATGACCTCTGGGTCATAGGTCAATGTTCAAACACTGAGCCATGCAGGCCGGGCTATATGCATAATTCTTAAATAAAATAATTGCTTTCCAAATGAAACGTAACCCATGTTTTTCCACTTCTCTGAATAAGTACCGTTGGGCTTGAGAATAAACTCTTATGCTGCTACCTTTTGGAAGTCTTCTGAAGATCGTGTCGTTTCCCATTAGGGGTTACAAACAGTTAGAAAACTGGAGTCTCTGCTGCTAATACCAAGGAAACACTAAGCCTCTTAAGCTTGAAGATTTTTGTCAGAAAAGATCTGATGCATTTAGGTTTTCTGGTCAGAGACAGGAAATGAGTTCAGTTAAACAAATTATATGAAAATCATTGTTAAATTGTAACAATGACAAAAATTACTGCATTCACACATCTGATGACTCTTCACGGGTAAGCCTCGTGTCTTTTAGTGTTATTTTTGCTATAATGCAGGAACTTAAAATGACTATTGTGAAAATAGATTTCATTAAAGACTGGAATGCTCTAATATCTATATTTTACTCACAAAATTATTCCACTCTTCTCTCACACATTTTTAGCTATTAAATCAAAATTCAACTTCAGAAGACATACGAAGAGAACTGTGTGAGAGCTATCCAGGATACACTGCTGACTACACCTTCTCTTGGACCACTCTGGGGAAAAATGTTTTAAACAAATTTTGCCTGTCCAATATGACCCTTTTAGAGTCTTCTCTCCAAGAATTATCAAACCAGTTCTCTCAGGTGAGTGTAAACATTTTATAGTAGCAAACATTTTCGTATATGAAATTTTAAGGTCTACTTAAATGATAAATATAAATAAATAATATACAAATAAATAATATAAGGTCTACTAATGGATAGAGGAATGATATGATTGTATCTCCCAAACCAGATCCTGGAGAAAAATAAAACTATTACTCAGAAGCTAATTTTATTTTAAGAAATTAACCTCCAAAAATGCAATTTGAAATATAGCTCTGTTAACCAAACTTTAAATATGCCAATTTCTGTAGGTATAGGGAAAATGCAATAATGTATAAAAACAAAAGAAACAGTTACTGTCTTTTCAAGTAAAGGGTGACTTCAAACTGACTAAAAATTTGAAAGAATGACTTATGTGAGAATCTAGATGTTTATTGCAATATGCCATGTGATTGCAAATGTTGAAGTCTCATTTTGTCCTGTTTGTGATTTTATTTTTTTTTTAAGATATCAAGGGACCCCAATAACCAGAAGACAGTATTTCAGGATATGGTCAAAATTCTATCCTTATTCTCAAAAGTGCAAGAGCAGACAACTGTGTGGCAGCTTCTCTCTAGTTTTCCAGATGTGTTTCAGAATGACACGACACTAAGCCATGTATTTGATGTTCTTCGAAATGCAAACAGGTAAGAAAATGTAAGAACTGAGATAGCACTATTTACAAAAAAGGAGTCCATTTTAAAAAATATTCCTTGTGAGTATCATTGGGAGGTAGGTAAAATTGGAGCAAATAACCCTTTAGCACCTTATTGCAGATTTTCACAATGAAGGTAAAGGTATTCGTTAAGCAAGCAGAAACACACATTAAGGTCATTAGGGTTATGGAAATGTACATGAGAAAGTGAGGAAGAACACTAATGTTAACAACTAGATTGTCAGTTGGTATCCCTGAGCTTCTGAGAAAGAGGTGGATAGCAGGACCAATGGTAGACTGGAACATTGACTCAGGTTGATTCAGGGACAAGAGCTCCATGTATGTAGCATGTAAACTACCCAATAAGATATATTTCATTGACACCATCCAATATGAAACAACCCTGTTTATTCGAGTTTTGAACTGAGTCATCTCAAAGGGATTGGTCTCCCTTCTGTGCTTCCAGGCTGTACATGATCTTTCTGAGCCTGTGTATTGGGTTGGATTTATTTGACACATAGAACACATAGATTGGGAAATTTTTGCCGAAGAAACCCCTTTAAAGATGGCTTTTCTTATAAATGAGACCAGAGTATGGCCAGCATTTAAAGTTTAATGGAATGGTACTTTGGTTTTGATTGTCCCATCTAGTTAAGTCGAAAATGAGCATTAAAGAAAAATCAACAATAACTACATCAACTATCAATTATTGAGTCCCATTACATACCAGACAGCTCACTGGGCCCTTTGTACTATCACATTAAGTTCTGCAAGAAAACTATTATTTATTTTATAAATGAGGTAACAGATGGTCATAAAATTAAATAGCTGATGATCATGCAGCTAGGAGGGTTTAAACCTGAGTTTTCCAACCCCAGAACCCAGGCCTTCTCTCTAATATGTCATTAAGAGTACACTGTAGTCCATCTCTAATGTCTGAAGCACCAGAAAAGAGTGTTCTCATCTTCTTTGGACAGCTTCCAAGAGCTTATGTTTATTCAAAGACCTTATAATAAACCCTTATGCTGGCACATTAATCTCACAACAGTAAATCCTCACCACAGTGCTTTGAGATAGAGACAATAGATATTCTCCTTTTATAGAAGAGGAAATACAACCTCATGGAAGTCATATGACTTACCCAAGGTTCTACAATTAGTAAGTAGCAAAAATAGGACCTGAACTCAAGGAATGTAAGTCCCATGCTCTTTCCGCAGTAGCAAGTCATAACTAATTTGTAGAAGGAACAACATATTAGGAAATTTGATTCTCTAGGTTGGTCCTTGTTTTAGCATGTAGGGAAATTTCTACTCACCCAGAATTTTTATACTTGGTCCTCTTACTCCTATTTATATTCTGTCTTAGAAAGCAAATAGGAGAGTCAATTAAAGGAGAAGAGAAATTGTATGAATGTATAGTGTAGCAATGAAAAAAATCAAAATAAAATTCAGACAACAGTAAGGTATTGCTACACACTCACTAGAATGGGTAAAAAAATTTAAAGATGGACAACCCCAATGGCTGGCAAGAATGTAGAGCAAATGGCACTCTTGTAGCTTGCTGGTTAAAGTGTAAAATGATAAAACCATTTTGGAAAACAGTGTGACAGCTTCTAATGAGGTTAAACAGTAGATCCATATAATGTGTTTTATTCTTGGGTGTTTACCAAGCAAGTGAAAATGTATGCCCACATGAAGACTTCTATGCTAATTATGATAGCAGATTTATTCATGATAGCTAAAAATTAGATGATAAAACAAATATTTGTAAACAGAATGACAAAAGTATAGTTTATTTATACATTGGAATTCTACTAAAAAATAAACAGATCACTGAACCACAGAAGCTGAATAAATCTTCGGATTAGAATGCTCATAAAAGAATCCAGGCTAAAAAAAACAACAACAACATACAGAATGTCTAGATATTGTATGATTTTATTTGAATGAAGTTCCCAAATTGATCAAATTAACCTAAAGTATTAGAATCTAAAGTATTAGAGCAACTATTGAGAGAATGTGGAAAAAAAATTTTGGTGGGGTAGGTTTTATCAACATGCCTTGAATCTTTAAGAGATGGTAGTTATAGACTATATAATAAAAGCCTAATAAGCTAAGTGTCTGGTTGACCAGCCAGCCATTCAACCAATCAAAGCATAATATGCTAATGATATGCTAAGGCTGCTCAACCACTCTCTATGATGTGCATTGACCCCCAGAGGCAGACGCTTGTAAGCTTGCTTCTGGGGTCCGGTCGGATGAACCAGATGGGCCGGCTGAGCAAGATGGGCCAAACATGCCTTGGAGTCCTCTGGGGTCCCTACCAGGCTGACCAACCTCCCACATCTCTCCCCGGCCCCGATTGTGCACCAGTGGGATCCCCCAGCCTAGCCTGCACCCTCTCACAATCCAGAACTCCTTGGGGGATGTCAGAGAGCTGGCTTTGGCACAATTCCACAGGGGGAGTACCACTCAGCCAGAAGCTGGGCTCAATGCTGGCAAGCACAACAGTGGTGTCATGAGCCTCTCCCACCTCCTCAGCAGTGCTAAGGATACCCCAGACTGTGAGAGGGTACAGGCCAGGCTAAACCCCTCCCTCCCCCCCCACACACACTGAGAGCATGAATTTCATGCACTGAGCCTCTAGTAAATTTGTCAAAACTTACTGAACTGCCAAAACCAGTTTGGTTCAGTGGATAGAGCATCGGCCTGCAGACCGAAGGGTCCCAGGTTTGATTCCGGTCAAGGGCATGTACCTTGGTTATGGGCATATCCCCAGGAGGGGGTGTGTAAGAGGCAGCTGATCGATGACTCTCTCTCATTGATATTTCTAACTATCTCTCTCCCTTCCTCCCTGTAAAAAATCAATAAAATATATATTTTTTAAAAATTCCAAAAATACTGTACAATTAACATATACGCACATACGGTATCTATTGCTAGAGCAAGCCTTTAGTTGTTGAGAGGCATGGGGAGAACTGTTAGCTAATTTGTACTACATTTAACTTTATTACAATGGCAAATTGTTAACAGAGCCTTTTGTTCTAGTTACTACTCAAGTAAATTAAAGCACTGCCTTAGCTTTGATCATTGGTATATAAATCATAGTATTTATGAAATTCAGACATACATGTACAATGCCAGTATTTTTGAAAACATACTAATGACAAAAAGGGGGATTGCATTTCTTAATTAATTGCCTTTTAGGAATATGGAATGAAGTCAAGCATCAGTGAATTTTCTGATTGTCTATTTCCAATGCAGACTGCCCATCTTATTGGGAACATCATAATCCTGAGAGGCAGTGCCATTTAGTCTGGACATTAATTCTGAGCTCCCCCTGGAGGAGTGTCTTGGACTAGCTACTTAGAGGGCAGAATGAAGTCCTTAATTAGGGCATGCTTCATTTCCCCCCCCCCCCAAAAAAAAATTACTATTTAGTCAGTAAGACATAAACATTTCTCAGGTGCTTAAATTATAATTATTCCTTTATCAGGGTGTGATTTTCCATGAAAATAATCTTCAATGTTTAAATGTTTTCCTTTACTTAAAAAAAGTGATATCCTTTCATTGGAAATAATCATTCCTAATCACCTATCTTTAAATCTTAACTAATGTGAACTTGCTCCCTTACTTTTAGACCCAGGCTTACAGATTCTGGAAACGTGCTCTAATTTATGAAAATTTTGTTGGGATTTTATGCATGAAAAGACAAACATGTAATTTAACAACAAAAGCACCATCTTGTCTTCTTTTCTGTTACAAGAACATTTTCTCTACTGTAGACATTTTCTCCTTGAATAACCTTTTGTTTCTGTCTGCAAACCTCGAAATGCGATTTGGCTTAATTGTTTTTCTACTTGTTAGTGCGCTGCTGGTCGTGCAGAAGCTTTTTCCACATCTCACAGCTAACGAAGGTTTCAGAACTCTCCATAAATCTGTTAAACATCTGCTGTACACTCTGAACACCCCAGCTCAAGGTATTGTATTTCCATTCTACTCTATTCTCTTCTGTGTCTCAAAGCCTGTCGGAGTATAAAACAGAGTGCAATGGAAGTATCACTTATGGGCGATGTTATTCTTAGGTGAGGGCATATGCTGGACTAAATCTGGACGTCTGGCCAATCAGAGAGTGGAGAAAGGGAGAAAGGGCCAGAAAAGACTCTGGCTTTCTAGAGCTTTTATGTAGGTGAAAACAATCTCTCAGCTTGTGGAACTATGTTGATACTTGGTAAGGAAAATAAATATCAGGAGTAAGCCTCCACAGATTTTAACTAGTACTTCCTGGAACACTGAATTGTAGAATGTTTGCCCTCATTTCCAAATTTTGGCTTTTTGATCAGGATGAGTCTTTTATTGGTAAAAATATACCCCTCCACCACCATCTTGAGAATGCATGATGGACGTCGGAGCGTGAGTAGATCAGTATAAATCTCCTGTCAGTCCCAGTGCAAGGCTATAGCATGGTGCTAGTGAGTCCGAAAATATCATCTTTGCATATGTAGAATAGCATCATATACCACACATGAAAACACACAACACACACACACACACACACACACACACACACACACACACACACACAGATATTTAGGGCTGTAGTAAGTCCCTAATTCCCAAGTGAGATGTTCTGTTTGCATTTAGCTTTCCTGAATGAGTTCAGAGTTACATCTTCTCAACTGAGTTTGTCAGCTTTTAAATATGTGGTCCTTATCTGTGGATGGACAAATAAGAACCCTGAGCGCATCAGGTCACGAGCTGATTATTCACTGGAAGGTCCCGGAGCGTTAGTTCTCATATGAAAGGCAGGCTTGGAAAGGCCTTGGTGAATTCTCACTGGAGAGTCTAACGCATTCTTGGAAACCGATTTCTGTTAGCCTAGAGCATTTTGCACATCTGCAATCACAGAATTAATGACTAGCTTTCAAGATTTTTTGTTAAATTCAAGGTCTTAAAGAACACGGAGGTGCTGGGGGAAGGCTTACCCTTTTTGAAAAGCCCAGGCCAGAAAACCAGCTAACAAACACCAATTATTCCCCACGCATTTCTTTTTTGTATTTGCGTTTTAAAGACTGGAGAACTTCAAGTGTCTCCTTCCCATTCTTTTCCTTTTCACCTGCAGACTCACACCTTGTAATTATATAAAGAGATAACATTAAAAAGATGTTTTACAAATGACAAAAGCTCATCGGGGCTTTAAAAGCCGAAGGAGTAAGCAGCATTTCTTATTACCTGAGGCAGCGTGCCATTTGTCCTGGTGAACAATGTAATTCAGTATTCTACTATTTTGCATTAGCCACGGCTCATGTCTATGCACATAGTAATATTTTTCGCATGTATTGAAACATGTCATTGGATGGTCAAGATGACAAGGAAATGCATCAAAGAAATGTGTCTCTTTGAAAACTTGATCTGATTAATTACATTTGTTTTAATTTCCTCCTGGTGACTTCGTCAGCTTGAGAACACCCATGCGGTGGTGTTAATGTCAATTTCTAGAAGTCATTAACCCCAAGTCCCTACCAGCTTGTGTAGAAGCTTTCTGGACTTTGAAAGATCCTTCTAGGTATTTGAGGAAGTCTTTCAGGAAACCTGAACTTGACACTGAGGGCTCAACCAGCGACCAACAGCTCTGGGGTCTCTAAGACCAAGTCCAGCCTCCTGCCAATTGCCAGACCACCCCGGCTCCTTTTCCATGGCATTGCGCAGTATTGGTGAAGGGGACGCATCTTCTCCCCTGGCTTTGCCTTCGGTTGAGCTGGAGTGAGGGGGGGGGGGGATCCCCTAGCAGAGGGGTTGGGCCCTCTCTAACATATGACAGGGCTGATAGAGTTTTAGAAATCTCACACCACTCATTCAAAGAAGGACAATAGAAAGGTAATCTTTTTTTGTATCAATGGTAAGTGCTTTGCTATCTTAAGTCCCTTTTATCATCAAGACAACTCCATGAAATACAGTTATTAACCCATTTTTACAGACAAAGAAACTGAGGCAAAGGGAGGCGGGGCACTTCGCCTATGTGATACATTCAGCAAGTAAAGCTAAATCCTGGATCTAAGTCCAAAGTGGGGTCCTTGGGCTCTTTGCTAGGTGGCCTCGCTCATGGTTACTCACTGGGACATGTACTCACTTGATTCCAGCATATCCCGTGCGAGTACCTGGCCCCACCAAACCTCCGAATGGGTCCACTCTCAGGTGCAGATGGAGTTTGACTCATTGGTCCAGATTCCTTCCACACGATACCTTTCCCCACAGCCACCCCCTCATTCTCCTCCACACACTGGTTTCTACAATCTCCTCCCCTCCCATGTCTATTTCTGATTCCACCTTGATTATGAATGCACTTCAAGGTTTCTTCGGAAGCCAACTCGGCTACCATGAAAATATGGAGATGCCAGTAGACACTTGGGGATAAGTTTGTCTCCTAGTTTCCTGTGTTAAGAAATCCAGTCCTCAGCTCCACCTAAGCAGGGATCCCTGCTTCAGAGTTTCGTAGTTAGCATTTCCATTTGTAAACACTGAATTTTGAGAGCAAAGGTTACCTCTGTGACTCGCTGAAGTTTGCTCTTTTGCAAAGTAGTAAATTATATGAAATTATATCTTTAACTAGAAAGCCATTTTTACTGGTAAAAGGCTATCTGTGCATTAGATTACTTTGTATCTAGGGGCACCGTTTTTAAATATGCCTAATTCTATAAACTAAAAGCAGTAAAATCTCACTCTTTAAAGATCTGTAACGTTTCCCATTTTGTTAAAGCCTATTTAGTGTAGTATTTTTATGAGGACATTTTACAGTCCAGAAGCAAAAGTGGCCAGAGGAAAAGTGCGTACTATCAAAGTCTGTCATTGATGTGCCCTACCTGTTAGGTACTCATTTTAGTGGCCTGATATATTTTTTTAATATATTTTATTGATTTTTTTTTTACAGAGAGGAAGAGAGAGGGACAGAGAGTTAGAAACATCGATGAAAGAGATCTTGATCAATTGCCTCTTGCACACCCCATACTGGGGATATGCCCGCAACCAAGGTACATGCCCTTGAGCAGAATTGAACCTGAGACCTTTCAGTCCGCAGGCCGATGCTCTATCCACTGAGCCAAACCGGTTTCGGCCATGCAACATATTATACAAATGCCAGAGAACATTCTCAGTATCACCTTGGCGTTCAAAGTGAGAAATATTTGGTCTCAGAAAAAATGGCTTAATATACTTTTACATTGCAAAAGCATAAATCTCAACAGAGTCCTATCCTTGACTATTCTCTATGTAGATGCCAATAAATAATCAGTTTTGCCACCCTTAATTAGGTTTATTTATCCTGCGTATCTTCATTCATGGTCCTTTAGCCCACTGATGCGTTGCTATCATTAGAGCAGTAACATTCAGCTGCACCTTGAGTGGAATGCAAGAAAACTCCGCTCTGCTGAACAGGAAAACTGGAAAAGCCACT
Organism: Vespertilio murinus; assembly: GCA_963924515.1. Lineage (NCBI taxonomy): Eukaryota > Metazoa > Chordata > Mammalia > Chiroptera > Vespertilionidae > Vespertilio > Vespertilio murinus. The sequence continues at coordinate 82,038,807 of OZ004711.1, read as the reverse complement.
CTGCCCGTGACTAGGGATGGTGAAGACATTACTCAAACATGACTGATGCAGAGATAGACGAGGAGGTCTTCAATTCTGTGATACTCTTTTAACACATGCTAATTTAAATAGACCACATAGCCCTAACCGGTTTGGCTCAGTGAATAGAGCATCTGCCTGTGGACTGAAGGGTCCCAGGTTCAATTCTGGTCAAGGGCACATACCTGGGTTGCGGGCACATCCCCAATAGGGGGTGTGCAGAAGGCAGCTGATTGATGTCTCTCTCTCATCGATGTTTCTAACTCTCTGTCCCTCCCCCTTCCTCTCTGTGAAAAATCAATAAAATATATTTTAAAAAATAAATAAATAGACCACATGATCAGCACTGGGAAAGTATGGATGAATGCATCCTTGTGCACTAGGACCTTTCAGAAGGCCATAGGACACTCCAAGTAGAGACAATGGGAGAACTATTAGTGCTGGTAATAAAATTTCCTATTGAAAACCATTAGGCCAGTGTTAAAATGACAGCTCTGAAACAATGAATTATTTATAAGGAATAAGTAGTGACAGAAGAGAAGACTGAAATAAGTGGTAATGTTTTCCTAAAGGGGCTGGATGAAAGCACTGGATTGATGATGTTTTTATTTGTGCGGTAGCCATTCAAATATTTTCGCTCTCAGTTTTTCATGGAAATGCTACTGCACACTTACTGTTTAATGACACAATGTTACACAGCGAGCTGCATCAGCAACCTATTTGACTTCTGGGGGCAATTCTCATTGTTAAATTAGAACTTCACATATGGCTTCCAACCGACCCAACTCAGTGATTACCTTCCACACTCCAAACCTTCCTATTATTTGAAACCACTCAGAATTCTGTTTAAATTGGCCAATTTGCATTCACAGCTGCATTCAATTGAAGTCAGGCTGCTTTTTGAAAGATGAAAAATGTCGATTAGTGATGACAGATGTTCCTAAGTTCTAGACAACTTAGGCAAAGAAAGCCCAGTGATCCATGACTGTAATTGGCTTCATTTGATTAACAAGTCACATGGTAGTCAATCTGGATTATACTGTTCAAGGATCATCGATGCATTCAGGTCTCAGGATAAAATAATGTAAATGGTTGGATGCACACAAAAAAGAATTTATTAGAAATGCATGCACTTGACCATTAGAATTATTTTGACTAGTAGTCATCTATTTCTAATAACCTATTTATTTTTCTTTTTAACAAAAAGAGCATAGACATCCCTTGTAAAATCCTTTGGAGAAAAATTCTGCAGATTTTCTGCATTTTCCTCTCCCCCTTTCATTTGACCGGAGAAGATATCGGTTAAGAAATGTAACTACTGTAAGGAAACATGTTAAACAATGACCTGTATAACTGTTTTACTGTAGGCACCTCTGAGAATACAACGCGTATGTGGAGTGAAGAGGATGCCCAGTCGCTTTCTCCAAGCAGCCTGGCTGCACAGTAAGTCTGTTGCTTTGTTGTTGTTGTTGTTTTTTCTAAATTGGTAGGCAACCTGGCTTAGTCAATCAAAACAATTCATAGGCATGATTCATTCATGTGTGTAAGACCATGGGATCGAAAAGCCAATTCTTGGCTAACTAAAGAAAATGTATAGTTGAAGTGCATTAATGTTGGCACGTACAGGGATCTCATTTCAATTTTAAGGTTCCATAACTAGACCCAACGTGTCCTATCTGGATTGGTTGCTTTGTGTCTCTGAGGGAATCTAGCTGAAGGTTCAATTTCCAACTCCCTTGTTGAGGTTTTTTTTTTTTTTTTTTCCATCATGAAAAATGTACACCCTTCCAAGGGTTTGCATTACTATTTATTTCAGCTTTTAAAATAAAAGTATTTCTTATGCCCAGTTAGGGTAATGCAAAAAAAATGTATTCGCTTCGGTAGTATTCCGGGAGCAGACCTGTGTGTAGGGAATTTAATGTTGGACTCTGATTGGGGCAGGCAAATATGTCGTCCCGGATACAGGCAGGGGACAAGACAGCAGCAGCCGTGGCTTCTAAGGACCGTTAATGTAAGTGGTTCCCTGTAATAACTATAACAGGGATTGTAGGAAATGCAAGCCGTTGCCTATGGAAGCTGATTGAAGTAAATGCCTACCTCCAGGCATATTTAGACACTAGATGGCCTGCAATGTGAAGGTGGTTTAGGCTTGATAAATTATATGATTGAACTTTTTTACTTCAGTCTCATACATTTTTATGCTAATGGAAATTTGTACAAATAAAAAAAAGTAGTAGGTCTTATTTGTCACCATTAGTGTTTTTCTAAAATAAAATGCATCTAGTTGTTTATAATATCTCTATTACTGAACAAGAAGCTCTCCAACTCTGGGTAATGCTAGGCAAAAGCCTCGCATAAACCACCATCTTCTAGGTCTGCCCCCACCTCTCTTCACCTCTAACGTAGCGGAATCAAATGCTTCTCCCAGAGCAATCCAGCAGCCCTGCGACATTCCCCTTTGCCGGGATGCCCCTGTCCAAATGGTCTTTTATAGCCATCAGAATAATTTTTTTAAAAGCCTTGAATTGAGACGACTGAACGGTTATTGCCAAGGCCAGGTATCTTTACCGGAGCCTCGAGGCATCCATAGCTTTGGGAATGCTAGCACGGAAGCCCTGCAAATTCTACAGTAAACATAGTTAGCTGCTGACAGCTGTCTGACAGTTTATTAGGAAGAATTCAATACTTTTAAGATGGTTCTTGTTGAGACTGATAAAATGAAGGGATTTAAAAAATATATTTGGACTTCCTTTCCATTCCCATTTTAAAGTAATCCCAGCATGGCATTATTTGGCATCAAATTAAAAATTCTTGGTCCAGAATTTTCTAAAGAAAGCTGTTCAAAAGTATTTTTTTTCTTAGCTCTTCCTCCTCCTCATTATTTTTGTTCTAAGGTTATTGTTTTTATTGTTGTTACTAGAGGCCTGGCACAAGAAATGCGTGCGGGGTGCAATTCCTAGGCCTGGCCTGGGATTAGGGTCGTCTTCCCAGCTGCCTGCAGCCAGCCCCGCCCCCTACCGCCTCCCACCCCTGGTTCCCCATTCAGGCAATTGGAGCCTGTTGGGGGGGGGAGGGGGGGGACCAAGCTGTGATCAGTGCACCTCATAGGGACTGGTCCAGCAGTTGTTCTGCCATTGGGGTCAATTTGCATATTACCCTTTTATTATATAGGATTGGTGTGTGTGTGTGTGTGTGTGTGTGTGTGTGTGTGCATGCGCGTGTGCCAGTATGTGTGTATGTGCACACTCATTCATGCACACATCTGCAAGCTCATCTTCTTATAAGCATGTTTTGGAAGTAGGTAGAATTACATAGAAAGGATCCATATATTAAATTGTTTGAAAAATTAATTGGATGCTTATGCCAGGACAGTGGCACATAGATATGGAATCTTAATTTGGGAAGTATATTAAATCCAATCTCAAAAATCTTGTCAATCAAATGTTCTTTAGAAAACTAAGAGAATGGCTTAGGTAATATTTCAAGGTCACTTCTAGTGAGCATTTTTTTTATTTTAAGCTTGAAATTTTACCACGAGAATCTTCTATACCACTCCATTTAGAAGGTTAGGCCAATATTTTGCTACTGAGAGCTGCACCGGGATGGGAATGGCTCTATGCTATAATAACTGGGACAGAAAAGAAGACAAACACAAAAGAAAGAAAGAAAGGCAATATCTAAGAGAGAGCCTTTGTTCAAAAAAAATTCCTAAACGAAAGCAACAGGTTTGGGGAATGGTTGCTGTTGTTTTTAATATGAAAGCTATGGATTGCACTGAAATGAGAATCAGCCATCTGATCAATTAGCTGTGCTCTGTCTGCCAAGTTAGAGACTTTTCTTAACAAATATTTTTTTTTAGAGTTCGTTAAGGACCCAGCATTGTTAACCCACATCTAAGCACTAGGAAACTCCTTTAGTGCCACTGTACACATTTCCTTACATGTTTCCTAGCTATGCCAGGATAGGATCTTCCCTTAGTATTTGAAAATCAAACTTAAACACATATGACAAAAGTAGTCAATTTGTATATTGTACAGTTTGATTCAAAGTAGATTGCCCCCAAGCAGTCATTGACATTTATTCTATCTCTACCGTAACAAAAATTCAACAGTAGACATTAATGGAAGAAGTTATAAAGTAAATAGAGAAACAACCTCATAGTTGAAGTGAAGGGCATGCATAACACACACATTTATTCATTTACATACATATACTCCCAAAATATAAGGCTATGTTCTCATATGCCAGTCAAAAGGAAACCATAGTGGTTAATTTGGGAATACTAAATTGGTTGTTTCTTTACATTTTTCCTTATTTTTTTTTGAGTTTATTGGGGTGACACTGGTTAATAAAATTATACAGGGTTCAGGTGCACAATTTCACAACACATCATGTACCCTGTGTTTGTTCATCACCCCAAGTCAAGTCTCCATCCATCATCATTTATCCTTCTTTATCTTCCTCCACCTCTCTCCCAACCTCCCCCCAGCAATCACCACACTGTTGTCATGTTGAATTGGATATTTTTTAAAAAAGGAACATATGCTGTTTAATTGGATGCCTCTCTTTCTCTTTAATTACAAAGAAATGAATTTATATAGGGAATGATATAGGTGTAAAGGATGTAGTAGATTACCTAGCCCCTTACACACTTTATTTTCAGTCTACACATGCAACCATAAAAATTGCAACTTGATTGACAAGAGAAGAAACTGAGGCATGATGTGAGGTTGCAAGGCTTAGAGGGGAAAGAAAAAAAGAAAGAAACACACACACACACACACACACACACACACACGACTCACAGGACATACTTTCATTGAAAAATCATATCCAACCCATGATAGTCCATAGTAGAACATCGACCTGTGAACCAAGAGGTCATGGTTCAATTCCTGCTCAGGTTACATGCCTGGGTTGCAGGCTCAGTCCCGTTGGGGGTGTGCAGGAGGCAGGCGATCAATAATTCTCTCTCATCATTGATCTCTCTCTCTCTCTCTCTCTCTCTCTCTCTCTCTCTCTTTTCCCCTCTCCCTTCCTCTCTGAAATCAAAGAAAAAAATTTAAAAAAAAAGAAAAACTATTGTTTATATGAAATCAAGTTTAACTAGGAGTTATATATTTTATCAGGCAACCCTAGCCCAGTGAGTTTTTCTGTCTCATAAATGTGCCTAAAATTATCTTGACATCACTTATGATTGAATATTAAAATAATTAAATACTTTGATTATGCCCATGGGAAAGGTAAGTGCTCAGAGAACCCAGAGTTCTGCTGCTTCACATGCTAACACCAGGCACTCAAAAGACCTCCACAAAATGGCTTTGCTTTGTTTCTCTGTGATGTAATTTACATATTCTCTTCCAATTTTATAGGCTCCTGCTACTAGAGAACTTTGAAGATGCCCTCTTAAATATATCAGCCGATAGCCCTTATCTTCCTTACTTGGCATGTGTGAGAAATGTCACTGACAACCTGGCCAGGGGATCACAAGGTAATGCTTCTCTTCACAGTCAGAGCGCTGCTCATGGTTTCTAATTCTGTTCTGAAGCAGGAAGTCTTTCAAGATGTTTGCTTAAAAAGGAAAGGGAATTTACACATCTTGTTTCCATATGCATCAGTTTTACTTTGGCGGCTTGATAGATGAAGGGATTATGTAATCAGATTATTACATTGTTCTCTTGCTGCTCCTAGTACAAATTTTCCAAAGGCCCAGAGTTTTTAAGGGTTCACCTAACCCTTCATAACATTTTTTGTGCCTTTGATAATCTCAATTGTAAAAAAAAAAAAAAAAAAAAGAAAGAAAGAAAGAAAAGAAAAGAAAAGAAAGAAGAAGAAGAAGAATGATAATAGTGACTTCCTAAAGCAGATATAAATTACATAAACAAAGGAATTTTTGTGGTAGAATATTTTTCACTTCCTACCTTTACACACTTTATTTTCAGTTTTCTGCCTACACGTGCAACCATAAAAATTGCATTTAATCAAATGTGGTTTCCTTTCTTTTCCTTTAAAGAAAAAATATCTGTGTTCTCACATTTTATAGGAGGTAGGCTTTCCCTTTTCCTACACCAAACACATTTTTGAGACTTAATGGCAAGCAAATAGCATAACAAACAATTATACACGGTCTCCGTTTAGCAGGCATGGATTAATTGAGGTTGCGGGGGCATGCTTGTGTCACAGTGATTATACAACCCATTCTCGCCAAACACTTCCACTTAATAGTAGATCTCAAAGCCATAAACAAAAACAGCCAGTTCACAGAGAGCCAAAACTGCTTAGCAACTTTGCTAGAAATATTTTTGTCTCTAAGCAGAATACCTGAATATTTCTAAAATAGTGAACTCTGTAGTCTCCATTGTTCAAAAATAAAGGTTACATTTTCACTTGTCTTCTGTTTAGATTGAACTAGACTATTATTTTAGAAAAGCAATAAATTAGGATAAAGGTATCTTTCATATTCGTTTCCTAAATTACTTTGCAATTCACATAAAGTAACTTTTCTTCCCTCCTTTGCAGAAAATTTAAGACTCCTGCAGTCCACAATTCGATTTAAAAAATATTTTCTTCAAAATGGTTCCTATGAGGATTACTTCCCTTCACTTCCTGAAGTCCTAAAATCAAAAGTAAGCCCTAAAAGGGAAAAAACAATAAACCTCAACCTTTCCTGTTGTCCTTTAACAAGATGGCTTTAGTTTTAAGTTTTAAATCTTTATCTTTATAAATATGAGTCCTATTTGGACTCTAGATTCGTGCTGGAAAAGTGTGACAGAGTGTGCTGGTGTTATATAACAATATTTTGTGCTGGTGTTTATAACAATATTTTGTTTTTAATGGATGTCTTTGCATGAAATGACCCATAAGAGCCGAGTTACAGTATACATACACATAAAAGAATGACTAGTGATATGGTTATCTCATAAAGCTTCATGATTTAAAAAAAACATTCATAATATTATTTCTAATTTGAGTGGTCCTTAGTTTTTAAAACTATAAAGTTTGATTTCAAAAGTTGATGTTTTAGACTTCCTAGTGTACAAAAAACCTCAGGAGTTTACTCACCTTATTCTTTATTGTTATCATCATAAGAAGAAACTAACAACATATTAGAATGTATGACATTGAAGGAAGAGGAGAAAGCAACAACAAAAACTCAGAAGTTTGTCTGAACTGGTTCATGTTTATTGGTCAATTATTTTTTGCTTAGCTCATGCATACAGTATGCAGGTTATGAAATTCACTTCATTTCTCAAAATAACTCTATTAAATTCTGAAAGCAGATTTCCTAGTAAGAACAGCAGTTTAATATGATTTATGTAGCCAGGGATAAAGTAAAATTAGAACTGGTTTATTCAGGGCAAGCAAGATGCCTTGCTGTAGAGTCAACATGGTGTAATTAAGCAGACATCCAAATCACATGTCCATGAATATTGCAAATATATGTGCTGGTTAGATTACCTACATTGAAGTCCTCGTCTTCCACAAATCAACATTTCTAATGTACTTAATTTAGCACTATCTTGATTTGTTTGTTCAAATGAGAAGGAAGTTGTGCATTCATCTGGAAAATGTCTACTCTTCTTCAAGGACAAGTTTAAAAACCATTCCAGTCATATTAGAGTATTTCCTTTCTCCCTACTCTCAGCCAAGATAATGACTTTGTTTGTATGTAATATTTATCCATTCTTCCACTCCATCCATCATTTACATTTGTACAATACTAATCTATTTCTTTAAAATACATCATCTCCATCTTGTCAAATTCTTATCAACTGGAGAACGAAACACAGCCTGCTGACTCTAACCCAGTGAGGTGAGCGCTGCGGTATGTGGCAGGACAGGATTCTGTGTATGGAGGTGGGACAGCCAAGTCAGATCGCAGGAGATGAAGGTGGAGAGAGAATTTCATGGAGGAGATCATGTTTACTCTGCGTCTTGTAGGGCTGTGCTCAATGAGGCTACAATCCTACATTCCAGGCATAGAGACCTACATTTGTAAGAGGCACAGGTTACCTGGGGTCACGGTGTCCAGCTCGAGCAGAAGGTACCCATGGGAGAAGCTGGGCCCAGCTTACAAAGGCCTCTTTGTGCTCAGTCAGAGGGTTTGGATCTGATGCTGAAAGTTGCGCATCTTAAGAAGGTGATATTTGCATTAGAAAGAGATCTCTCTGGGAGAATTGTGGGGGATCGATTGGAGGAAAGCAAAATGGGTGACTTTTGAAGTAACCTAAACAAAAATGGAGACCTGGCACTATGTCAGCAGCAGAGAATGGGAAGGAAGAGACAGTTTCAAGTGTGTTGTAGGAGTTTGCATTGACAGGAAATGGCAGCCCGTGAGGGGTGAGGCATAAGGAAGAGTTTCTGATGACAGTGACATTTCTGGGTTTTGAAACTTATTACTTTGCACTATAATTTGTTGTATAGATAGACTCTATTTCCCTCAATAGAGTGTGAACCCTGATTAAATTATACCGCTGTATCTCTAAAGCCCCTAAGCACATGGGAGGAACTTTTGACTGTTATGAATAAATGAGGGTACTAAAGTAGAGCCCTGGAGATGCGATTGTGTTATCTGGGCACCTACTCACTGTAGTTCTCAACTTGCAAAAGTAACCAGTATACAATATACACTAGGGAAATGGAAACAAAGCATTCTCAATCTTTTAGAGTAATGGAATGGGAATAGAGCTAAGAATAATTTAAAACAGCATCCACATTTTTAATGTGCTGTTCTACTAGAGCAGTGGTCGGCAAACTCATTAGTCGATGGGGCCAAATATCAACAGTACAATGATTGAAATTTCTTTTGAGAGCCAAATTTTTTAAACTTAAACTTCTTCTAATACTTCTTCAACATAGACTCACCCAGGCCGTGGTATTTTGTGGAAGAGCCACACTCAAGGGGCCAAAGAGCCGCATGTGGCTTGCGAGCCCCAGTTTGCCGACCACAGTGCTAGAGGGTTATATTAAGAAAATATTCTAGAAGCATGGAAATAAACTACACTTTTATCCCTTGGGTAGAAAATGTGTTGTCATTTATAAAAGCATTGGGTGCTCTTTGCCATTGACAGAACCATTCCGTCCAAGACTATGAGCTCAATGAGGAAGGTTGCTAAGTTTGTCCATTTAGTGCCATATCCACCGTACCTGGTGTAGAGTCTGACTCATGGGAAAATATTCAGTGCATATCTCTGAAAGAATGAAGACAAACTCCTAGAACTTTACAAGAGGTGTCTTCACTTCCCTGATTTGCCTGTTATTTGTTGGTGACTTTTCCTCCGTTCCCATCCCTCTGTTCTAGCCCTAACATTCTACTCTATAACTTTTATGTTTTCTCATCCATTCATTGTTTATTTTATGCCCTTTTCTTTCCAGTCTCTTTGATGGGAAGGATAAATACATGATGTAGATATTCTCCATATTGGGAAGAAATATAGATAAAACAATATTTTTCCTGTGACCCTTTTACATTTTTAAGTAGTCTCCTTCCCCCGGCAAATAGGCCAGGAGTATTGCTGCTGGTTTATCATTTTTATGCTTACAATATTTTGAGCTGAACACCATCATGTCACTTACAGTCCTGACTCAGATGCATTTGGGCACCATGGTCACTGAGGGATTCGGTTGCAGAGGGACATGGAGTTAGTTATGGGTCTTTGTTCAAGTGTAGACCTGAGCCCTTACTAGACAGGGCGGTGATGAAGGAGAGGGGCCTTACTTGAGGCTCTGACAGACCTGTAATCTGGAATTGTCACATGCTTTTGAAGAGAGAATTATAATTCTCTGACTTTATGTTGATTATTAATGACCCACTGTATCTTCAAATTTTTAATGTGTGCATGAACAAATTTTAGAAGATGGTTGTAAATAATGACAAATACTAAATTATCAGCATGCTCCTTCTCAGTAGATGTGCCTCATCGTGCATTCCGTGGTATTAACCTTGAGTTAAATCTTTATTTCAGGGGACCAAAGCCACTTCAATAGCATGGCTAGATTTCCATTTCACTTCTATTACGTTTAGCTGGTCAAGTCAAAATTGTACTCTATGGACTTTTACTGGGTTCTCATACATGTATGCTGAAGTTGCCAGTTAAAAAAAAATATATTTTGGTCTCTAGGAAGGAGAATAAGTCATTTAAATGGACTATACCCTCAAATGCTCAATTAAAATAAACATATGGAGCTACCAGTATTTATTCTTTTATTTAATAAATCATTAAAATGAAGGTAGGTGGAGGATGTGGCAGGAAGGATTGCCTCTGTTCATTAGAAGTTCAAGCATATCTGTTATCTGGAAAAAACAAAGGAGGGAACAGAGTGGCAAACATGCAGATACAGCTGGTAATGATTGGATCTGTTACAAAATGGAAAATTTTTCATAGCAATAAGACTAGTAAGTAGCATTTTTAATACGTATTTGACCATTTCAGATAGTCCAAACCCAGAAGTCAATTAGGATAGTAAATGCAGTTGAAAACGGGCCAATCGTATTGCTAAGATGATTGGCGTTTAATTGCAGCTGCCTGCATGTTGTTACTATAAACCTCTCATCAAAGACGCATCCTCGTGCTTGTTCCATTTGATACATGGAAAGAAACGTTCCAAACATTCGCCTGTATTATAAAACAATTCATTTCTGTCAACACGCAACTTCTTAGTAAAAACTGAGCTGCAGGCCTAGCTGGTTTGGCTCAGTGGATAGAGCGTTGGCCTGGGAAACTGAAAGGTCCCGGGTTCAATTCTGGTACCTTGGTTGCAGGCTCAATCCCTGGTGCATGTAGGAGGCAACCAATTGATGTGTCTCTCTCACATTGATGTTTTTCACTCTCTCTCTCTCTCTGTCTCTTCCCCTTTCCTTCCATTCCCTCTGAAAATCAATGGGAAAATATCCTCAGGTAAAGATTAATAAAAAAACAAAACAAAGTAAAACAAAAAAACCCACTGAGCTGCAGTGAATGACACATGTTTGCTCTTCCAGGCGTTGCTCCCAATTACTTGACTTTTTAGAAGGAATAGCTCTAGGGTAGCTTCCAAGCACAAAGGAACTGGCTTGCCTGGAGGCATACTTTTTTCCTCCAGGAAGTATGATTTGGAGATGTATCCTCAAAAAAATACGAGCTGAGTGTAGTGAACTTCATTGAATGTAGGTGACAAGACAGGAAATTAGTTGACTTCCACTTTTCTCCTTTTCTTTTGCGTGTGGGATTTTAACCTCTTTAAAAACACTTTTGTCCCATAGAACAAATGGACCTCGTTTTCCTCAATAGATAAAAGGGTAAAAGATAATGTTGATACCAATGCATACACTTCTCATGACCACTGTGTATTTCAGTCCATATTTTAAATGCAGTCATATGAAAATGCATGTGATTGTCAGGCTGCAGTTAAAAAGGCCTTTTCTCATCCATTATTGTATATATATATAGTGCTAATATACACATAGCATAAAATTTACCACCTTAACCAATTTTAACTGTACAGTTCAGTCTTGTTAAATGCCTCCACATCATTGTCCAATCATCTCCAGAATTCTCTCCATCTTGCAAAACTGAAACCGTACCTATTAAACAACCCCACATTCCCCCCCCCCCCTGCCCTGGAAACCCACAATTCTACTTCCTGTCACCATGAATTTTACTACTCTAGGTAACTTACATAAGCAGAATCATGTGTAATTATCTTTCTGTGGCTGGCTCACTTCACTTGGTACAATGTCCTCAAGGCTTATTCATGTTGTAGCATGTTCCAGAATTTCTTCCCTTGTTAAGACTGGCTAGTATTCCATGGTATGTATAGGTCACGTATGTTTCATCCATTCATCTGTCGGTGGACGTTTGGGCTACGTCCAGCTCTTGGCTATTGTGACTAATGCTGCCCTGGACAAATGGCTGTCCAAAACTCAACTTTCAATACTTTGGGGCATAGACATAGAAGTAGATTATATGATAATTCTGTTTTTTATGTTTTTTGAAGAACCACCATATTGTTTTCCACACTGACTGCATTATTTTACCTTCTCACAAGCAGTACACAAGTACTCCGATTTCTCCATATCCTTGTCAACACTTGTTATTTTCTGTTTTTGCTTTGCTTTGCTTTGTTTTGTTTTGTTTTGTTTTGTGGGATTAAAAAAAATAGTAGCCATCTTAATGGGTGTGAGGAAGAAAGACTTTTTAAAGTTCCAAACCCAACTTGCTTTGCTATCTTCCCTTACTTGTAATTTAACATACAAACTGAAATATAAAATTAATTTAAGTATTTGTGGTTTAAATGGATAAAGCTAAATGACATCTTTTTAAACCGTGACCCTATAAGATACTAGTATTAATACAGTTGGGAAACATAGGTCTGGTAAGTTCAAAAGTTTTACAAAATTCTTAAGAGAACAATAAATTTACTTGAGAGAAAATAGTATTTTGTGGAAAAACTGTGCTAAATGCCAACTAACTACGTAACCACGTTTAACTTTTTTTTTTTTTAAGTAAGTCACTTTTGGTTGCTTGTTATCAACTACCAAGTGTTTAGGATAATGTGACTGATCTATTTGCTACCCTTCCCCCTTTCTGGAAAGGTGTCTCAGCTTCGAAACTTGACTGAACTTCTCTGTGAGCCTGAAACATTCAGTTCAGTGGAGAAAATGTGCCAGCTCCCCGGCCTGAGCTTCCGCGGCCTGTGTGAAGAGAGTGCATTCCATGTGCAGCTCCTCGAAGCGGCAGAGCTCGCCACCGAAATAGCCACCAGCTTACTGTACCAGGACAGCATCATATCTGAAAACCTGAAAGACCTGCTCACTGGGGATTCAATCAAAATTAATTTAAATATGGATCAGTAAGTTTTTCCGTCGTCTTCCTCCTTGGTGAAATCCCTTCTCAAATTATTATTATTACTAGAGGCCTGGTGCACGAAATTCATGCGAGGGGGAGGGGGGCTGCCCTCAGCCCAGCCTGCACCCTCTCCAATCTGGGACCCCTTGGGGGATGTCGGACTGCCGGTTTAGGCCCAATCACCTGCAGTTGGACATTGCTCTCACAATCCAGGACCACTGGCTCGTAACTGCTCATCTGCCTGCCTGCCTGATCGCCCCAACTCCCTCCCCGCCGCCAGCCTGGCCACTCCACACAGCCTGCTATTCAGTTGTCTTGTCGTCCTTCACTGGTCTTTTTCCCCTTACCCCCCACCAGCCTGGTTGCCCCACACAACCTGCTATTCTATTGTCTGTCCAGTTGTCTTGGTCATGATGGCCCCTGGCTTTTTATATATCAGGATTAGTCCTCACTTGAGGATATTTTTTTCCCTTTGATTTTTTTAGAATGGAAAGGAGGGAGGAGGGGGAGAGAAACATTGATGCGAGAGGCACATCCATTCATTGCCTCCCACACATGTCCTCCCTGGGACTGGGGATCAAACCTGCAACTGTGGTACGTGCCCTTGACAGAGAATCCAAACCACAACCCTTCCTTTTGAGGCCTAACGCTCTAACCACTGGGAAGAACTGGCCAGGGCCCTTCTCAGTTTATTGAAATGCCTAGTCTGATTTTTTCCTCTCTTCTGTTCTGTCCCAGGTTTCTAGAACAAGCGTTGCAAATGAATTACTTGGAAAATATTACACGATTAATACCAGCCATCGAAGCCACACTGCACGTCAATAGCAGTGCAGACACTTCCGAAAAGCCAGGTGTGTCCTCATCCACATGTAAATGCTGTCTTATTAGAATGCATGTCTTTCTCACGCTGCAGTTTAAGAAAGCCTTTTTTGAAGTTCCCTACAGAACCTGCTTTGTAGCCGCTCTTTCATATCAGAAACCTGGAGCTTTCAAATATGGTTACTCAACTAAAGTAAAAACTAACAGAGAACGAAACAGGGAAATCTGATTTCACAGTGAAAAGGTCTCCAAACATTTAACTAGTTAAACCATTTCATTTATCTTTTGTTTCTCTGATATATCAAAGTGCATTAGATAGCCCATTGAGAAAGCTAGGATGAAATTTATTTACTTCCGTAAGAATAATATGATTTAAAAAATAAAATAGATGCACTGCTCTCTACAGAAATCTCAACTCAGAAGCTCCTGTTAGTATTCTGAGCACGATGCACCATGCAATACGCTTCTCCTTTGCATAATACCTCAGTACCGAAAAGAAAGGCATTCAGAATTTTGGACAACAGGCAGCAAAATTGGAAGGGCACTAAGTCCAAAAATAAAGACAGAGTATTTGCATGAGGGATACTTCATAAAGAAGTCGAAAGGCATTTGCAGGATGGAGATCACCATCTGCCAAAGTGAAGTCAAAATACTATGCATGAAATGACCCAGATATGAAATAATTATAATAGCTGTCCTAAAAAGGTTTGAAGTGAAACACAATCTATTTAAAAGTGAGGTAATGATTGAGAAAACTCTTTATAAACTGCAGGGTGCTGGGCAAGGTCAAGGGAGAAAGCCCTGTGGCCTATGGCCTTGTGTTGTGGATTTAATGAACCTTGCCCTATGTTGACAGTACTCTATGATTTGAGGTTCAAAGGTATTTTAAATTTGTGTGATGCTTTAAATCAAACAGAGGGGTATGTATTTAGTGTGCCATGTGATCAGAAACAGTGAGGAAACCATCTTTTCTTTGAATGAACCTTGAATTGTAGACTCTACAGAACACAGAGCAATCTGTCACCATAGATTAATGATATTGTAATAGAGACAACTCTAAATCAGATAGAAATACACCCTAAAGATGCAAATTTTGCCCAAACTGGGGAAAAAATCTGTTCCTGACACATGGCATATATGTTGACTATATGTTTTAGTCAAGAAGGTTTGTCTGTGTTGGTATGACTAACAAAATTATATTGCAATCAGCGTGTGAGCATTTTCTTTTCTTTTCCCACCCCGACCCTTGCAGGTCAGTTAATAGAAATGTTTAAAAATGTTGAAGAGCTGAAAGAAGAACTAAGGAGAAGGACAGGAATGTCCAACAGGAGTATCGACAGTTTGCTGGCCATTCCTATCCCGGATAACAGAGCTGAGGTGGGGTAGGATGTATCTGTCCTTACATTCAGTTTCTAAATGTCTCAGTAGTATTTAATATTTGTTGAGCATTTGTCAGTAAAATACTGAGTAGTTGAATGTAAACCTGGTGAATTTTCCATACAAGTGATAAAATTAGAGGCCTGTCTTAAGTGAAGCTAGAAAAAAAATCCTGAAGCAAGAATATATTCAGTGCTTATCGTTGAAAGAATGATTATGTTCACATGATTATGTTCCTTTCCTTCTGGTCTTTTTCCCTTCCTCTTACCTTCTTGTTCCTCTCCTTTTCTCTACCCTAGATGGTTTTCTTAAATAATGGTGCCCTCTGTTAGTTAATATTCACAATCACATGTTATCAAAGATAACTTTGCATTATAATTTTCTATTATGATGATAACAAAGAAAAGTTTCAGTAGCCCAGTTAGAGGTCAAAAACAGTGAGACTAATTTGGAAAAATTAAAATTAAAGTAAATATTTGTACTTAAAAGTCTCAAGATAGGATGTACTATGTAACATAGACATGCACAAAGGAAGTTTGTGTAAGTTTGTGAGTGTAGTAAACATTTATTTTTGCTGTGAAAATGTCATTTATTCATAGGCTGGTAATGGGTTTTCCCACTTGAAATCTCTTATCTTTTATCCCCTTTTCAAGTCCATTGTCTGGAAGCATCATAGAAATTTTCCGAAAGAGCTGCAGAGATTATGGCCTCATCCATTCCAAATTCACATGTGACAGCGCGTGTCATTTCTAAGCACAGCCCAGCCATCCTCCGCTACATGATAACGTCTTTTTAAAAAGCCTGTCCACGCTGCCTCTGGATAGTGTTCATGTTTACTTGTGTCGTGTTAGTTGGTTACCCAATACAAACATCAGAACTGCTCTGCCTGCACCGTTTCCTCTTGTTTGAGCAAATGATTTTCACTCCCTTTTTCCCTTTGATCTCACCTCTTGCTCATGTGATCCCGAGACCTGTTTTCAGCAATCGTGTTCTGGGCTTCTGAGGAGCAGCCTCATTCTAACGCAGGGGTGGGCAAACTTTTTGACTCGAGGGCCACAATGGGTTCTTAAACTGGACCGGAGGGCAGGAACAAAAGCAACCTGACCATGCTGGCACTCTCATCTGGGCTTCTGGTGAAGGAGGGGAGGGGAGAGCAAAAGAACCCTCCACTCTTTCGGCTCCACGGGCCGGATAGAACAGCCGAATAGGCCAGATCCGGCCCGCGGGCCGTAGTTTGCCTATGGCTGTTCTAATACCTTACAGCGTGTAAATGGAGAGCATGCGTGTTATTGCTTTTGAAAGGAAGGGGAGACATGTTTCCCTTTATTTCATAAACTTTTCTCTTCATTTCATTTTGGTGGCGATAGAGATGAGTCCTCATTTCTCATATTAACACCTCCCTTCTCACACCAGCACTGCTGTCCATGATGATGAGAGGTCATCATACAAGATTATAACTTTCAATGATGATAAAAACAAAACTCAATTTGAATAAGCTAAGGTTAGAATTTATAAGCAGCATGGATCTTAAGCTAGTATTTTCCCAGAACTTACTCCAAATAAATTATTTTTCTTGGTGCCATCATTTTCTCAGGTGTGCAAGCAATGAATCATCGTAGACCCATCTCTGTCTCTTTTCACACCTTATTCCTTAAGCTTTCCAGCGAACTGTGGGCTTGCTGTAGTGCTATTGATAGGCATGAGTGCTTTAAATAAGTATTTGCTTTTGAGGATAGTGTCATATTTTTAAAAATGTGGTCCCTATTCTGCAACCCTTTTCTTTTTTTCTTTTTTTAAAAATATTTTTATTGATTTCAGTGAGGAAGGGGGAGGGAGAGAAAGATAGAAACATCAATGAAGAGAGAGACTCATTGATCAGCTACGTCCTGCATACCCCATACTGGGGACCGAGCCTGCAACCAGAGATCGAACCTTGATCATCTGGTTCATAGGTCGATGCTCAACCACCGTGCTTCTCTCGCAGGGCTGTCATATTTTGTGACGAAGACTGAGTATAAGAAAAACCTCTCAAAATGGACGGGTGGCTCTCGAAGGGTTCACAGCTAAAATCTGTTTCTTCCTCCAACTTGCAGATTATTTCTCGTGTGTTCTGGTTGCATTCTTGTGGTGCTAATAGGAGCAATCCCAACCTGGAGGATGCGCTGAAGGAATTCTGCAGCCTGCCTCTTCCCGAGAGGTCCCGCCAGTCCTACCTCATCGGGCTCACTCTGCTGCACTACCTAGACATCTACAACTTCACATACAAGGCGAGTTGCGGTTGATGAAATATTTTTTATATTCATACTTTAGTATAAAAATATTTGATTTCGCATGTATGCTCTTTGATACTGTAAGGAATGGAATTCACTTATATAGCTTGTGAAATTATAGCTTTATGTTAGAGTGAAATGGGACCTTAGAGATCAAATATGGCAAATTTGCACATTTATAGACGAGGGAATGAATATTATTACCTCATTAACTCTTAGTTTGTGTACCCAAGGCCAGGAATTAAGTTTAATATATCCTATATTAACGTGTGAAGTGCAAATGCTATAATTTTTTACAGTGAATAAGCATTAATTTGGTAAGATAAAAATAAAAACTAGAACAGTTATTTTTTCAAGTAAAAGAATAAGGGATTTTTTGGTATTTTTTTTTTAAATTAGTGTTTTTCTCATCAGTTTAGAAAGATGCTACCATTAGTCATTCAGTAGAACAAAACAAATGGCCATTATTAGGGATTAGTAAAAGCAGCAATGACTCCATCTTGCACAAAGTGGATGCTTTATAAGTACTTATTTAATAAAAATAAAAAAGAAAGAAAATATAAACTTAAGTCCTTTGATCACCTAAATCTAGAGTAAGTAAAAAATATTTATATGTTATTGAAAACACTGGGGGCGGAAAATGTCCCACTCTTTAGGTAAGAAAAACCAAAAGCAACAGAGCTGACCTATATTGTTGAAACACACCAGTCTACTTATAAACAATCCTCTTCTATCATATAATGATCACTATCCCACACCTATATTCTGCAGTGACCTCTTTTCTGGCCTCCCCACTGTCATACTCACCCCACTCCCTCCCTTCCCTCCCCGCCATCCCTAAGCAGCCAAGGTGATCCTTTAAAAACTGAGTTAAAGCACCTGTTTTCAACCTTCCAGCAGCTCCCCATTTTATTCAAGTAGCCCCCCTCCCCACCAGGCCCTACAAGGGCCCCATAACCTGTACAACCCCTTCCCACCTCTAAAGTTCTGTGTCCTACTTGGCCACTCCCAAGGCCAAGGCTGCTGTGCGGCCCGGCTGAGCGAGGCCCCGTCACATGATTTGCAGGGCTGTTTGTCTTACTCAACCCTGACCTCCTAAGGCCTACGCTGACCTCCCCGTCTAAGATGCAACCAGCCTCACCTACAGCTCTCTCATATTGCTTTCTCTTGTTCTATCTGTTTTCTATTGCCCTTCCAGAATAATACGGTATCCTTTATTTCATATTTATTTTTATTATTTATTTTTTATCTACCCCCCACTAGGACATACGCTCCGTAGGTACTCTTTGTTCAACGAAGCATCTCAAATGCCAAGAACCGTGCCAGGCCTGTAGGAAAAAAAATCAGAAAAGACCCCCTAACCAAACAAATGGTTATTTTTTACATAAACTGTAAATAACCTCACATGCATATGAAGTGATATAATTAATTCTGTTCCTTTAAAATTTTCATCCTTATTTTATAATGCCTCTGCAGGGAAGATATCAAACCGAACATTTCTTGTTGAGTCCAGTAATTAAACATGTGTATTTGACAAGCTGAAGACAATACTTAATTATTTTGCAAACAAAATTAATAAAAATAATTTTTTTCTCATCATTAGTCAAGTTATTTTAAACTAGGAATGACTATAGACTTTTGATTCTACTTTAGAAAAAATTGATGGCAGTTAGTAGGTGTGCTATGGAGGAAGCTATGTCTTCATGATATCTTTCCAACTAAATATCGTGCTCCTATGGTAGTTTATTTCTCCCTTGGACCTGCCAAGAGTTTTCCTTTTTAATGGACCTCACATGCCCTCCTCCCCCCATCCCCGAGTCTATAACCTTCTTCTCCTTATTGTTTTATCATTTGTTCTTTCTCTTTGGGATTCTATCTTGGAAAGACCCCATTTTATTTATTAGCTAAAACCTAGCTCCTCATATTCCCCAGCCTTCTGTTTGTTGACTTATTTGATATCTGTTCCTCCTCTTAGACAAAGCTTAGAGGATGCCAATTTGTGCACCGCCGTACACCCATCATCTTGCCCAGTGCTGGGAACGTGGAAGGCATTCAGTTGATGTTTGTTTAATGAATGAATGAATGAATGAGAGGATAAAATGACTTAAAATTTTTGAAATATTTTAATTGTTGTTGTTTTTCTGCAACAGAAATGCACTTGTGATTCTGATTAAGCCTGATAAAGCACATGAGCTTTGGGACAGTTTTTTGCTTTTCAGGAGCACATTACATGACATATATGAAGAATTATGTAATCCAGATTTACCTTACTTTTTAAATGATTTTTGGGGAAACTTAATTGAGCATTATTTAAGTAGCATAAAATTCACTCGAATATACAATTAAATTTTTTTAGTAAATATAAAAAATTGTGCAATTATTAACACAATCTAATTATAGAACATTTCCATCAATTCCAAAAGAAACCTGTGTCCATTTGCAGTCACTTCTCATTTTGACCTTTAGCCCAACATTTTCCTTTTTTTTTTTTTTTAGATCTTTTAGTAGAAATTGAATTATACAATACGTGGTCTTTTTGTCTGGCTCTTTTCACTTAGTGTAATATTTTCTAGTTCCATACATGTTGTAACATATGTCAGGGTTTCACTTTAAACTGTCAAATAGTATCCCAATTTAAGGCTATATATAGTTTATCCATCCATTTGGATTGTTTCCACCTGTTGGCTATTGTACATAATGCTGCTATGAACGTTCAAAACTTTGTGTGGTCATATGTTTTCATTTCTCTCAGGTGAATTTATGTGCAACCATTTAACAAACTTCCAAAATGTTTTCCCGAAGTTCCTGTCCCTTTTAGTAGTCTCACTAACAGTGTGTGAGGGTTCTGGTTTCTCCGCAGAAATAATCTCTTTTTATTCTGTTTCTGTTAGGTGATTTTCCCTAGGGAAGATCAGAAGCCAGTGGAGAAGTTGATAGAACTCTTCACAAAGCTAAAAGGCACTCTCAACCAGCTGGCTTCCGGCACCCGTCCGCTGCTCAGCAAAATGAGGTCCCTGAAGCAAATGCATCTGCCCCGGAGTGGGAGTGTCCCCTTAACACAGGTGAAAAGCCACCCAGTGATGCTCGCGTCAGAAAACTCCTTTTGCCGCGTTAACGTTTATTTGGAACCGGTCATAATGCGTTGTTATAAATACAGTACACTACAAAAAATCTTCCGCGGGACACCTCTTCTACTCCAGCAAACATTTTGATCACTTAAACTGGTGAAATTTAAAATTCGGCATTTACATTCCGGATGCGCATTTTAAAACAATTATGGAAGCTATAAGAATACTCTAAGTTCAGTCAGGTTTTTTTTTATTGTTTTCAGTAACATTCATAGCTCATGTCCCATTCATAATCGTGGATTTTGGTCTCACAGGCAATATCCAGGAGCAACCGGATGAGCACAGCTCAAGGGTCATTCAGTACCATCTCCCAAGCACTGTGTTCCCAAGGAATCACCACTGAGTACTTGACCGCCTTGCTGCCCTCCTCCCAGAGGCAAAAAGGCAACCACACCAAAGATTTTTTGACTTATAAATTAAGTAAAGAGGAAATTGCTGACAAATATGGAATTCCCATGCATACCAGTGAGTATACTTCAAAATCAGCACGGCAATGTCTCCTAACAACGTTGTGTGCTATATCTTACCCTTTTGTAATAAATGGTTGACTTCTTCCAAGTATAAAAATAGAAAACATTTGTACAGCACTTACCACATGTCAAGCATGTTATGCATATTAACTCATTCATTCTTCACAACTATTCTATGAGGTGTGCACGATTGTATCTCCACATTACTAAGGGGATGGGAGGCACAGAAAGATGGAGGAATCTGGTCATAGTCACTCAACTTGGAAATATGAGTTTTGATTTGAGCCCAGGCGATCTGCTGCAAAGTCTAGTCACTAAACCCCAACACGAAGCATTTGTCAGTCATACTTATATCTTCGTTGACAATAGATAACATAAAAAACACACACCTTAAATCTGCTCAGTCCATATATTTTCTTAACATCCTAGAACTAGAGATTTGCATCAGCCTATAGGAGGAGTTCCAGGAATGCAGCAGAAGTATGAACAGTTAGGGGTGCATCGAAGTTATTTAGTTGATCTATAAACATATAATATACTATAGATGTTTAGTATAGCAATTGTATTGACTCATTACTCCTCTTTTTATTTATGCAACAAACATTTATTAAACAGCTCTTATGTATCTGGTAATTAAGTACTGGGGAGGTGGATCTGTTGGAAGCAATTTTGAAATGTGATTGTCAACTTTGCTAACTCCTCTTGGCAAAATGCCATCACTTCCTGTGGGCTTGTTTATTGGGTTAGACTTTTATACCTAAAAAAGATTTGTTATTGTGCTTTCTAACTTTGATTTTAAATGCCTCACATCTGCTGTTAGTGCTAAGGCATGTATTTTTTGGTGTGATAGAAGTCTCAATTTGCTATCGGAAAATAGATTTAAAATACAAATACTAAAATGTTTTATTCTTCTTTCTAGCACCCTTTTGCTTCTCCCTTTATAAAGACATCATTAACATGCCTGCTGGACCTGTGATTTGGGCTTTCTTGAAACCCATGTTGCTGGGAAAGATTCTGTATGCGCCATATACTCCAGTCACAAAGGCAATAATGGAAAAGGTTTGACCATTATAAATCAAAGTTTCTATTGTGCATATTAAAATGATTTTTAAAGTAGCCAACTTCCAAATTTACTCTAGCTGACTCAGATTTCTTTATATCTTATGTGGCTTTCTGAAGCTATTAACAGCTCTCTACTTCTGCTCTGTGTATGTGCAAACAATGTAGATTGTGTAGTAGTTCTTTGAAGAGAATGTACCACGTTGATGCTTGAGAATGAGGCTACTTAAAGCAAGGCCTCAGATTTTTCAACTTAATTCCCAAAATAGAACCATTTTTCTACAGCTCTGTCTGACTTTCAAAGTATGTAAAAAGAATAGCACTAGAAAAAGATAATATTGAGCCATTATTTAACCAATTTAAACAATAAGAATCTCTAACTTATAGACTCTTGCGTTCATAGGTGGTGGTACAATTTAACATCTTATATGAAAGGTAGATATTGAGAAAGACAACATTATTAATAGTGGTTATGCTTATCTCATTTAACCATAGTAGTATTTCCCTCTCATTTTTAAAATTGGCTTTAATGATTTGAATTATAAACTTAATACTTTTTTTAATTTTAATAATCACCTGAGGCTATTTTTCCCATTGATTTTTAGACAGAGTGAAAGGGCGGGAGAAGGGGGGACAAGAGAGAAACACAGACATGAGAGACACATCAATTGGTTGCTTCCTGCTTGTGACCCCTGACTGGGGCCAGGCTGAGGTACATGCCCTTGACTGGGAATCGAACCTGTGACCCTTTTGTCTGCTGGTTGATGCTCTTAATTACTTAGAAAACTGGCCAGGCAAAACTTAATACTTTTAAAATGATAGAATAAAAGTTTTAAAAAAATCTCTGTTTTACCATTATTTGGTTATTAAACTACTAGACGCCCAGTGTATGGATTCATGCACATTGAAAGGAAATTAATTAGAAGGTGGCCAGTGGGGTGGGACTGGATGAGATGGGCCAGACACACCCTAAAGCCAACCTCCTGAGATCCCTCCCCTGGATGGCCACACCTGGGATGGCACCGGGGCTCGAAGGGCGTCAGCAGAGTGAGCAGGGTCCCTCCGGCAGGTGGGGTTCCTCAGCCTGGCCTGTGAGGATCAGGTCAAAATTGGCAGTCCAAATTCCCCCGAGGGGTTCTTGAGTATGAGAGGCCACTCTGCAAAGTTGCTGTCGCTCATCAGCTCTGGCATTGAGCATCTGCCCCCTGGTGGTCAGTGTGCGTTTTACCTACTGGCCAGTTGGCTGGTTGCTTAGCCTGTTACATAGAGAGATAGTTTATGTGAATATAACATTATTTTAGGTCTATAGAAATGAACATGAGGGCATCACTGATTTCTAGAGTGCTCTTTGTTTTTATTGCATTGCATTGTAAAACCTTACTCGCAGTATTGACTACACATTTGTACCAAATTTTGCAACAAAGAAGTTATTACATACTTATTTCCTAGTGCTGTCTCTCTGTTCTTTCCTTCCTGCTTGGTTCTCACCTCTTCTTTTTGTCCCTCCTTATTCCACTCTGTCTTCCATGGAAACTAATGAAAGTTAATATTCAAGGATATGCCTTTCTATAAGTTATGCACATTTCTCTCATTCTCTATAAATTATTAAATATATAGTTTAATCATACACACACACACACACACACACACACACACACACACACGGTTCTTTGGTCATTGTTTACATTACTAAAATTAGGTAGCATTATAATACTTTGCTCATACAACAATACCTTGTGAGAATTCTTCCAATCAATAGGTATAGACTAAGTCATTCTTTTTGGAGATTGAAAATTTTCATAACATAAAGGTTTTCATACACCATCAAGAGTTTACTTTTGATTTTTGCTAATGTAAACAATGGTATTTTTATTTCAGTGAGAAGAATGTTCAAAATTGAAAGATTGAAGGGTATTATATTTTATTTTAATAACTGCAGATTGCTTTAAACACATACATGCCTGTAACATGCTTCCACCAGCAATATATGACTCTATCCTCTTCTTTTATCTTTAAACTTTACTGTTTCCTTAACAGTAAATTTAAGTGTATTATTTGTAAAGTTAATAACTTGTGAGAAATGCAGAAAACATGCTTTCATTTGGCTACAATTCCATTGTGGGAATGAAGTGAACCCTAAATTTACCAGAATTTTTATTAGTAATCTTGACCCTATAAAATCTGCCATTCAAAAACCTTTGACAAGCCCAGCTGGTATGGCTCAGTGGTTGAGCATAGGTCTATGAACTAAGAGGTCATGGTTCGATTCCTGGTCAGGGCACATAACACATGCCTGGGTGGACTCGATTCCTTGAGGGGGCCATGCAGGAGGCAGCCAATCAATGATTTTCTTTCATCACTGTTGTTTCTATCTCTCCCTCTTCCTTCCTCTGTAAAAATCAATAAAAATATATATAAAAAAAATAAAAAGCTTTGACCATGTGGGAAGTCCTGACAATATTTTTTTACCTTTTAAAAATGTTCCTTCAAGTTATGTAACAAAACCTTAAGAGACCTTTATGAAATCTAGGGCAGATACTAATAAACCAGATCTGTTTTCATTTTTTGTCTTTCAGTCTAATGTAACTCTGAGGCAGCTGGCAGAACTAAGAGAAAAATCTCAGGAGTGGATGAACCAGTCACCACTTTTCATGAATTCTTTCCATCTGCTAAACCAGACCATTCCAATGCTCCAGGTAGGATGTGGTCCTGCCACTCACCTTCGTATGTCTTATAATTCTTTGAGATTTTAATCACCTTCACTATGGGAATGGTAAGATAGGGACTTAGTATCCATATTCAATGGATTAAAATTGTTTCTCCTTCAGAGAGTGGGTCTGAGACAGGATAACAGATCTGTCACTCGTTTTCATAACCATCCTCACCTCTTAAATTGCACCTTGTCTGTAATTCAGAGATAAGTCATCTTACAGTGATCTGGAGGCTATAGCTAGTGGTGTAAATCTGTTTCCCCAAAATAAAATGCTATAAACTCTAGTTAAAATATGCCTATTTATTTGTTTTTCTACTTTAAAGTGTGCTCTGCTATTTTAACAGAAGTAGGTTTCCTAAAATACTAATACACTGGAGAAGAATCTTAAATTTGGGGAATTCTTTAGTTAAAACACATGACAATGCAATTCAAATACAGTGACGCCTGGTTGCAAAGTATAATTTGCTACTCTTATGAGAGATGCATGGCATTTTCAAGATGGTGCAAATAATATAGGGAAATGTTTCAATCATACACCGAGCTACTGATAATTAGAGTTCAAGCATTAGAGTTAGATCAGTTATCAACTGAAGAAGAGAAAATTGGCAGGAATTATGACAAGGCAAAAGCTTCAAGAGAGAAATGGCTCCTCTGTCGAAGAATTCAGAGAGGCCTTTGAAAAACTGATGGAGCCCTAACGTGTATTTTTTTAAATGCTCTTTTTAAATGATCATGCTCAAGAAGTTACATGTAGGATAAAGTATTTGAATCATACAACTTTGTCAGAAAAGTTATAGCCTACAAGTGCTTTACTCAGTCTTTGTTTTTACTGACAATTGGTGCATACTGTAGTTATAATTACAGCCTGAATTTTATTCTAAACTAGAGGCCAGATCACAAAATTGTGCAAGGGGCTCGGCCCTCCCAGTCCCGGCTTCATCTGGAAGGCCATTCCAAAGGCTGTCTGGACGGTCTTTCCGTTGTACGGCCATCTGGTCTACTCAGCATATTTTTGCTTTTGTTATCATAGATGATACAATAATTTCTAAAACAGACATTTATAATATTTAATTAACATACAATAATCTTTTCATTAGACATCTTCCTCATAATTACTATTAAATTTGGTTCTAATTATAAGCACATCATATGTAACAAAAGTGTAATATTCAAATTGATTGAATAGCTGAATAGCAGAACAGCTATCCGGACAACCATCGAGACCATGCTATGACACTCACTGGTGCCAGGCCAGCCAAGGCAAGCATGATGCAAGTACCATCGCCCCATGATAAGATACTGGCTGGCGGCCTGCGGCGTGTGGGTGGGGCCTCCTTCTGTGAGGGAAGCTGAGATCCTGGGTGCCAGAGGAAAGCCGTGCCGGCAGCTGGGGGAAGGAAGGCCTACTCTTGCATGAATTTTGTGCACTGGGCTTCTAATTCACTATAAGTGGCCTGTTTCAGTGAATCTCATATAACAAGGGCTACTTTGTACTTTATTGGCATAGGTGGAAGATTGCTCTTTTTTCCTAAAATCTCCGCACATAATGTCTCATTAAAGAAAGATCTATTAGCCAAAGTAACAAATAACAAAGAACATGAACAATGCATAACAGTTCTGAAATGTAGCTACTTATTAAGAAGAAATTCTATGACCGTCTATAAAGGGTCATCTTATAATGAAAATACCTTTAGTCTGCTCATCTGTTCTTGACCAAAATAAATTACTGTTCTTAATTACTGAGAAAAAACTTATTTCTGCAAGTGTGCACAGAACTTGAAGTTTCACACTTTTAGTGCAAAACATGGCTTTGTGAATCCATAGGACAGTGCCTTAAAATACTTGATCTGAAGTTTATGATTCTCTAAAGTGGGTATATTGATAAACACCTCCTAGACTTATAAGGATCACATATGTGGAAGCATTTAAACATAGTATTATCTATATATATAAAAGCCTAAGTACCCGTTACAACCAGTTGACCAAACAACTGGTCTACCAGTCTCTATGATGTGCACTGACCACCAGGGGCAGATGCCCAATGCAAGGGCTGGCTGGTCAACCTACCACAGTCCCTGCCCCCAGCCAGCCAGCCCTGATTGGCCTTGATTTCCAGCCAGGTTGAGGGACCCCACCCTTGCACAGATTCATGCACCATGCCTCTAGTGTAACATAGAGAGATATGCTTATAAGAGGAGTGATGGGGGAATGGAAATAGGTTCCATGGATCATCTCTGAGCTGCAACTAACACAGTGCTGTGCTTATTAGTAATGCTCTGGCTCAGATTTTCTATGATATACAAGCTAATTTCTGGTAAATAGATTTTAAAGGACTAGGGTTATCATGGTACATAGCTCTGTGATAGCCATCAGTCTGCATGCTACCAATTACTCTTACATCCCTAGTCAGCTATGAATTTAATGAACTAAATCTATTATATGTGTATGCTTTATTAATGTACTTTATTCTTAATCATTTAGCTCTATGATGACAGAACAGAAACTATTGTTAAGAAGCACAAAATAAGTGGTGCTGAACTGTTCTGTCAAGGGACAATCAACTTAAGCCAAACTCACATAAAAATTAGGCCAAGAATTTACACATAACATAAACAAACATTTCTTTAATAAAGTTGAAATCTCTTCCTTTAACTTTCCCTTTGAGCCTTTATTGTGTGTCCTTAGGAGAATTCATACACTTTTGTTAACCCTAGATTTGCCCTCTATTAATTGGGGATAGTAATAGTACTATTAGAGACTGCCCAGCACATAGTAAGATCCCAGTAAGTATTACCTAGTAGTACTTCTGTAGTGATAGAAGTTATATCTCTTAAGTAGGAAGATAGCTATAAAAGTCTTTATATTATTAAGCATTTATGTTTTTAAAAAATATGTTTATATTGATTTTAGAGAGAGAGTAAGGGACAGGGATAGAGAGGTAGAAACACATCAATCGGGCTGCCTCGTGCACACCCCCTATTGGGGACTGAGCCTGCAATCCAGATGTCTGCCCTGACTGGGAATCAAACCAGTGACCTCTTGGTTCATGGTTCAGTGCTCAACCACTGAGCCACATGAACTGGGTTAAAGCATTTATTTTTATTTTCAAATGTTTAGTCTTTCCATGGATGTAATTTAAAGTTTTATTATCAGTTTTTTTTTCATGTTCAGTTATTAGAGTATAAAATTATGATAATTTACATTAGACTTTTCTGATGAGTCATTCATCCCTGCATTATAGAAAAGGAACTAGAAGGTGGGAAGGACTGAGTGCCTGATGAAAGCTTCACAGCTAGAAAGTAGAACTAATACACAAATGAGTTGTGATGTCAAATCCCATGTAGACATCACAATTTTTTAACTGTTTTTGTTTGTTCCAGCTTAATAAAATTTAACTATGAACCATCGAAATTTTGTATATCATATGTTAAAAACAAATGCAAATCAGTTAGCTATGGAAAAAGGATTGCTAAATTAAACATAATTCCCTAATGTTGATGATTATGGTCATATCTGGACATGTTAGCATGCTAACCAATTTGTGTCTACAGACAAGTAAAAGCCCAGCCATCCAGGTCATTACCAGCCACATACCTTCTCTTCCTTTCTCAAGAATGTCCATGTGAGCCTTTGCAACATGGTGCATGGATAGTGCGCATGGTGGTGGCCTCATTTCACAGTGGGTGTTATTAGAGAGATGGTGATTAGTGACGTTTTCCTCTTACATTAAAACTGATTCCCTGTCATTATTTGTTAGAATACACTAAGGAATCCCTTTGTGCAAGTTTTCATAAAATTCTCCGTGGGACTTGATGCCGTTGAACTATTGAAACAGATTGATGAACTCGGTGAGTCCATATTCACAAAACGTTTACTCACTCGTCATGTCAGAAATGTGAAAACCATTGCCCCTATAAGACATTCCTCTCTCTCTCTCTCTCTCTCTCTCTCTCTCTCTCTCTCTCTCTCTCTCTCTCTCTCCTCTCTATCTCCTCTCTCTCTCTCTCTTGTATTTGGTTTCTAGGTAATTTTTCTAAGAAAAGTAAGATCCTGGATATATATTTATCTTCTTCCCCAATAGTTGTACCATTATAAGTAGTAATTATACCTGTGGTTAGTTTCACTAATTATAAGGCTAAACATTCCATGTAAATGCAGCTTTTTCTAAAATCACAGATAGGTCGGTGGACTGTTAAAAGTAAGAAGACACTTTTTTATTTCTTTTGTAGCTTAATGAAAAGCAAGTCCTTAAAGACAAAGGAAGATGAAATGACTTTTTTTCTGGCTACATTTAACATTTTATCTCCACTAGCCTCAGTATCACTTTGACTAAACCAGAATGTAACAGGGAGAGGTTATAGAGTTGTCAAAAGCAAAACAAAGGCAATGCAGAGACTCAGAAGAAAATAAACCTAAATCAGTAGTCAGGTTGGATCTTCCTCTCATGATCACTTAAAAGGAACAGCTGAAGAAGATCAAAGGAAACCATCTGAACTCATGCACTCTCTCTGCCACATCCCCACCTTCAACGTGAGGGATGCAAGACGTCTAATTTAGTCTGATTCGCTGTTGCTATGCAACCATGGGTATGAAGAAGGGATTGAGAGTGTCAGAATTCGGCAGCAGAAGGGAAAATACCCCATCTTGCTCCTTGGAGCTAGAGGGACATAGTGTCTTAGGTTACAAACCACTAGGGATGAATTATGCCTACATTTGTATTGCACTTTGTATATAATTGTATTCACTTTATTATATCCAGCCCAATTTGATTAAAGAAAGATACCAGTAGATTTATTCTCTAAAAGTATCATTTGGGTAAGGAACCAAAATATCATGAATGGACTATAAAGTTCTCACATAAATTTTTTTATTCCTACCTTTAGATAGAGACATAACTTTTAGAATTAAAAATGGCTAAAATGAATATAGCAATTGATATCTATAGTTATATATGTTGTGCATGTAGCTTAGTGTCTAAGGCACTGTATCGTTTGAATTTGGGGATCACTAACCCTCATAGCTCTTCTTTGACTCTATCTACCAGCATTCTTAAAGAATCGTTGGTGTTGTGTTGGTTTCCAATGACCACTGGAGGCCACTGTTCAACCACAGTTTTACCCCTCCCCCACCAACATAGGTATCAAGTAAAATATTTCCCTTTGGATTCCAATGAGAAATTCATTTAAGAAGTCACTTTCTGTGAGAACGTTAGTCTTTTACTGGACAATGGGAGAGACATGTTTGGTTCTGTGAGGAGGAATTTATGATACTCACAGCCTCCTCAGTATTCGTGATAAAGTCAGTGAAAATTTAATTGGCCAAGTGATTTATTGACTTGTAATTTCATATTTGCCCTTTGTCTCGGTTGATTTCCTCATAAGAAATCATGAAATTAAAGAGTAATTAAATTCTCTTTTTTTCTAGAGTAATTACCTGAAATAAAATCTTGATTATTTTACCTAGATCTCTATTATACAGATATCAATAGAGATAACCCACATAGGTTTTAAATCAAACAATATTAGAAAGTTGTGTGTGCCTTAGAGTCTCATAGTCTCCTAAGAAATGTTTCTGTAGAACATGTTAAATAATATAACTTATTTGTTCTATACACGCTCTGAATAGACTTTTCTTTGTTTAAACTAGCGCATTCCCATTCTCTAAGGCAGTAATGTTTATTTGAAACTTTCATCGCTAGTTTATAGTTTTCCTTCTAACTACATGTGGATAGATTTTTAAAAATTACTCACATTTAGCCATTGGTTATTTAAATTATAGCAGAATATACTTTTCACTTAGTTTGTACTGTTCTTTGAGCTTGGTTTTACTGCATTTGTAATTGAACATTGTCCTTAATGAATATTTGTACAACTGGACACATTTTCCTCAGTATAGAGTATTAGGTATTTTTTAAGTAAATTTTTCAACTTTCTATCATTTATTGTCTAGTTTGGTATATACTTACCAAATCTTTCTTTTGTCTCATAGTACTACTGGAAGAAACAACTTTATAATACAACATCATAACATGCTTTCTGTCTGTTCTCCTTTGCTTCTTCAGATGTTCTAAGGCTGAAATTAGAGAACAGCATTGACCTCATTGATCATCTCAACACACTATCTTCCCTGACAGTAAATATTTCCTCCTGTGTATTGTATGACCGCATTCAGGCAGCAGAAAGTGTAGATGAAATGGAGAGAGAGGCTGCAAGACTCTACAAAAGCAACGAACTCTTTGGAAGTAAGTGTTATTCAGCTAGAGTTTGAGTTTCTCTTTGTACTAAAATTGGCCAAATTCTTCCCTTACCTTTTTCATCCAGAACTCAGAAAAGAAGTAAGGGTGGTGAGGGCAGGAGGGGGGAGGGTACTGTCCACTCCAATCACTCCAATGTTCTTAGAAATAAGAACCTTTCATGAAGTCAACCATCCTTATCATGAGAGGAACCTTCAATGTATATGTCATTTTGTTGATATGGTTAAAATTAAGACTGACAAAGGATTCCCTAGTTACAAGGTAAAGTTGAGTCAATCCTTATAATTAGTTAAGATTATTCATTGTGAAGTGTGTGTATTGTATGTAAGTGTGTAAATGTGTGTGTGTGTGTGTGTGTGTGTGTGTGTGTGTGTGTCTGATTTCAGTAACTGGCTTGGAGTGATATATTTATCTGGCAACTTTGTTTGTGATTATATCTTTAATATCTTGCTTTGAATCTCTCAGATTGTAACTCCTAATTAGCCATCTTCTCTGTAAATTGGGAGCCTGAACTTACTGTCACATTACTACTGAATTGCCTGCTTAGAAATCCCCTACGTGTACTTCCAAACAATGAATGATGCCAACTGTAAACTAACCTTTCTGCTGTTGTTGCCACTTTATTTTTAGGTGTTATATTTAAGCTTCCTTCTAACACAAGCCAGTACCGAGGCTATGAGTCTGATGGCGTCTCTCTTCCTCCCGTCGTAAAATATACCATCCGCATGAGTCTCAAGACCTCACAGACCACAAGGAACATAAGGACCAAGATTTGGGCCCCGGGGCCACATAATTCTCCGTCACACAACCAGATCTACGGGCGGGCTTTTGTCTACTTACAGGATAACATTGAGAGAGCGATCATTGAGCTGCAGACTGGAAGGAACTCCCAGGAAATAGCAGTCCAGGTCCAGGCAATCCCTTACCCCTGCTTCATGAAAGACAAGTAAGTCGGTGCGCTGTCAGCCCTTGTTAATAGTCCACCGTTTTCCTGAGAACTCATTTATGTCCATCCCTTCACACGCCGGAAGCAAAAAGGGGACATATTCGCCAAACTTTTATTAAATGCTTTTTGGGGGATATGGCTCTCACGTAGCTGTTTGTGGTTACCAACAGGATGAGATCGATTTTACCAAGTGATCCGTGTTTTCTTTATCCTAACTCTTAGCTTCCCAAGGACTTTCACTCCAGAACTCAGAGTACTGGGCTCCAGCCTTCAGTGCATGCACAGCTGTGTGGCTTCCTAGTACCCACTCTCTGCCTGGCCTGCCTTTCTCTAGTCCAATGAGGGAGTGGAATAAGACAATCCCTTCCAATTTTCATATTTAATTAAGAATATGTGAATGCATGGTCAAACGCATAGAAATTTTTGATGGAACACATCATGGATCAACTCTCTAGATAAATAATGTGCTGCCTAATCTATGTCGTGCACCCTTAGTCCACTTGCTAGGAATCTTTTAAAGTGGTTTTTCTGAATGAACAACAACAAACACACACACATGTACGTATCATGCTGTTAGACAATTGAATATGAATTTCAAGATATCTTCCAGTCGGGTAACACTGAATGGCTCCTCCACTCTGGTCATAATAAAAAATAAAAAATAAAATTTAAAAAATGAGAAAAAAGGTTGGAGGACTAAGTGTTTTCAAGCTCATTCTCATATACAAAAGCTTGAGGCTGAATATTGCTTTAAAGGAATTGTACACATTATTCAGCCCAGCTATTGCAATTTGTATACAATACAGATGCTCTGAATGTTTTTTTCTTCCTCTGTTTGGATGTATAGCTTTAAGAGCTATAGACTGGAAGAGGTTATGTAAGGCTTTTTGCAGCTGTGATACAGCAGACAGGCCAGGGCTGGGTCAGTGGGTTGTCAAGGTGAGCTGCTTATTGTGGAGGCCAGGAAGGTCTTTGCAGCCTGACCCACGAGTAAAATGCAATGCTTGCAGTAATAGTGAAGTCCGGTGGGTTCAATTAAATGAAAACTCTCCTCTCTATTCCTGCTTCCTTTGTTCCCCTTGTAAGTCCCAGGTACCTGTATGTTTCTTTTAAAACTAGAAGTAACCAGACTTTGCATTCTATATGGGAGAATGATCATAATGCCTCACACGTACATATACTAATAAACTCGGTCACATGCAAGGTGCTTTTGCATATATTAGCTCATTTGTTCCTCCCAAGCAAGAAAGCCATGCTTTCTAGATGGAAAAAAAATGAAAATTCTCAAAGGTTATGTCATGTGTCCCAAGTTGTAGAGCTGGTACCCCACTGGTTCTTAGATTATGAGACCAGCATTTTTTTCTTTGCCCAATATCAAATCTAAAATACACAGTCACTCTAAAGAATCATTGCAGGGGATTTGTTATTAATGAACGAGGGCTTTTGCCTAATATTAGAGCCAGACGAAGCATCAGGGCTGGATCTGAACCAAGACAAAATCCATTCAACAAATATCCTTTAAGTGCCTACCCCAGGCCAGACAGGTTCCTAGCAACCAAAAAATTGCATACGGCCCCAACCCTCCCTCACTCCTCTCCCCCCACCAAAAAAAAAACACCTCTCATATTTCTGATGGTGTTACAGTTCTGATGCTAAAGTGAGAATGAATGATGATGATGCCATGTTCCATTGTACTTTTCATGGGAAGCTCGAAGGTGATTCCTTCTTAGCCTTATAGATTAAAAAGGACATGGCCTTGGGACCTTTCTCCAGGTAAAAGCCTCAGTGGAGCCTAATACGCAAATCAGATCAATTTAGAGTTTCTCTCATTGAAAACTGCTCATTTGCTTAGCTCATAGGAAGATGGCCAAAGTAGGAAGCTATGGTTCTCAGTCTTCTGGGAAATTGTTCAAAATCCAAATCCCTTACCCCACCCCAGATATAATAAATCGGGAGCTTACGGGTTGAGCTCGGAAATCTGTGTTTCAAAAAGCCCTCTGGGCAATTCTGAGTGTCCAACTTTGAGAAACACTGCATTGGGGCCCTCAGGCATCATGGGCAGGAATACAGGGGGGTTCTGATGAGGTCTTCCCGTGTGTGACCCTCTAGTTCACACATTACCAAAAGAAGACATTTCTGCACTCTTTATGAAAAATCTCCTGAACTCAAGTTCTTTGTCTGCATTTTAAATCGAATGTCTTGTGTTTTATTTTATCTTATTTTGGAAAATTTAGTTTAATAATCACTATCAGCTTCCAAAGAGTAATAAATACAGTAATTTGGGAAGACACAGATTTTTAGCTAGATAAACTAATTATCACCTAATGTTAAGTCTGCCTTTTAGATATTTGGTTTAGGCAGCAGGGTTTGAGGCCTTGAATTATATCCATACTAGAGGCCCAGTACATGAAATTCATGCGGAGAGGAGGGGGTTCCCTCAGCCCAGCCTGCACCCTCTCCATTCTGGGACCCCTTAGGGGATGTCTGACTGCCGGTTCAGGCCCAATCCATGTGGGCAGTCGGACATACCTCTCACAGTCCGGGACTGCTGGCTCCTAACTGCTTGCCTGCCTGCCTCCCCTTCCTGATCGCCCCTAGCTGCCTCTGCCTTGACCCACACCCAGGACCCAGGATTCCTTCCTCCAGTCAGCCGCAGGCACCTGGGAACTGGACTTCTCTCCCTCTGGCTGGTGGCAGGCACCTGGGACCCCAGTTAGCATATCCTGGGCCGGGTGCAGGCTTAGAGAACAGTGGGCAGGTGGTTCACCTGGGCAGCTTCTCCCTACCCCAGGCTGCAGCCACAGCTGCAGGCACCCGCGACTGTAGGCTGGTGGTTTCGCCCAGGCCCGGCTTTGTCAAGAAGGGTGTCCGGATGATCATCTGGAAGACATCCGGTCTAACTAACATATTACCATTTTATTAGTATAGATAATAATTATTTTCCTGTACAAGTCACACTCAAGCACCCTTTAAACAATATGACAATTTTATCTAAAACTTTAGAGCTGTTTTTTGTCCTTGCAGCCTTAGAGCAAGAAAATCGCGGGCCAACTGTTGTCAGCTTCACATTTCATTAATAAAGGACTAACATTAGCGATTATTTTCAATTTCAAAAATGCAGTATAATTTAAGTGTAAGAAGGCATGTGTGTTTTATATATTGCTATCTGTAAGTATGAGATTCATTCTGATCACTGGATTTTTTTTTTTACAGCTTCCTAACCAGTGTCTCTTATTCTCTTCCAATTGTGCTCATGGTTGCCTGGATTGTATTTATAGCGGCATTTGTAAAAAAGCTTGTGTATGAGAAAGACCTCCGGCTTCATGAGGTATGTTGAGAATCTCTTCTTATTCTAAATAAGTTCTATTATATAATTAATTACCATGATTTTCATTATGCCTATGTAAATTCAGAAAGCCTGAGTCATACCTTGTGTTTTAGAAATAGATTTTATGGCAGGCTGGAAGAGGTTAATGGGGAGAAAGGAAAGACTTGAATAATACTTTCAACAATAAATATTTTTAAAAAGAAATATATTCTTGCATCATAAAGGCAGCTGATAAGGTAGTATTTTGTTTTCCCCAAAAAATTACATAGATGGTATTTTATAAGTGTTTCTGAAAATAAAATCTGAATAATTCTGTATAAAATTTAAGTACAATTAATGATCCTAAGAGTAATTTTTGCCCAAAAAGTTACCTATAGGACTTAAGATCTAACAAAGAAGTTTAAATAATAACAATAATTCTATTTAAGCAAGAATATTATTGGCATGGTAATTAAATGAGTCCTAATAATGATATAAATATGGGTATAGATATTGAGTTGACCCTTGAATAGCATGGGGGTTGGGGTCACTGGCCCCTGCACAGTTGAAAATCTTGCATGTAACTTTGACTCCACCAAAACTTTAGTTGTCTTTTGGTATCCATAGGGGATTAGTTCTAGGACCCCCACAGATACTCAGATGCTCAGATCCTCAAGTTACTTATATAAAATGTCATAGATCAATGCATACAGTCAACCCTCCTCATTCTCAGATTTCCAACTATGGACAAAAAAAACCCAGACACAGACATAGAAACAGACACACACACAGAGATAGAGACAGACACAGACAAAAATACACAAAACACAGACACACACACAGATATAGACAGACATAGACACAGACAAAGATAAAGACACAGACACAGACAGACAGACAGACAGACACACACACACACACACACACACACACACACACACACACACAGTGATACACAGACTCAGACACAGATAGACACAAACACAGACATAGATACAGCCAGACACAGACATGGACATATGGCTTGTTTCAGCTCTCACGAAGCAAATCCTCTTTCCAGAATAACTTGTCTCCTTCAATTACCTTCCCCTCTATTTCCCACTAACTCATGATTTATTGACTAAGAATTTCATGTTATGTTACTGTTAGGCTAACAATATAACAATGAAGACAGTAGCTAGGAGGTAAAGCATGATTTCTTTGGCGTATTCTGCATAATTATCCCCAAATCCAAAATATATTCTTTCTAGAATTTATGAAAAAGCATGATGTGATTTTTGGATTGTATTGGAAAAGGAATTATTTTGTCTGCTCATCCTATAATGAGTCCATTCTTACACTCAAGAGTCAAGAAAAAGCAAAAACATTTCAAAACTGTAATTATTTCACAGTAATTATTGCAAGTCCTGGCTGACGATCTGAGATAATTGAGTAGCCTGTTAATCTACTTTTCAGACTTTGCTAATGCAGCTAAGCAATTGATTACTTCTTACAAGGTACAAAGCACTGCTTCATATTTGTGCTAGTTCAGTGACAGGGTTCTAAGGTTGTTCTACAGTTTGAACCTACACTTCTTACCTTTCCTGTTAAATTCTGGTTGATCCTCATAGCTGCATTTTTAGATTTCAGTTACAAGTTGATAAATGAAGGTCTCACCAATTGGGTTGAACCCTGTTCTATGCAGGACTGATTACAATGGTTTCTTAATTCCTTGGACAATGATTCTGGTTGCAAGTCCCTACCATATATTTTTCTTTCAGGTTTCTGATACTCAGAAGTGAATCTTCACAGATTAATGGAAAATTTTGAAGTAGAAAACTGTGATAAAACTAAGTTCTTTTCTACTTCGAAATAAAAATCTATCTTAAAAATATTACTTGTGGTAGAAACACACAGGAATTGTGTGAGTTATAAACCTACATACATAATATATACATATGAAACATACCTTATATTATTTTATTTTAAAAGATAGTTATTTAAAAAAAATCTATTTTATTGATTTTTTTTTTTTTTTTTTTTTTTTACGGGGAGGAATAGAGAGCTAGGAACATCGATGAGAGAATTATCGATAAGCTGCCTCTTGCACACCCCCTACTGGGGATGTGCCCGCAACCAATGTACATGCCCTTGACCGGAATCAAACCTGGGACCTTTAAGTCTGCAGGCCGATGCTCTATCCATTGAGCCAAACCGGTTTCGGCTAAAGATAGTAATTTTTAATCATCTATGTGTATCACCAAAAATATCCAAGTTTAATAAAGAGTCCTTTCTCACTCAAAGACATGAAATACACTTTTAACAATGAACAAGTGTGTGTTTGGTAGTCCTATGTCTTCATTCCACTTACTAAATTTCACCAGCTGAACTTGGGGGTCAGTCACATAATTGAAGATCAGTGAACTTGGAATCAGAGGATCAGGCTCTGAATCTTCCAGTTCATATTCACTTAGGCCTGACCTCTTAGGCTTTGTGGAAGTTACCACAACTTCATTCAGCACTGTATTTCCATAATGGAGCTCTCTCACTGCTGGAACATGGGAGGCATTCAATTATCCATATTTTATCACTTCCAGGGTAATGATTTTTTTCTTCACATTTTAAAGTCTCTAAAATGGGGATGCATTTGATAGGGTGTCATAATTTATTTGGCAGAGATTTTTCTTTCTTCGTCGCATGTAAAATAATGGCACATTTTAAAATCAGCGGTGTCCTGAATTCAAAGGAATATGGTCTATTTGCAAGATGAATGGAAGCAGGAGAGGAATGAGTGGAATAGTCCCAGTGTCTCCTACTCAGCCTCCCGCCACTACCCACAGTTCTAAACTAATGTCCTCCCTTTTAAAGATAAAAAAGCTGAACCTAGAAAGTGAGGGGTGACTTG
Organism: Vespertilio murinus; assembly: GCA_963924515.1. NCBI lineage: Eukaryota > Metazoa > Chordata > Mammalia > Chiroptera > Vespertilionidae > Vespertilio > Vespertilio murinus. The sequence continues at coordinate 82,000,736 of OZ004711.1, read as the reverse complement.
CGAAAATGGTGGAGCTAGTTAAAAGCAGATCTGGCTAGAACTCAAGTGCCTTGACCTCCAATCAAATCCTTTCCACATCATAGCTGCCTTCCCTCTCACAATGTTATTCTAGTAGAATGGACTCTTAAGGACTTTGAAAGATGATGGTAATTTCTTAGGTTACCAGTGATTCAGAATTACTTTCTAATGCCATCCTTTGTATATTTAGTGAAATTCTAAAGTTCCCCATTCTCTAATTCCTTCTCATTCCAAATTAAATTAAAAAGGTAAAACACACACAATCTTTTTCTTCTGTAATTGTTCTCAAATCTGGGCAAGAAAACCAAGTTAGTTGTTATTTCAATGAAACCATTAATCCTTGACCTCCTTATGGTATGCCTCCAGTGAATTCTTTTAACTTGCGCAAGAAATTAGCATAAATATTAATGACAAATTAGTTTATTAAAGAGATTAAAACTGTATTTTTAAAAATATTTAAAAATGTATTTCAATTGGGTTTTGTTCTGCATTCCTTGCTTTTAAAAATCAAAATATTGAAGCTATATAAAAGCTGCTTTTATAACACATGGAAGAGTCCTTTTTCACACAATATATACATATATATGTATATATATAATGTATTATATATTTGTATTACATGTTCTTCATTTATGGGTTATTTTTATCTTTTATGTAATGTAAATCATTTATGGTAATTTTAGTACCTATATTCAGTTGAAGTTGCCCTTTCTCAGTTTAGACAGGTAAAGTAAAATATCTATCAGCTGCAGATATGTTACCAAGAACTATGCAAAGATTTTTAGTTCTTTGGTGCTTCACTTTAGACGACCTTTTATGCCTTTTTGTCATACACTATTCATATCTCTAGGGGAAATTTGGAACATCTCAAGCAATGATCACAAATTCCTGTACATCTTATTAAGAAGTAATAAAAATAACTATTGATATGAGAATTTTTTAAAGTGAGTTAGAAAATATTATGCTTTACAAATTAGTGCTTGGCATCCAATTGAACTGAATGAACAACACATTCCTGTCAAGTGAAATATGTGAATATTTATGATTTCTTTTCCTGATAGCACCAATGCCAATCCCTGTGCCTAAGCTCCATTTATGCAAAATCTCACAGAATCTCTTTCTTCTCGTTAATTTCTGCCACAAACTGGGGCCGACTTTGGCCACTGTCCAGAGGGTTTTCCCTGAGAAACAGGTTATCGGGTGTTGAGGCATTGCCCTGGCAGGTTGGGAGGCGTGAGACACGTGACTCTGCTTACAAAGCTGGCACCTGACAGCTGTCACTTTGAGAAGGAACTAAACGACATCCAAGAAAGCATAGCCAACCATCCTCTCTGGGCCATCTTCCATCAGCAAGTTTGGTCTTGTTTATTATAACAAAGTTGGCAGGGAATCTGGATAATTTATGGATGACTTACATGCTCTCATTGCTCTGACTCTTTATGAATAGCAGCTGTTCTCCTCATGGCATAAAATCCTAAAGTTTAACACTGAAATTTCATGCTAGAATGTTAAGCAGTGAGTGTTTTTGAAAGCGCCGAACTTGATTTGTTTTGATAAGAGGCAGTAACGAGTCTCCAAATTTTATCACATCTTGGGAAAAGGAATCTGATCTTGAGTCTCAAAATTTTCAAAATTACAGTGATAAACGCCTTCAGTCCTGGTCTTCAGGTTTGCCAGATTTTCTTTAACAAGGCTAAGGATGGGTGAATTTTTTAGATTTGTAAATGTGTCATACTGCAGCTATCAACTGTCAGGAAAAGAAAACATATTTATACTAATGGAGTCAGCTTTATGTCATGTCCTTGATAGTGTCGTGGATATTTTATACCCACTTTGTGAAGTATATTGACACTGTCTTCTACTGACATACATTGGGGCGGGGGGAGGTTGGTAAATATGTTTTGTAGGCCGCCTAAAGTTTGGTGGTGAATATTAGCTTTGGAGTAGCTATCTCGGTTCTACAATGCCTCATTTAATTATATTTAAATAGGCAGACAGTAAAATAAGACAAAAAACCACGCACAATCTTCCATCTTCAAATTACAAATAGCAAGAAAGACAAAGAGCTTACACATCATGGTCGTACTTGAGTAGATGACTATCTCTGAAGTGTAGTCATGAAACATGACACGGTAGTTTTCCCAAAAGGGTTGGGGTGCAGAGAAATATTTTTAAAAGTAAAATCTGCAAGGATTTTTTCACATCCAAATGTAATTTTGTTTTCAATGATGGGTAAACTTCCATGGTGAATCTTTGCTCTGTGCTGATTTTTCAACTTTGACCCACACGGTCCCTTCCTATGGAAACATAGGTTGAGTCTTTACAACCCAGGGTGATAGGGCCTGGGAGGAGAGAGCGGTAGGCAGAACAGAGTGTGAGGAAAGGGCAAAGTTAAGAGGAAAAGTCGGAGGCTTTTTCTCAGTGGTGATTAGCTTAAGGCCCACAGCTTAAACTGTTGGCAGGCAGGTAACTGTTTCCATGGTGACAACTGGAGCAGAAGAGTTATCAAAATGTGATAAGTTGCAAAGGCAGAAAGTAAAATTCACTCTCTTGCTTGAGCACATTTCCCATTTTTTCCCCCCTAGGCAAGTTAAGAAGGTGGGGATTGTAAAGTTAGGGGAATATTTCTTTGAGGTTCTTTTTTTTTAATGAAATATCAGATTTAGAAGTTTAATGTTAATTATGAATGGTTAAAACTAGAAACCAGGATATCCAGGTTCCTCCAAACACCACATGCCACCAAATTCAAGACAACCAAGGTCCAGGGGAAATTAGATCCTTCACCATCCTTTGAGTTAAGGCATAGACGCATCGTGTTGGTCTGTTTTTCCGTGTTGGTGAAATGCCTTGACTTCTATGAGCATCGCTGAGCTATTAAAATATCAGTTGAGAAAGACGTAGATTCTCTAAGATACCCAAGTTCATTTTGAGTGTGTGGATGTCTTTTTGGAAAATGAAGCTGACAAACCTGGCCTAGGCTGCCAGTGATTTCAAAGATGGGGAAGGTGTGGCAAAAGACAGAAAATCTCCCTTCAACATTTCCCCATTTTTAAATTCTTAGGAATCAGGTCTGTTTTATATCACCCAGGAACATGAATACTGATTGTTTAGTGAAAAAAAAAAGTTTTATTATATCAGTCCCAACATTGAATTTTACATAAACTATGGTTTTTCACCAGCTGAAAATACTGATGACAAATTTAATTTTCATGTTGTAAAATTCTTCAAGGGATGCCATATATTTTGATGGTATACTCTAAAGTAATTTAATCTGGAGACATCAGTTAAATACCAGTTAAAAATCGAATTGTAAACATACACACAAATAAAACCTCTAAATTATTTATTATTTCATCATATTGGGGCTCTCTCGAGACCATTCTAAGATGGGCTGGAATAAATGGTAATACTACTTTCACAGAGCAAGCATGGACACATACTTGACTTATGGAAATCATAAAGATGCCAACCTCGTTCACATACGTGCAGTGTCACTTGGGCATTTTTGCATGGTATCGAAAAATAATTGTTTGAGAATATATCATGTTCAGCAGCTGCTAACATTTTTTTTTCCTTTTTACAGTACATGAAGATGATGGGTGTGAATTCCTGCAGTCATTTTTTTGCCTGGATGATCGAGAGTGTTGGGTTTTTGCTGATTACAATTGCCATCCTCATCGTCATCCTCAAGTTTGGCAATATTCTCCCTAAAACCAATGGGTTCATTCTGTTCCTGTATTTTTTGGACTATAGCTTCTCAGTCATCGGCATGAGCTACCTCATCAGCGTCTTTTTTAACAACACCAACATCGCCGCCCTGATCGGAAGCCTCATATACATCATTGCCTTCTTCCCATTTATTGTTCTGGTCACCGTTGACGATGAGTTGAGCTATGTGGTGAAAGTATTCATGGTGAGTCCACTGTCACATGGAATGGCCAGTGTGGTTTTGGTTTTTGGACTTGCAAACTGAAAATATAGTTATTTACATTTAAAAGTTTAGTGATTGCAAAATAACCTTAACTGTCCTGGTAATTTTTTCTACATCATCATGTACCCTACAAACACAAGACCATGAAGAAGAAACACTTTCCCCATAGTTTCCAAAACCATAAATGGATGCTGTTAAGAAATAGTTCCTGAAGAAAGAACAGTTCAACTATAATCTGTCAGATTTTAAAGATCATTAAGATTTCTTACTTTAAAGCCTCTGTTAATGAAATTGTTCTCTCATATGAATGATTTTGGTGTTTTCACGACATACAATATTACTTACCGGCATAAAAATAAATGCACTAAAAGCATATAATCAATTTTAAATTTTTTTAACTTTTTAATTTAATAGTATTAGATTAATTTAAGAATTTTAGTGAAAGTATTAAGATTATGACATTTGGAAAGCAGAAGTAAACATCTTTATTGACTAAGAAGTTTCCATAAAGAAATAGAAAGTGATACATAACTTTCATTTAACTTTGACTACTTTAGATTTAAACAAAATTTAAAATTTTAATTTGTTGCAATACTAAGTATTCAATCAATTGATATTTTAGTATATTTTCTCATAACACTTCTATTACCTGAAAGCTATTTATGACGTAAAAATATCATTTGGCTCCTAATATTTCATTTGACTTTAGCCTTAACATGGCATTGCTTTGTACTTAATTATTTTAAAAATTCTGAGCAAAACTTAATAAGTTTAGGTATATATTTTGGATTTCTAGCAAATCTTTTCCAAGTTACAATTTTCTTGATTTTATTCTCTGCTATTCCCTCTTCTCTTCTCTTCTCTCAGAGTTGTGACACGCTCGTTAAGGGACCTCTGTATTTTTAAATATGGCTTTACTCTACATATGTCCAAAGTTTTACATGTGTTAAGGTTTATTTGGCGACATGTATGACACCCGTGAGCACCCTGATGGCTGTTTGTTCTCTTCACAGAGCCTTCTGTCACCAACGGCATTCAGCTACGCCAGCCAGTACATCGCACGCTATGAGGAGCAGGGCATTGGTAGGCTCCCTTTCTTTAAGAGTGGATTTTTCTCTTTCCCAGCTGCAATGTGTCTCACCCGGCCGTACATACATGTGCTCGCTTTGCAGGTCTCCAGTGGGAAAACATGTACAGTTCCCCCGTCCAGGACGACACCACCTCCTTCGGCTGGCTGTGCTGCCTGATTCTAGCGGACTCTTTCATTTACTTCCTTATCGCTTGGTATGTCAGGAATGTTTTCCCAGGTATGAACATACTAATCGACTCCTACATATTTCCCAATATTTTATTTACCGTATGTAATCTCCAAAAATAAATTAATTAAGTTCCAAAATTAACCAGAATTTTTCCAAGATGAGATAATATACTGGGGAGGTCCTTCTCTGGTGTTTCTTTGCAGGGTAAAGTGAACTAAGAAGCATGGAATCCAGTCTTTCCAAATGGGAGTGTAAGGCAAAAGCCAGGTCTCTGAATTCTAAGGAGAATTTACCAAATTCTAAAGAAAAATGACTAGTTGGGTTTTCCCCTTCTAGCTCTCAAGTAGTCATCATTTCTAACATGCTTGGGAGTTTTTCCATTCAGCCTTGTTTATACTGGTACATTTTTGTAAATGAATAAAAGAGTATTATTCTCTTTATATAAAATCTGTATAAAAGGCAAGTAGGTAGGTAGAAATAAGGTCAGTGGTTGCCTGGGACTTGACTGGGAGCAGGAACTATCTGCCAGTGGGCATTAATGAACCTTTTGAAGTTATAGAAATGTTCTAATTGTGAATTGCACAATTTTATAAATTTACTAAACATCTGACTCTATTTATAATGAGTAAATTTTATAATATATAATCATTCCCCAATGAAGCTGTTCAAAAAGGAAAGAATAAAAGAAAATCTATCTTTTACTTTATTTTTTTAAAATATTTTTATTGATTTCAGAGAGGAAGGAAAAGGTAGAGAGAGAAACATCTTGCCTTTTGTGTCCACAGCCCAGGTGTGTGCCCCAGCCAGGAACTGAACTATGAACTCGTGGTTCAGAGGTTGATGCTCAACCCTTGAGCCACAGAGGTTGGGCCACTTTACTTTGAAAACCGAGACCACTCTTTAGTTTTATATTATATATATATATATATATATATATATATATATATATATACCAAAAAACAAAACAAAACAAAAAATGATTTCCTGAACCATATATAGTAATATGTTATTTAGCTTCTGATGCTTAATGTTGACAATCAATTAATAGTTATTTTTTCTAATATATTTTTATTACAGGCACATATGGCATGGCAGCCCCGTGGTATTTCCCAATCCTTCCTTCCTATTGGAAGGAACGATTTGGGTGTGCAGAAGTAAAGCATGAGAAGAGCAATGGCCTTATGTTTACTAACATCATGATGCAGAACACCAACCCATCTGCCAGCAAGACAAGTAGGTCAACACCATGCGTTATTATGAGAGAAGTGACATAAAACTTACATGACTAGTGATTTCAATTATGATTTCATAAATGGCAAAACTATACTTTTCATCGTGGATGAATATAACCACACATATGTGTTTGGACTCTTATGGAGATTAAATTGTGGCTTTTTCTGGGCTCCTTAGCTCAGTTAGTTAGCATATGGAGCTAATTAGTCCAATATTGCAGATCCCTTTGTGGTCCAGACTCACACAGAGAAATATTTTGTTCGTTGGCCACAGTCTGTACCCCCAACTCCAGCCATCTGTCACTACCCATAAGGAGTAACCAAGTAACAGCTATGGATAGTTTAGCACAACCCATCACCAAATCACCAACACTGGACGGACTACATCTCATGTCTTCCTGACATTGGATGAGCAGTGTCATTTTTATAAAGTAAGGATGGTCCACATAGTGGTCCTTTTGTGATGACAGAAAGAGATGCAAAGAGTAGTTAATGAACTGGTTTCTGCAAACCACAGATCTGAGCTAATGAGATAGCCTTGTCACTGTAAAATCACAGCTTGTAGATATTTATGTCATAAGTCTGATATCATCTAGCCAAACAGACTTTTGACTTGTTTTTTCAATATTTGAAAATAAGGCAGAATTCCGTATAACGATGCTGTTTTCTGGGACTGCACTTTCTGACAAAGAAGGGCCATATAAGCCTTGGAGAATGTGGTTCCACACTCTTACTCATTCTTTAACCAAGAGAGGAGTCTAAACACTGTTAACAGATCATTTGTTTCCAAAATCATCTTTTATGTAGAGGGTTATAATTTAATTAAGAAAAAAAGTCTAATTTGTGGTTTCTTTCTCAGTGAACTTACACTTCTCTTGATTTCTCTTGAGGTCCTGAATACATGTTTCCTTCCAACATTGAGCCTGAACCTAAAGATCTCACAGTCGGAGTTGCCCTGCACGGAGTCACAAAGATCTATGGCTCTAAAATTGCTGTCGATAACCTCAATCTGAACTTTTATGAAGGGCATATCACTTCATTGCTAGGACCCAACGGAGCAGGGAAAACAACGACCATGTAGGTTACTCTTTAACACTTATTATCACAGAAGCATGTTATTTAATATTTTCCTGCCTCTTTCATAAAATGTAAAGCCATTATAGCTCCCAGATGGATTAAGATGGCTCGACCTGTATACGGGAGGATGGAGTGTAAATCAGAGATCTTAAACTGTGAGCGCAGAGGGCAGATCAGCCCACCAGACGGGTTCATTTGTTCCACCTAGTGCTGGCCCACCCAGCACTTCTTAAAATTTTTATTCCAGTGCCAATATTTTTAAAAATAGAGGAATGTTCTAATAAAAAACAAAACAAAACAAATATTCTTATCATCTCTTAGATAAAAGGAAGTTTGGGCAACATTTAGTCCCCAATCTTGGGTGGGCACATTCCGTTGGGGTTTATTAGTGACTTTTTTTTCTCTCTTTTAAAAAATATATTTGTATTAATTTTAGAGAGGAGAGAGAGATAGAAACACCAATGATGAGAGAGAATCATTGATTGGCTGCTTCCTGCATGCCCTCCACTGTGGATCAAACCTGCAGCCCAGGCATGCGCTCTGGCCAGGAATCAAACCATGATCTCCTGGTTCCTAGGTGGATGCTCAACCACTGAGCCATGCTGGCCGGGTTAGTGACTTTTCTCTTAAAGGGGGCATCTGCTTTCTGGTTTATCTCTGGTCCCCATAAACCCATCCTATGTCCCGTGCCCAGGCTGTCTCACTTGCTTGCATTTCTCTCCTGGCTCACATATAAGCTTGAGTTTATATGCTCTGGTATAAACACACCCAGCCCAGCTGCTCCTTCACAGGGAAGCCTCATAAAGAAACAAAATAATCACCAGCTCACAGATACAGATTAAAAAAAAAAAAAAAAAGGACATAAGTGGTCCAGGAGCTGTTCTTCCCCACTCTTCACTTAACTAGCCTCTTCCGGTGTCTGAGTGGAGAAGAGAGCCACGTGTTTTTAAAGTGACATTGTTTTGACTTTTGTATGGTTTTGTTTGCTATTCACTTCCCACGCTTCAAATATTGCTTAGCTGGACATCAGCTCTAAGATGCCGTGGGCGCTCTAGCCCTTATTTGAGGAAAAGTGTCAGTTGCTGGATATCCTATTTAGTGCCATCATGAGTAAATGCAGTGGCTGCCAAAGCATATTCAGATTAGTTTATTGTGTAAATAAGAGGGGACGGAGGAAGGTCATGGGACAAGTGGACATGCAGCCATGCTACGCGACCTGTTAAAATTCAGAGTTGGCTTTCTCGTGTGGATAGAATGCATAAAAGGCAAGATGTCTAACAGGCAACAGAAGCAGTGAGAAAAGGAGATGGAGAGGCTTTGGAAGAGGTTGCCATTTTAACCAAGAAAGTCACCATCTTACTCTTCTGAATATGAACCTTTAATATAAAGAATGAAATAGGTTATATGCATATTTATCTTTATTGTGGAAAGTATTGAATATGTCCCCTTGCTCCCACATTGACCTCTTCCAGCCTTCCCCCACCTCCCTGCCCCCCACCTTGCCACCCTACTTTCTGTGCCCATGGGTTATGCATATATGTATACAAGTTCTTTGGTTGATCTCTTCCCGCTCACCCTCCTCCCTGCCTTCCTTCTGAGGCTTAACAGCCTGTTCCATGCTTCTATGTCTCTGTGCTTCAATGTGTTTTTAACAGGAAGTCTTGCTTATTGTATTGATCCCCTATGGAATCCACATTAGTCACTGAAGTTCTTAGCATGAGTTAGGTACTGATACAGAGTGGTGAGAAAACAGATCCATTCCCTGGCCTCATGGAGCTTACATTTTAGTGAAGAAAATAATTATTAAATAACTACCCAGTTCACTCACCATCTAAAAGATGACAAGAAATTATCTAGGTGAGAATAGTCTGGTCACAGAGTGGAGAAAGGAACTGGTGATGGCCAGAGACCATGCCAGGAGTGGAGTTAGAAGCCTACAGCGGCAGTGGGCAAGTGGTGATGGGGCTTGCGCTGTGGTGGTGGCCGGAAAAGTGGAAAGATGATGGTGGAGTTATGAGGCCAAGATAGGAGGAGGATGCAAAAACAACTGGTCTGAGGCTTGTGCAGCCACGGTATGATGCACTGTATGGTGAAGGAGGCACTGTCACTGAGGGCATGGGTTTGAGTTCAAAGATCGTAAGTTCAGGTTTAAACAAATTGAATTGGACAGAGGACCCTGGACCCTGGAAGGTATCTCCTTTTTGGTTTATAAAGCAAGCCTGGAACTGAATGATGAGATCTGGACTAGAGATCTAAATGTGAGGCCAGCAGCCTATAGCTACTATCTGATACCAAGGAAGTACACAAGTTTGCTGAAGGAGAGGGGCTACTGGCAATGAAAAAGTCCAACAATTTCTGTCATTATTACCACCACCACCCCACCATTTTCATCATCATCATTATGCAGTATTTACGTAATACTCTTAATCATTAAAAGCTTAAATTAATTTTTATTGTTTTAGTCCCATTTAACACCATTTTCTTTCATAGTTCAACTTTATCTAAGGAGATAGACTATTAACTTTTTTTTCCTAACAACTGAGATGTATTTATTCCTAAAATCCAACTTCAGTGTTTGGCTTACACCTGCTTTATCATTTCTTTCCTTCCAGCTCCATGTTGACTGGGCTGTTTGGGACCTCAGCCGGCACCATCTTTGTTTATGGGAAAGATATCAAAAAGGACCTGAACACTGTGCGGAAGAGCATGGGCGTGTGCATGCAGCACGACGTCCTGTTCAGCTACCTCACCACCAAGGAGCACCTCCTCTTGTACGGCTCCATCAAAGTTCCCCAGTGGACCAAGAAGCAGCTGCACGAGGAAGTGAAAAGGTCAGTGACGGCAAGAATGAGAATGCGCGTGGGTAACTCTTCTCCAAGAGAAGTCAAGCTGTGGTGACAATACCAATAGGGGACATTTTCTCACAAGCCAGTTGAGTTTTAGGTTTGTTTGTGTGGGTGGGTTTTTGCTTGTTTGTTTATTTTACTTCTCGGGTCTCTAATACATCGAATGCCATACAGGTATTATTTAAATGTCCTCCATTCTGGCAATATATGGGAAGATTGCTCCAAATCCTCTGTTCCTAATCTCCGTAACTACTATGCTGAGTCAAGCCTCCCAACTGGACCCCCAGCTTTTCCCCTACGTTATATAGTTGATTCTTCAAAGAGCAGCCCGGTGACCTTTGTAAACTGCAGGTCAGAGTGTGCCATCCCTGAGGCCCTACTTGACCTGTTCCCAGTCTCTCTTCTGTTCTCCCAACATTTACTCTGCTGTTGGCATGCTAGCCCAGTTGCACACTTGCTGTTCCCTCTACTTTCCCCAAACATCTATTTGACTTACTCCTCCACTTCCCTGGTCTTTGACAAAATGGAAAGATGCTGGTGGAGTTATGAGGAAGTTAAGTACCTAAAACACCATGTCCCGGGCACTATGTATCTCATGTACCCCTATTTATTTATTCATTCATTTATTATTTACTTAGAATAGATTTTTATTTATTTCAGAGAGGAAGGGAGAGGGAGAATGAGATAGGAACATCAATGATGAGAGAGAATCATTGATTGACTGCCTTCTGCACACCCACTACTGTGACCTTCTGGTTCATAAGTCAATGCTCAACCACTGAACCACACCAGAGAGGCTATTTTTTTATTGCCCTTGTCACCACCTAGCGTATTACATACTTACTTGGAAACATGTTTATCATGAGACACACAGAAATCATAACTTTATGGGTAGGAACATTATCTGATTACCGGTTTTCCACTTGTAACCTAAAACACAGTCTGGCACCAAAAAGTAAGAAACTCTATAAACATTTGCCAAATGAATGGATAAAATAATGAGCCACATATTCCTTTGTGTTGTTTGCTGAGCATTCACTTTACACCTTCAGCTAGATGATAAATAACAGAAAATTATGTCATGAATTTTCAATAGTTTATTGCACTTTGCTGAGCATATAATGGCTGTTTAGTGAATATTTATCATTTAGGGTACTCATTGAATTTTTGCAATATTCTAATGCTCTGTCAAAAGTGACCACCATACTTTCTTTTTGAAGGACTTTAAAAGATACTGGACTGTATAGCCATCGTCATAAGAGAGTCGGAACATTGTCAGGAGGCATGAAGAGGAAGTTATCCATATCCATAGCTCTCATTGGTGGATCAAGGGTGGTCATTTTGGATGAACCATCCACTGGAGTTGACCCATGTTCTCGCCGAAGTATATGGGATGTCATATCCAAGAACAAAACTGGTATGAATACCTTCTTCTAACTTCTCCACCCAATAGTCATAGGGATGCTCTCTGGGATACACACAAGTGAACTGAAGCCTTTTCTGTTTATAACAATCTTTTTTAAAAAAAAAAAATATATATATATTATTGATTTTTCACAGAGAGGAAGGGAGAGAGATAGAGAGCTAGAAACATCGATGAGAGAGATACATCGACCAGCTGCCTCCTGCACACCCCCCACTGGGGATGTGCCCACAACCAATGTACATGCCCTTGTCCGGAATCAAACCTGGCACCTTTCGGTCCACAGGCCAATGCTCTATCCACTGAGCCAAACCGGTTTCGGCAACAATCTTCACTAAAAGTCCCACAAGGGCTCTTCTTTTACCCAAGTCTTCTCTTTTCCCAGCTAAATTTCTGGGACAGTGAGTTAACATTAATGCAGTGCCCACTGTGAGTTAAGCACTTAACTGGCCTTTTTGAGAGCATGGAAATCCAATAGTAGAAGTTCCAAATTCTGCCTAGAGGAGTTTAGGATCCAATTAGAGAGACCAAATATACACAAATGAAGATGAACTGAAAACAGACTAAACAAGTGCTAACGGGATGTGAAGCAAAGAGCAATCAGAGAGGTGAGGATTAATCAGAGAGGAATATTCAAAAAGGCTTCAAAATCACTGCTTCCTAGTGATGCAAGGAAGGGGGAGACAGGAGAGTGGGAAAGGGAGCAAGACCCCTAAATACTCAGGCACACTCTTGAATTTCTCTTTATTCCTTTTGGAAGATCCTTCTGTTCCTTTTCCTGTTAGCTCATAAAATGTGAGTCTTCTCATAAATCACAGGATGTACTCTATAGATCTTATAACTGTATTTTCATTTTTCATTCTTTGTTGTTCTCCTCTGTGTTTTCAAGCCAGAACAATCATCCTGTCGACGCACCACTTGGATGAGGCCGAAGTGCTGAGTGACCGCATCGCCTTCCTGGAGATGGGTGGGCTGCGCTGCTGCGGTTCACCGTTCTACCTCAAGGAAGCATTTGGGGATGGGTACCACCTCACACTCACCAAGAAAAAGGTTTGTGGGAGAGAAAATACACCTTATTATGGGGTCCTGAGTGCATTTTGTATGAAACAGGGGCAGAGTCTCTCCAACTTTATTCCTTGCTAAAATTCACTGTTCATATGTTAGATTCATGTTTTTCAAACCTGAGCAAAAATCGGGACACCTGGAGGTCTTGGTAAACCCAGGCTTCTAGCCCCACCCCAAGAGTCCTGCATCCCATAGGTCTGGGATGAGGCTTCAGATTTGCTACATTCCTAACTGGGTCCTGGATGGTGCTGATGCTGCTGGTCTGGGATCACAGTGAGAACATTGTGCTGGGTAAAGAACGACTTAATTCCTCAGGTTGCTGGTGAAGGACCAGCCTTTCATTTTCCCCAGCACTTCATCCTGTAAGGCTAACAGGTAGATTTTTCTCCCCTATCCAAAGCAAATTATTATATTGTGTTAGTATAGTTTTGGTAACATCATTATATTTAAAATATTTTTTCTTGAAATATTAATGTTTATGGCATGTAAATGACTAATGATTTTGTATCTACAACCTGGCAATAGATTTATTTAGTATATTATATAAAAAAACAAAACTTAAAACAATTTACAAAGCAAATTAAGAGAATATGGCATCATATATTTAATTTCTGGTCGGTATTCCTCAAATGGCAATGTGGAGACCAACACAGGCAAACCAATGGTGCTTTTCTTGTACATCTTTCACAACCAAAAATGCTGACTAAGGATCCGTGTACTGCCTAAAATAGCATATGATTTATCAAATTGTGCAAGATGTATATAATATCAGTCAGGTTTTGACCACTGACATTTATTTATCTAATCATTCTGATGTGACTTTCATATATTAAGAAGTAGTTTACTTTTATATTCATTAGTGCATTCACTTTTTTGTGTAATGTGTGTGTGTTATGCCTTAGGTGCACAGGGCACTTTTCTAGGCATTGGGAATCTTGCAGATTAAAATCGCTGCCCTCTTGGAATTTATATTCTAATGGAGTGTGGGGGATTTAGGTGATACAATTAATAAATATTTAATTTATTAGCAGGTGATAAGTGCTATGGGTAGAAATAAAGCAGAGAAGGAAACAAGGAATGCTTGAATGATGCCATTTTAAGTAGGGTAGTAAGAGAAGGAGTCTCTGAGAAGGTGACATTTTTGAGCCAAGAGATGGAGTTGGGGAGAGAATGAGCCATATCACACAGTCTGGGGGCAAAGAAACAATTATTACGGCTCTGAGGAAGGGCTGCATCTGAGCCTGAAGAACTCTCACACAGAAGAGAGACTGTGGTTTCAAGTGATGCAGAGGATGGAGAAGAGGTTGGAAAAGAGAAAGGGTGAGGGGGAAGAATGGAGCCAGAATAGTTATTTACATATAACTATAGGAACCCCTAGTGGTACAGGGACCCCTAGGGGTGGACAAAAAGAATGCACTGCCCTCTGATTAGGGCCCTTGGACGCTACATGAAAAGACAAGGGAGTATTTAACCGCTGTTTTTGTCTCTAGAGTCCAAATCTAAATGCAAGTGCGATCTGTGACACGATGGCTGTGACAGCAATGATCCGGTCACACCTCCCCGAAGCCTACTTGAAGGAGGACATCGGGGGAGAGCTTGTTTATGTCCTTCCTCCGTTTAGCACCAAAGTCTCAGGGGCCTACCTGTCCCTCCTGAGAGCGCTGGACAGCGGCATGGGTGACCTCAACATCGGGTGCTATGGCATTTCAGACACCACCGTAGAGGAGGTACATCTGGACATTTCTTAAAGCTGATATAACTTGCTGTGCTCTTAAAATAATATGTATTTTTTTTAAAAAAGAAAAGAAATATTTTTAAATTAACATGTCATAAAATCTTAAAATTATCTCAATATAATTCTCATGTAAGACTGAATTCTAAAAATTACACATGTTGCTTTAATTAGAGAATACCTGTCTTTTACATACAAATATGTTCAATTAAAGTCACACTTATTTATCTCAATTAACATGATAAAAATTCAAAATCATGAATCTAGACACTAGACAAGATATGCATATTTTATGTTAACAAAGGGTTCTGTCTTTTCTTTCCAGGTCTTTCTGAACTTGACTAAAGAGTCGCACAAAACCAGTAATATGAGTCTTGAGCACTTAACACAAAAGAAGATTGGAAATTCCAGTACCAATGGCATCTCAACTCCTGATGATTTATCTGTGAGCAGCAGCAACTTCACAGACAGAGATGGTATAAATCTAATCACATATTTTGCTTAATGTCAGTAAATGGCATAAATGAGAAAGTCACATGACAGATTTTAAATTTTAAAAACTCAACTTTAAATTTTCTTTCTAAATTAAAAAAGATGAAAGCAATATTAGCTTTCTCCTTTTAACATAAAAACATGTTTATTTAACTAAATCAAACTCTCTAAAAATGTTTTCAAGAATGTGGAAGAATTTCCTTGTTAAGGCAGGGATGAGTGTTCCTCCAGCCACCAGTAGTCATGTTCAAGATGTAACTTACTACAATCTCAGATTTGTGTTCAACACATTAAAATCCTTCCTGTAACTGGTGCTCTTCCACAATGAACAAAGTTACATTCACTATTATTAGACACTAGGGGCCTGTGTGCATGGATTCATGCATGGTTGGGGGTCCCTCGGCCTGGCCATCAATCAGAGCAGGACGGGGCCTGTCTGGCCCAGTCCTGTTGGGGGCCAATCAGTGCTGGCCATCCAGGGGAGGGGCCTCCGGAGGTTGGCTGGCCATAGAAGGTTGGCTGTGGGAGCGCACGGACCACTAGAGGGAAGCAGTGCATGGTGTAGTGATAGGTCAACCTGTCATCTGGTCATAATGGTCACTTAGGCTTTTATACGTAAGTGAAAATAATAGACATGTTAAAAAGTTATAAATATAGTCATCACGCCTTATGGAACTCATTGGGAAACATGTCTAACCTTCCCACCTCTCTGAGAAATTCAGGTGCTGAGAAAATTCAGGTTCTGAGAAATGCTCTTGGAGGAAGGTTTCTGAAGGGATGAGGTTGGACCTAATGGCTCTGACTCTAAAATGAGAGGTCCCTTCCCCCATGTTTTTCACACAATATTGGTTTGGAAAATTGTGTTTCTTAACCTGATTTTTAGGAATTGAGCTCTTTTGAAAATAACTTTTATTCTGTTATTCTCTTTCTGACAGTTAATTTATTTCTTTGGATACACTATTTTTAAAAGGAAGCATATAGTAAAATGATGTATAAATTATGGAGTAGTCATTTCAATAGTTTGCAGAAATTTGTAAAAGTCTCTAGGAATAGAACCCTTCATCAAACATTTGCCTAGCTCCAAAATTCAGAAAAGAAAATCTCTAATGTTTGTATAATTCTGGAACTTGGGAGTCTCATTTGTCCTCTGCCATCTTCCCCATTTATCATTTTTTTGGGGGGGAGGAGGCGGGAACAGAACTGTCGAGTCCATTGAATTGAGGACTTTGAAGGTGGTCATCTGCTTTAGGAAGTACATGTTCTGTGTTTGTCTCACAATTTGAAGCTCTTCTTCTTCAGTCAAAATGTACCCATCATTGACATTATCTTTTAGAAAGTTCCGTTTGATCCACCTGAAAGCCATTCTTAAGAAACAGAATTTTCTTAAGAAACAGAAAAGCATACTAATTAACTTAATATATTCAGCTCCTTCTGCACTTTCCCTTTGCAGAGATATGATTTTTTCATTTAAACTTGTTCTCTCTGTTTAATTGGAGTTCATTTTAAATTAAGCAGCTTTGTATTTGTCCTTATCTGCTCCATGAAGATCATGATTTTTTGTGCTGCATAATTTCTGATGAAGAATTTAAAATATCCACAGAGTGGATACTGTCAACTTATCATATGCATGCTTGGCAGCAGGCCTTAGGTGGGGGGGGGGAATGTTATATTTGAACCTGATTTTAGGGGGTGTTGCTCAGATTATCAGTTGTAAGAGCACTAAGGAGGAGGCAATTTATGGCCTCCAGAATTGCTCTGACTCTTAGAAGCCATGGAATCTTCCTCAGCACCTGCAGAGCATTTTGGAAAGGAAGAGGGTAGACATTTAGCACAATAAGCTCTTCTTTGTGATTTTAGTGGTAAAAATGGAGTTTATTGAAATGCCAAAGAAGTACACCAAATTTCTAAAGAGAATGTAATGAATAAATGTTTGAACTAGAAGTATACTTTGGAGGAGGCATTTTTCCTTTCCCCATGTTTACGGTGAATTCATTGGACTTCACATTAAGAATGAGAGACATAAAATAAAATGCAATATAACCCTAGTTGGTTTGGCTCAGTGGATAGAATGAAAGCCTGTGGACTGAAGGGTCCTGGGTTCAATTCCCATCAAGGGCATATGCCTGGGTTTGGGGCTTGATCCCCAGTAGGGGTATGTAGGAGACTAGTTAATGATTCTCTTTCATTGTTGATGTTTCTATCTCTCCCTCTTCCTTTCTTTCTGAAGTCAATAAAAATATATTTAAATATATATACTATAGGTATAAGCCATGCAAAAAATAAATAAGTAGCCGAAGCCGATTTAGCTCAGCGGTAGAGCGTCGGTCCGCAGACTGAAAGGTCCCGGGTTCGATTCCGGTCAAGGGTATGTACATTGGTTGCAGGCACATCCCCAGTAGGGGGTGTGCAAGAGGTAGCTGGTTGATGTTTCTCTCTCATCGACGTTTCTAGCTCTCTATCTCTCTCCCTTCCTCTCTGTAAAATATCAATAAAATATATGTAAAAATAAATAAATAAATAAGTAAGTAAGTAAGTAAGTAAATAACAAACATTCTTATTCCAAAAAAAAAGAAAGAAAAGAATGAGAGACAGTGAGACTAATAATGACTAAGTTTTCCACAGTAGGAATGAGTTCTTAGACTAGGTTGATATTCTGGTTTCTATTTATCTTATTTGAATTCAATGTCTTGTTAGAAACTATCTCTTTGATATTAGTAATTAGTCATACATACTGAACCTTCACTGAGACTGGAGACTGGGGACAATGTTCATTTATAAACTTCTAGATGTCTCCTTGACATGCAAAAACTATGATGTACGTGACTAATAATATTTTGTGTATAGTGATTTATAATTTTCAAAACACTGATACATGAAGCTCTATGAGATGGAGGGGTTTAGCCCAAAGATGATAAATAAAGAGCTGAATCTAAAATCCAAGTCTTTAAAATATAAGGTTTTCCCACCATATCACATTATGTCATCTATCTGTAGTTTTTGGAGTAACTTTATTATTTGATGTATCAGGACTTCCCAGAACCATCTGAAATCTCTCTATTTTTTTTTTAAATCAGACAAAATCCTGACCACAGGAGAGAGACTGGATGGTTTTGGACTGTTATTGAAGAAGATAATGGCTATCCTTATTAAGAGGTTCCACCACACCCGCAGGAACTGGAAAGGTTTCATTGCTCAGGTCATCCTCCCCATCGTCTTTGTAACCACCGCCATGGGCCTCGGCACACTGAAAAATTCCAGCAACAGTTATCCTGAGATCCAGATCTCCCCATCTCTTTATGGCACCTCTGAACAGACAGCCTTCTACGCGTAAGCTCCCTTTCTTTACCTAAAAAGATATTTCCACCTTGCTTCTAGAAGTACAGTTGTGCCTGAATGAATGGGATGAATTGCTGAAGAATAAGAACTTAGGAACTACAGTAGCTACTTCTGCCAAAGGATGGAGCAGTTTGATTTATTGCAACATGACACTTCTATTGCCAGCAAATAACTTTGAAGAGTTTTTGCATTTGTCAAAAATAGTTTTAGTAGGTCTTTATTTTTAAAGACTAGACTTTGATCAAGAGAGTCAGGTTAGGTATGGCTTCCCAACCTATTGTAATACATAACAAATAACTATTAGTCTCACAAATTGAATAATAGTGTTAGAATTTGTATAATATAGTGTTTTAGATACAATATGTGATCAGTAAATTTATATGTCCATCAAGAGAATAACAAGGCAGCCAAGTAGAGATGTATGTTTATCTTTTTCTGTGGTACTTTTCCCTCTGTGATTAAGTCTTTCTTCGATATTTAAGTTGGCAGTCCCACGGAAAAGCTATTTCATTTCCTCAAATTATTCATGAGCATAAGGTTAACATGGGAGACAAGCAAAAGATCATGAATTTGTTTCTATCTTTTTATGTTGCAGGAATTCCAACCCAAGCACGGCAGGACTGGTCTCAGCAATGTGGACCTTCCCTGGCATCGACAACATGTGTTTGAACACCAGTGAAATGTGAGTGCCTCTTGTTCTTTTTTTTCAACGTTCTATTTTGTGTGTGTGCATGCGTGTGAGGGTGTGTGAACAAGTGGATGTGTAGTATTCGGCTGGAGGAGGGTAGTACACTGATAGAAATGTGTTTAATGGATATTATCTATCTCCTTTAGTTCATTCCCTGGCCATGCTGTAATAATAAACAGTAGATGCTTTATGACTTGTAAATATCTTTGGTGTACATGTTTTCATTTAACAAGCAACAAGCAATACAGACCTGTGAAGTATTAATCCCATTTTTAAGATGAAGAAACTGAGGCTCCTAAAGACTAAGATTCTTTTATAAAGAAATTTAGGTAGGACGTGGTATAGCTAATGCTGAGACCCAAGTCTTGACTCCAATTCCCATGCTTTTGCACTAGGTAGTGTTGCTTATTCAAACTTCCAAGATAGTACACAACACATGTAAGCCTGTCATTGACGCATCATTTTGCTAAAGTATCCCCTTCCTGTCAGAGGAGAGAATGGAAAGAACCAATACAAGAAAGGGGTCAAAAAACCACTTCCTGCTATATATTAGGACAATTCTGTGAGCTTTGGTTTTAACACTGCTTAATTACTAAGTGCTCTCCATTAACTCCCCCAAAATGTCAGATTACTTGAAAATGGTAGTGCAATGTACATTCAAGTAATAAAAAATCAGTAAGCTGTACAGGACCTGAATTCAATAACTAACACTCCTTCCTATGCTCATGCATAAATATGAGAACACACACATACCTCATTTCAATATCAATTTTACTTGCAGGAGCTGTTTAGAAAGAGACAGTCTGGGAAAATGGAACAGCAGTGGAGAACGGATCAGCAACTTTGGAGTTTGCTCTTGCTCGGAAAATGTCCAGGTAAGATGAAATTCTTAGTGAGGTAGGAAAAAGAAAAGAATAAATATCAAAACTTGAAAGATATATCTAGATTAACAAAGAGTCAGTATAATTTCATTTTATGGAAGCTAGTAGCTCAGAGATGTGGACCTGGGCAGCTCAAAAATATTGGCTTTGAACTTCAGGTCACTGTTGTAAATCCATCTCAGGACAAATTTCCAAGGGTAGGTAATTCTATGACGGTCTTCATGGAAACTAACCAAAGACGAATTTTTGGTTTCAGTTCAGTTCTAACCAGAAAGCTCTAATATTTCATACAACACAATGGCACCATAAATGTCATATTTGAAAACACAGCAAGACTGCCACTGTAGTGATCAGCTGGGAAGTCAGTACTGTGGAAGTTCAAAACAGAGCTCCTTTACCTCTAAGCAACACCTCTAGAATGCAAGAAAAATCCATGCTCTGAAAGAAACAGGAAAGATTGTCCAATTATCACTTACCCTCTCCCTATGCTATGAATACACATCTTAGGCCTATCAATTCAAAAAGCTTTTAAGAAAACCAAATTCACTGGGGAAATTAAATGTAGCTGAAGAAGAGAGATCAACTATTAGTCTCTGAGAGTCACTATGTTATCAGCTTACTTCCCCCTGGGGAAGAATCTAGCAATCTATTCTCTACAAAGTGTCATAGGATTGTACCCCTGAACTATCTTTGTAGAAGATTTTAGAATGAAAATGTTTCTTGTAAACGCAACCCGTTTTTGTGTGTTTTCATGCAAGACAATGGCTAACAGTAAAAGCTAGGGTTCAATGGGCATCTTCTGGGATTTTTGCATATTTAAAGATTAGCTTTACCCAGTACTTAAAGAGTTTTCTCATCCCACCTCTAATCTGTCTAAAGTGGAAGTCCATGTGGGGTACTAGCCTCAAGGTGTGGGACATTGTATGAAGGGAAGGAAGGAAAAATGCTATGCTTTCCCAAACTACAGTTCAAGGTAGTGAAACATGGGAAGCTACAATAAAAGGTAAATAGAAAGTGCATAAAGTTATAAGCATAAAAATAAGTGATTAAAACTTAAGCTCTGAGATTGGTTAATAGTCATGTACCAAAGCACTTAAACAAATGTGTGATTATAATGTAAGATGTTAACAATAGGCAGACTGAGTGAAGGGTCTGCAGGGACCCTGTAGCATATGTACTTTTCATTTTGGGACAATTTATATTTATACAAGAGGCCCTGTGCACGAATTCGTGCACCAGTGGGGTCCCTCAGCCTGGCCTGTGGGATCAGATCGAAACTGGCTCTTTGACATTCCCTGAGGGGTCATGGATTGTGAGAGGGTGCAGGCCAGGCTGAAGGACCCACAGGTGTGTAATTGGGGCTGGGGAGGGACGCAGGAGGTCAGCCAGCTGGAGAAGAACCATAAGAGGGCTCCAGGGCATCCTGATCAGCTGGGCCTCAGCAGCAGGGTAACCTAATGGTTGGAACATCTGCCCCCTGGTAGTCAGTGCACATCATAGTGAGCAATTAAGCAACTTTAGCATATCATTAGCATACTATGCTTTGATTGGTTGAAGAGCCAACTGGATGGCAGGACACTTAGCATATTAGGCTTTTATTATATAGTATGTGTAAATATTAGATTTATACTTATAGGAAATTATTTTAGATTTTGACTTAGATATATGTAAAATTGAGCTCTGACACCTAAGTTTGGTACTTTAAAACTAATATAACTCAAACTTTTGTTTCATAATTCTCACCCAAGCACATGCTTTTTATTGATTTTAGGGAGAGAGGAAGAAGGAGAGAGAGGAGGAGAGTAAGAGAGAGGTGAAGGAGAAACATTGATTGGTTGCTTCCTGATCAGGGATTGAACCCTCAGCCTAGGTATGTGCCCTGAATGGGAATTGAACCTACAACCTTTTGGTGTTGAGATGATGCTCCAACCCAACTGAGCAACTTGGCCAGGGTAATAACTCAAACTTTTCATCTACTCTATTAGACTCTGAGAACATAAGTCTGCTAATGTTATCTTTTCAATTTGGGGGAAACATTTTTTCTTCCCTGTGAATTATTGAAAGAATTTTGAGTCATCTCAGTGTTCAGTGTTATTCTCCACATATATCAAGCTTATCAGTATAGTAAAAGAAAAATCACACATTAGTTGTGTTATTATTTTTTATTTCAAGTGAACCCTAAATTCAAGTATAAGCTCTCTCCATATAATAACTATTTGTTCTAATTTCTTGGCCTAGGCAAGATGCCTTTCTTTTCAAAGCTCTTTAAAGTCAGGGAGCAGTCAATTGATATTTGACAAAGGAAGCAAGGGCATATAATGGAGTCATGACAGTCTCTTCAATAAATGGTGCTGGGAAATTTGGTCAGATACATGCAAAAAATGAAACAGGAACATCAACTTACACCATACACAAAAATAAACTCAAAATTGCTAAAGGACTTAAATGCAAGGCAGGAAACCATAAAAATGTCAGAATACTTCATAGGCAGCAAAATATCAGATACTTGTCAGAGCAATATATTTACCGATACAGTCTCTATTACCTAGGGCAATAGAGACTAAAGAGAAAATAAATAAATGGGACTACATCAAAATAAAAAGCTTCTGCACAGCAAAATAAACCATAAAAAAATAACAAGCAAGCCTACTGCATGGGAAAACATATTTGCCAATGCTATTTCAGATAAGGGTTTATAATCTCCAAAATTTAAAGAGAACTCATACAACTTAACAAAAGAAAGATAAACAATCCAATTTTAAAAAATGGACAAAAAAACCTATATAGACATTTTTTTAAAGAGGACATACAGAAGGCTGAGAGACATATGAAAACATGCTCAACGTCACTAATCATACAAGAGATGGAAATCAAAATAACAATGAAATATCATCTCACACCTGTCAGAAAGGCTATCATCAACAAATCAACAAATGACAAGTGCTGGAGAGAATGTGGAAATAAAGGAGCCCTCGTGCACTGCTAGTGGGAATGCAGACTGGTGCAGCCACTGTGGAAAACAGTATGGAGTTTCCTCTAAAACTAAAAATGGAACTCCCCTTTGACCCAGTAATCCCACTTTAGGACTATATCCCAAGAAACCAAACACCAATGAAAAAGAATATATGCACCCCTATGTTCATAGCAGCACAATTTACAATAGCTAGGATTTGGAGACAGCCTAAGTGCCCATCAGCAGATGAGTAGATTAAAAACCTGTGGTACATCTACACAATGGAATACTATGCCGCTATAGAAAGGAAGTAACTTTTACCATTTGCAACAGCATGGATGGAACTGGAGAATATTATGCTAAGAGAAATAAGCCAGTCAGAGAAACATCAATATCATAGGATCTCAGTCACATGTGGGACATAATGATCAAAATAAACTGATGAACAAAAATAGATCCAGAGGCAAATATTGGGGTGGAGAGGGGAAGAGGGTTAGAGAGCAACCAAAGGACTTGTATGCATGCACATTAGCATGACCAATGGACACAGACACTGGGGCGGTGGGGGCTTGCCCTCAGGAGTGGCAGTGGCAGGAGGATTCAAATTGAGGGAAAAAGGGGGCATATGCAATACTTTAAATAATTTTTTTAAAAAGGAAACAGGTGAAATTACATATAATAAATATAAAAGGTAGTTAAAAATTTAAAAAACAATAAAATCAGGGAGCAGAGGTCACACTCCATCAGCTGCAGTAATAGACAGGTGATGAGACCGAAGGTCCTTGACATTGTCTATTTGATCTGCACTGCACTGGCCAGAAAAGAACGTAATGTTTAACTTTATCTTCCAGGAATGTCCTAAGTTTAACTACTCTCCACCTCACAGAAGAACTTATTCTTCCCAAGTAATTTATGACCTCACTGGGCACCGCTTGGAAAATTATCTTATATCAACTGCTAATGAGTTTATGCAAAAAAGGTAAAAATACTCTGTTTATAACATTTAATTGAGCATATCTTGCTTTTTAATTTTAGTGGTAATTGCCTTCTGAACTTGAGGCAATAGATGCACATGCCTATTGATTATTTACATAGTTAAATTATCTGCTTTATCTAAACAGCTTTATGTATTAATATTTAAGTAATGACTCTAAATTAGAATTCATTTGCACAAATTAAAAAGCACTGGTTTTTTGGGGGTTTTTTTGCTTCAAAAATGTATTGTAAAATTTATACACTTTTTTTTTTCCTGAAGCAAAAGAGAAGTTATTGACTGGATTATGCCAACTTGGAGAATTTTAAGGCATTGCTTCCCTTGACACATGGCCTTAGTTTCAATATGCATATCTCTGCCTGTGCATGAAATGTGTACCTCAAGGTCCCTGGACAAATACCTAAATCACTTAAGCATTTTATATGAATGTAAGATTGGTAGGCTTGCATTTGCAAAAACATGGAGGGATCTGGAGGACACTAAGCTAAGTGAAACGAGCCAAACACAGAAAGCCCTAAAGTCTCATGATTTCTGTGATGGTTCAAATCTGGTTATGTTGGAGGAATTGTTTAAATTTAATTTGGTTAAATTGTCATTGGTTTTAAGAATGATTGCTCCAGCCGAAATCAGTTTGGCTCAGTGGTAGAGCATTGGTCTGCGGACTGAAAGGTCCCGGGTTCAATTCCAGTCAAGGGCATGTACATTGGTTGCAGGCACGTCCCCGGTAGGGGGTGTGCAAGAGGCAGCTGGTCGATGTTTCTCTCTCATTGACGTTTCTAGCTCTCTAATTCTCTCCCTTCCTCTCTGTAAAATATCAATAAAATATATATATATTTTAAAAAGAATGATTCCTCCATATTTGCTATTGTTTAGGACTTTTTAATTCTAACTATAATGTACATTTTAGGCTAAAATATGATAAAAATAAATATATGAAAATGTAAAATATTTATCAAGAAGTATTTTTTATACCATAAATGTGTTCCTGATAGAAAGAAAAGATTGAGTTCTTAAACATTTTAGATCTATGTATGATCATTTGCTCCATTAAAGAAATATAAATTGTATTATTTTACACAGATATGGAGGTTGGAGTTTTGGGCTGCCTTTGACCAACGACCTTCGTTTCGATGTAACATCTGTTCCTGCCAATAGAACACTTGCCAAGGTAAGTTATAAAGTTTCTTCTGGGATGTCATAGAAATGAGAATGTGAACTTGACACGTTCAAGCCTTTCCATGAGGTAAAATCAAAACATGGGTATAATCCAGTTTGTTGTAATACATACTCCATATCACAGTGATTTCAGTCCTGTGTATTCACTCCAGGGAAACACATACATATAAGTACCAGGATATATATACAAGTGTGTGCACACTAGTGTTTCTCATATTAGCCCAGAATACAACTCCAAGTGTCCATATACAGTAGAATACACAAATAAGTTACTATGTGTTCATTCAATAGACCTTTTAGCAATGAAAATGAAAACTCAGTGTTGTATAATGCACGGGCTAAATCTCCCAAACATTGTTAATAAGCAAAAGAAAAGACAAAAAGGAATACATAATTATAATTGCATTCACTGAAATTAATGGCTTTAGTGGCATTAAAACATAATTGAGAATCGGCAACCCTCCATCCTATTGTTGAGGGGTGAGAGAATTGTGATTTGGAAGGACGGAGGGTCAGGGAGAAGTTAATCTGGATGCTGGTGAGTTTTGTTTCTCAGCCTGAGTGATGGGGCAGTGCTGTACTCCCTTTATAATTTTTTGTTAAACTATACATTAATGTTTTATTTCTATTTTATCGTGTTGTGTCATATGTATTTGGCCTTGTTTCTTAGAGAACATGGACAGTTAACAATTTGATGGAGATTTTAAAAATCCTTTTGGCTTTTTTTTCCTTGTAGATCATACCTATGTTTTGAAACAAGCATGAATCACAGTATCACAAATGTATGATCAGACTTACAACCAATGGTAGTCTTAGAGAGTTTCAGTTGCCCTTCTCGTATTTCTCTTTAGGTTGTAAGATACATATACAAACTTGGGGAAGTGGAGAACTAACATTCATTTAGTTATTGTTATAAGCCAAGCACTAGCATCACCCGTTATGCAAGCTACCTAATTCCATCCTCACAACATCTCTATAAAATAGGTATTGAGTTTATTTTAGCTGGCTTCCACAAGGTCATAGTGAAGTGAAAAGAAAGTAATAATACTGAATATTTGAATGCCATCCCCTTTTTTGTTCCTTTCCTCCCTCTCTCAACACCATAAATATTCTTGTGTAAACAAAGGAGTTGTAATACTAAATAATTTCTCTGTAAATCAGGTTTTTAACTTCTAATTATTGACTGGGTTTCTTGAATAGAGGCCCACCAGTATTTTAAGCCCTCTGTATTTGACATAGAAAGTAAAGGAACTCACTTCTTTGTGGGTTATCACTAGGGATAGAGAGTTAGTGGGGGGATTTCAAGGTTATCAGTCTTGTTATTAAGACTGATGCTTGCATATGTGTTTAATTTTTTTCTACAGCCTGACATATATGCCATGTGTTTTTATTATATTTTTATAAAACATGCCTCAGTTTTAGTCTGAGACTCACTATAAATCAGCTTCAGAAATGGAGATAATAACATTCTCTCTAGTTTATTGAAAGCCGGAGCTACAGAGATCAGGATAACTAATAACTTACCATACAGAAAAATACTACTTTCCCAAGCGCTGTCCATCACTGAATTGGAAACTTAGAGGTCTGCAGTCCACACTCTGGGGGATGGTTCATAATCTTCCAGGATGAAATCAGCTCTTAGGAATCGGTCCTCTTATTTAAATACACATCCTGTAGGCTGTCAGGTGTGAAGACAGCCTAATTTATTGAAACACAGTTCTGATCTTGCCTCCTTTTGGAACTGGACAGGTGTGGTATGATCCAGAAGGCTATCACTCTCTTCCAGCCTACCTCAACAGCCTGAATAATTTCCTCCTGCGACTTAACATGTCAAAATCCGATGCTGCCCGGCACGGTAAGTTGCTTACACAGAGCTTCTTGTGTTGCACCTTTTGCCACTCTCCGTATAAAAATTCATGTTAGATCCTCTTTCCTCCCCGTAGAAGGCACTTGATGGTACCTAAATCACAGATCTCTAAGAGGAGTTTAAAGCTACTGCTTCCCAACTGCCACCAGATGGAAATGTTGGGGTAATCCCCTTAACGTCAATTTCGTTTCTCATTTATCAATTCAGGGTAGTCATGCTGACTTTGCCTTATTTCTGCTTTCATACCTACCAGTTATATCTCAGAGGAAAATATTTTATAGCTAGTTACTTGTAGATAGGCTAAAAAAATAAAAATAAAATAATAATGTCAACAAATACTGAGCACAAATCTAAACATGAGGACAACACATTTAAACGGAAAGTTCTGTGCTTGACTGGAAGTGTTACGATTAGTTGAGACTTAGCCATAAGATGCATGCTTTCTAGAGATTGTGGCTAATCTTTTCAACCCTTTCCGGTTGAGTGTCCTTTTTCCCTCCTATTTATCAGGGGCTCCGAAGTGGGATTTGAACTCATGTCTGGCTGACTCTTGCCTCTTTATTTTTTAAACACTTCTCTATTCTCAGTCAGCTTTACTTTAGTTGGATTTCCCCAAGGGGCTTCCACATAGTTGTAAAAATAGAGTCTATAATTTGAAAGAGACTGATCTTTTTTTTTCTAATTCAATTATCGTCCATCAGACTATTTTATTGTCTTAAGCATTGCTCAAATTGTTTTTGCCATATCGATCTTAAAAAATAATAATGATAAAGATTACAAAAAAAATAGGTCTCATATTTGCTGGCTGAGCCTGAGGGCTAGCCCAATAAATGAGCTAACAAACAACCGATTACATGGGGAGAAAAGATACAACATGTCTTTGAGAAATGCTGAGGCCTACCTTTCTTTCATCTGCTTAGACCTGCTGGTGGGCATAATAGAGTATGCCGTATGTTCTGTGACTGTACCAGTCAACTGTGGATCAAATACTCATTCTAGAAACAGAATCTTTTGCAATCTTCATTTCAGAGAAAACACCATTTCCCCCCAACTGCTTTGGCATTTTCTTAGCAGGAGGACCCATAAGGAAACAGCAAGAGATAGATAGTCCTGAGACACGGAGCATCAGGAAAGGGCACAGTCAAAGTGGTAAATTAATTGAGATGGTGTCTACAGCTAGCTGAGTATAACCTGGTTTGAAATACTACTGGACACTTGACTTTCAATAGGATGTATTATTCAGAGCAAAAGACATTTGTTGCTGTGGCAGGTAATGAAAGTGTAAAAAACTATGGAAATGGCTAAGGGGAATGTAGCAGAGGTGTATAGGTGAGAAAAAGAGAGAAGTGCACTTTGGAAGGGTCAGCTGTTCAAATCTGCATTCCATGTTCATTCATCACTGGTGTTCTTTACCAAGAACAAAGCAATCTGAGCCATCCTGGACTCCAGCAGGCTAGTTCCGGCTCTTACCACTATATTTTTAAAAATCTTTGTTGTTAAAGTATTACAGATGTTCCCCTCTTTCCCCCTTTAACCCCTCCCACCCTGCCCTGGCTCTCTCCCCACCTACCACTGTATTTTTAAGTTACAGAATATAAAAAATTAAGAATTCTGGAACATACATTGGCCCTAAAAATAAATTTATTTTTTAATTAAAAATAAGGCTTAGCTTGAATTATATTTTGTAATTAATTTTTCTCACATAGACTTATGTAAAGAGGGGAGTAGCCTCCCTCCCTCTCTGGAAAAAAAGTCTGATTTTTTTTTTTTTAAAGAAAAAAAATCCATGTCATCCCAAAATACCTGTTATTTTATAATGCATGTGTAGGGTCTGGCATGGCAATACTATCTATAAAAATCAATTCAACTGTTTTCCTACACCCATCTACTCTAGTTGTTTTAAAGCATTTTTGTTGAGTCTACATGACCTGAGACTTTGCGTTAGCCGCAAAATTGATTTTCTTTGAATTCTCACATTCTATTTAAAATCTTTTAATTAACTTTCCTTTATAGTGTCAATATCTATTATATTCATATGGTTTCCTCTCATGGTTAATTACACATGAAAATTCTGTTCTTGCT
>OZ004711.1:81799257-81971484 GCA_963924515.1 Vespertilio murinus | reverse complement strand
ACTGGCAACCTTTGAGTACACAGGACAACACCCAACCAAATCAGCCACACCAGCCAGAGTTAAAACATGTTACTTTTAATGTGCATGGGATGTGGACGAAATAGTTGAAATTTTAAGATTGACTAGATTTGATAAGCATACATTGACTTATCGCTGTACTCAAAACATTGTACTAGATGCTGTAGAATCCCAGAAAAGATTTTGGTATAGACCCCTAGCCCTGACACATTAACTTGACCTTTCAGCCAATGATACATTTTTAAAAAACAATTTGTTCAGCACTATATTTTATAATGGGCTAAATGTATTTACAAAGATCCCTCTAGAGTATTTTTTGATTCTGAAGCACAAAGCAGAATGTTTTTTTAAAGGTCTTTCCCTGCCTATATTATAATTTAGCAATTAGGTTTATGCAGGGTCCCAAGGAAAACTGAATCTCAGTAGAAAGAAAGTCCGTTAATTTACACACACACACAAAATAAATAAGAAAATTTTGTTCTCCCAGTGATCTGATCAAAGTTCTAGGCAAAACTGGTTATTGTTGTTAGTATCTCTGTTTTATTTCAACTACATACTTTCTTCTTTACTACATAACAATTTCAGAATTCAATTTCAAAGCGTGTCGCATTGTTCTTAATAAAAATGTTGAATTTAAGCGAACTAAGAGAATATAACTTTAGAATAAATAATAAAAATAATTTCTATAATATTGGATGCTATGAATGGGGCCTTAATATCCACCTAATAAAAGAGTAACGCACTAATTGACCATACCTTCGTGGCGCCCACCAGCCAATCAGAAATGATTATGCAAATCAACCCAACAAAGCTAGCAGGTTAATTTGCATATACAGAGAGTGGCCAGGGGTGGTCAATATGCTCCAGTAGTCGCCATGGCGATGATGCAGGCATTCCACGCCACCCCAACCACTTGGGGCCTCTGGACAGTGTGGGAAGGCAGAAAGGCAGCTCTGGCCAGAGTGCAGACAGTGCTGACAGCCAGGAGAATAAAGGCCCATTCTTGCATGAATCTTCATTGGTGCATCGGGGCACTAGTACTGGTATAACGAACACATGCTATATGAAAAATAAGTGAGAATGTCCTACCTCAGCTAATGAATATGTGTTTAGGGAATATCTTCCTTCCAGTTTCTACCATTTTTTTCCAAAGTCACTCAGGCACTATGGACCTTACCTTCACAATGTGGTCCTTTCGCAAACTGTTGACAGCCCATTTTGACTCTGGCTAGCCAACATCTTCTAAGGAAGTAGTGCGGGGGGGGGGAGACTTTGCTT
This sequence comes from Vespertilio murinus, assembly GCA_963924515.1. Lineage (NCBI taxonomy): Eukaryota > Metazoa > Chordata > Mammalia > Chiroptera > Vespertilionidae > Vespertilio > Vespertilio murinus. Next base: position 81,970,188 of record OZ004711.1, on the reverse strand, counting down.
CTAACTCCAAAAGTGAAACCAACTGTGGGAGAACCCAATAATTTAGGATCATGTTGGAATTAAGTGGTTACTTTTCTGAAGCCAGCTGGTTTCTGGGAGTCTTCTTAGATTTTTATGTCCCAATGAAAGTCCCTGAAGAGGTGGCTGAGGCGCCAAGCCCTACTGTGGTACAATTCCAGAACAATAGGCATCTGAGAAATAAAGAGGAGGGATCCATCCACTCAAGGACAATATTTCCCCACCACAGCCAATAGCACGATGAAGAAGGAAGGGGGTAGGGCGTGTCTATTCTTCAGGAGATCCTCATATAACTGGTCTCCCTTTGAGTTTCTTCTTTATATGCCAATAATTTCTGAAGGATAGCCAAGAGAAGAAAATAGAAAACAACTAAACATAATAGAGGAGAAAATGCTATATAAAAAATGTAAACCCCTTCCCTCAAAATACCATACACGATCTAAAAACTTTTTTTTCTTTTTATGTCCACTTGTATGTCATTGATGAGATTGGAGGAAAATAATTTTCCTTTAAAAAGAGTATTCCTAAAGTGAAATTCTTTAGATCATAGCGTAAGGAGAAAAGTATTGCATCTTATTCTCTAAGAATTGATATTTCTGATGAATTGAATACCTACTAAAAGAACTGTCTCTTCTTTAAGCCATCGTCATGTACAGTCATCCTTATCCGGGCGTGCAAGACCAAGAACAAGCCACGTAAGTCATATATGTGACACGACTACTTCCCTTTTGGCCTGGATGAGTCTTTGCACTATTATAATTGGAAATCAAAGTATTATAATTGGAAATCAGTTGTATCTGCACAGAATGTCAATCTAGAAAAGCTGGTAATATAAGTCACTGCCTGGGACAAAAGGAAGTTCCTGAAATATTGTACAGAGGGGTTGCCAAGTGGAGCTTGCTGACTGTAGATTCATAGAAATCTGTTGCTCTTGTGAGTCGAGTGCATCGGCACTTCATCATTTCCATTTCCCTGCATAGCATTTAAGTCCTATTTCTATTCTCAAGAACTGTATAACTCTTGATACACCCTGTAACCCTCGGAGGCTGAGGTTTTCTATCAACTATCTGCAGCCAATTCAGATGAGCTAGAGCTACAGCTGTTCCGGGGTCAGAGCCGAGTCATATAGAAGGTATTATCTGGATGCCTCAAAGGAAGACTTATCTGTGTCTCAGGCAACTCCGGTAGTGTTGTGCGGATGATGTTAGCCATGAATCTTTCTGAAAAGGAAAAGAGGTTCAAAAATGTATTGTGTGCTTTCTTCCTATTGATCACCACAGAATGAGCAGCCTAATCGATATTTTAGTAGCCCTCTCCATCCTGATGGGCTACTCTGTCACCACCGCCAGCTTCGTCACCTATGTGGTGAGGGAGCATCAGACCAAAGCCAAGCAGCTGCAGCACATTTCAGGCATCGGCGTGACATGTTACTGGGTAACAAACTTCATATATGACATGGTGAGTCACGTATGTATCCTCTGCAAGACAGGGTTGATTTTAGCAGACGATATCAATTTTAAACTTTAAATGTACTGATGCTAGTTTGTTCATATCCTATATAATAAAAAGATAATATGCTAATTGACCCAAAGAGCAGAATGACTGGTTGCTATGATATTCACTGACCACTAGAGGGCAGACGCTCAGTGCAGGAAATGCCCCCTGGTGTTCCACAAGGGGAGTGCTGCTCAGCTAGAAGCTGGTTCATGGCTGGCCAGCACAGTGGCAGTGGTGGGAGACTCTCCTGCCTCTGCAGCAGTGTTAAGGATGTCTGACTAATGGCTTAGGCCCACTCCGTAGGGCCTACGCCATTAGTTGGACAGCCCCCAAGGGCTCCTGGGCTGCCAGAGGGATGTCCCTTGGGAGCGGGCCTAAGCTGACAGGTAGATTTCCCCCAAGGGCTCCTGAACTGCGAGAAGGTGCAGGCTGGGCTGAGGGACCCCCTGAGTACACTAATTTTCATGCACCGGGCCTCTAGTTATTACCATAAAATAAGTAAATTAAGAAAAAAAATGCTTTGCATCCGGCTCGTAGTCATCCAGTGGTTGGATGATGCGCTAAAGCGACATTTATTCTCGGGTCCCAGAGAAATCCACCTGCTGTCAGGTCTGTGGTCTGAGAACCATCCGGATCAGATACCACAGTACACTTGTTGACTGCAGATTCCAGGGTCCCACTGCAGACACCTTAGATTCCTATTTTGGAAGTGGATCCTGGGAAATATCCACTGTTAACAAAATCCTTCAAGTTAATTTATGCACACTGAAGTTCAAGGGCCATTACTGTGGAGAAATAGAAGCTTCGCAGAACAACATTGCTCAATGGTAACAAATAATCAAGCTTATACAATTTAATCAACTAATACAGGCAGAATGACACATCAGAGAAGATTAGTAGGAACAATAAAGGATGCATTTTATTGCTAGCTCCCTCATTTGCATAAAGTGATCTCAAAGTTCGGATGGTTTTTCTTGACTCCAAATGTGCCTGTATTGGCCAAAAGCCCAGGATGGGCATACTTTGCCTGGTGATTATGGTGAAATTGTCTAGGTTGCTGTAGTGATCATTGGCTTAAAGGATTGAAGAGTAATTAACTGCATATCCATTTTGTGAATGTATTTAGTGAGGTCTGAAATGCTTTTGTTGTAGAAGTCAAATCTAAAAGAACAGTAATGACTCCTCTGGACTTAATAGGAGCTTTAATGTTAAGAAAGCTTAAAAGTATATACTGCTGTGAAGGGCTGCTAACCATTCAGATTCTGTTGTTCTAAATCTGGTGTTCACTTCAATTTAGAAGATTCTCAGCTCTCCCTACCCCCCACCCCCACCCCCACCCCAAATTAAAATGCTGTCTCTTTTATTGGGTGTATCTTGCTGTAAGCTCTCAACATTTCATATTTGTGCTTGTCAGTAAAGCACTGTTCTTTGTTCATATGCCTGTGATTCCAAGAAGGTGTGGGCCCTGCTGCTCTGCTGTTTGGCACAGACTGGCTCACACTGATAACCAAGCCTCAGAAATCACCCATCTGAGAGAGTTCCAGTCTTCAAAATGAAATCAATACTTTGAGGACTGAATCTAATGCCAGGATCGGGTGCCTGGATGTCTTATCTTTCTCACTGAGCTCCAGGCACCGAATCATCCAGTCTCAAAGCCCTGGAGGCAGGAACACTAGGGACTCCGTGTATCTCTATACAGATGAAGGCTGCCTTGACCTCAGATTGCGGGAGACAATTTCTAGAGTGAAATCAATGTAAAATAACCTGACTGTTGCGGGTGAAATCAATGTAAAATAACCTGACTGTAACATTGATAAGAATTTCTTTCTTTAAACATTTCTAGGTCAACTTGTTACAGTTTTAAACTATACGGGCTACTAACTTTTCTTTAAAAATATTTGTCGTATATTAAACTTTATTTTGTCTATTCCCATAGGTCTTCTACTTGGTGCCTGTAGCATTTTCAATTGGTGTCATTGCAATCTTCAAGTTACCTGCTTTCTACAATGGGAACAACCTAGGTGCTGTGTCTCTCCTACTCCTGCTGTTTGGGTAAGCTGCAGTGAAAGGATTAACAGAGTAAAAAATCTCCTAGGCACAAACAAAGCCTAAATCTCATTAGCTAATTTACAATTCCCTTGGGATTTCATTAGCCATGAGGGATGGCTAACAACACATTACGCTTGTAGTTTGTAAAGTACAATACATCCGAACGTGAATGTTGTTGTTATTAAGAGAATTACCTGCCATCAATGAGCATTTACTAGGTACCAAGTGCCATGCTTAGCAATTTACATATGTAATTAATTTACATAAATGTGGAGGCTTTACAACGATCAGAAAAATGTATATGCATGTATGGATTTGTGTATTAACAAATTTTGAGTACATATAGCATTTATATATATATATATTTTTTAAAAAAATATTTTTATAGGTGTCTACACCACACACATACCGTATTTGCTGGTGTATAAGATGATTTTTTGGCCCTGAAAAATACCATATTTGCCGGCGTATAAGAGACTGGGCGTATAAGACGACCCCCTAACATTTCCACTCAAAATACAGAGTTTATTATATACTCGCCGTATAAGACTACCCCCCCCACTTGGAGGCATATTTTTCAGGGCCAAAAAATCGTCTTATACTCCGGCAAATACGGTAATATTCTTTCTATATTAGGGTAATACAGATTGATACAGTCAATGCTTAGAGTAGTAATTCTTTCTTCTCTGAATGCATGAGTCCTATCCATTCAGTTAGCAGTTGCAGCTGGTGAAGGATCTCTTGGTCTCTAATTCTACTTCATTACCCAAAAGGTTGCTCAAGTATTTGCTCAAAATAAGACAGTCAGCTTCTCAGTTTATCCTGGTTTGCTTAGCTTGCTTAAGACTATTATTTTTCCTCAACTTTAACTTGGAAGATTTATATTGATTAAATCCATATTTTCAAGAAGAAAAAAAAGATCTTGCCTAGGTAGTATATCATCTTAGGAGGGATTAGTTAAAAATTGTAACGATGTAGGACTGCTCAAGATTCCTTAAGAGAGAGGGTTCTTACTGTCATTTTTAAAACTTCTGTTGGATTTCTGTTGTTGTTGCCAAAGAGAATTGTAAAAAAGGAGAGATCTTTTTTTTTACATGTGGCTTGGAAATTCATTCCTAATGTTTATTTTCACTCTGGAACCCCATCTATGTGTGTATGCACAAATATTGATAGAGAGAATAATGAAGGCATCGTTTTAATTCTTAATTGTTAACATGTAGGTATGCCACATTTTCTTGGATGTACTTGCTGGCTGGGATCTTCCATGAAACAGGAATGGCTTTCATCACTTACGTCTGCATCAACCTTTTCTTTGGCATCAATTCCATTGTTTCCTTGTCGGTGGTATACTTTCTGTCCAAGGAAAGGCTTAATGATCCGGTAAGATCTTTTAACAGTCTGCTGAACTTCAATGGATACGCCATATACTTCAACAAGTCCGAGGTGGAAAGGCTTTCTGTAATTTGTATTACCTGAATAGAAGAGAGACATTTCATTAGATTCTATTACATTTAGTAGAGGAGAAAATATAGACTTTTAAAACTCTTTTTAGGCTCCCTCTAGGTTAATAACCATAATTGCACTTACCCAGCCACAACACTATTGACATATGATAGGATTTGAGTGGGTGGTAGAGTGAAATCAGGTATTCCAAGAATCATGCAACCAATTGGTCAGCTAAACTTTTCGCTCATTAACAAATTTTTATGATATGGTAGTGATAAGGACAATGGCTTAGTCATATGGTTGTATGTTAAGATTCATTTCAACATTTATGGGGGGAAAATCCCAATTCATTCCCTTTTGATCGTGGGTTGGAGCCTCCTTCACTGTAAGCATCGCTTTGCATTCAGAGCCGACAATTATTAGTTACAAGGGAAGCAAGAACAGTGGCAGGCAATGGAATGGGAAAGAACAGAGAAGAAATGAAGTAAACTGAGGAAGACACAAGCACACTCCTGGAGGAAGAAGAAAATTCATGGAGGAGCAATAACTGGCCCCAACTGTGAATAATGCAAAAATGAGCCACTTGCTTCTCATTAAGAGAGATCGGCCTTCTCCTCCCATCTCATTTCACCGTTGTAGTCCCTCTTCAAATATAAATTACCTTAGGTTCTGAAGATGTAGTGTACTAAGCTTCCCTTAGGCACCTGCTGATACCTTGCATCAGACCCCAACACCCTGGCTCTTCCTACATTCCTAAAACCTAAGGCAGATCTAGAAGTGATTCTGTCTCCAGGGTTTGGTCCAACATCTTAGACTATCTCAAGAAAAATATAATATTTTCTACCTGTATTTTAATATATATATTAAGTAATATATATGTTAATATAATATATTAAAATATGTAATCTTTTCTACCTGTATTTTAATACATATTAAATAATATAAATATATATTTAAATATCTTTTTATTGATTTCAGAGAGGGAGAGAGAGATAGAAACATCAATGGTGAGAGAAAATCATTGATCTTCTGCTTCTTGCATGCCCCACAGCAGGGATTGTACACACAATTTGGGCATGTGCTCCAACAGGAATTGAACTGTGACCTCCTAGTTCATAGGTCAATGCTCAACCACTGAGCCACCCTGGCCTGGCTCTGCTTGAATTTTAGTATGAATCTCCACCATTTGGTTACAGTAAATATCTATATGCAAATTCAGCATACATATGAAAAAACTGCCAATCAAGATAAGCTTCTCATTCCAATATTTGTCTACATTTTGCTTTAAAATTTTGTCAATTTGTTGGAAGTTTAACACTGAGCTTCACTTTTATTTATCTCATTTTAGACTTTAGAACTTATTTCTGAAACCCTCAAGCGCATTTTCCTGATATTCCCACAATTCTGTTTTGGCTACGGATTGATTGAACTTTCTCAGCAACAGTCGGTCCTGGACTTCTTAAAAGCATATGGTGTGGAATACCCAAGTGAAACCTTTGAGATGGATAAACTAGGTGCAATGTTCGTGGCTTTGGTTTCTCAAGGCACCATGTTCTTTTTCTTGAGACTCTTAATTAATGAATGGCTAATAAAAAAATTCAGGTAAGTACAATGAAAACATAGTGTGTGACATCCATGACGGGATTCAATTCAAAATATTCAGGAAGGGGTCAATATGTCTTAAGCTTTTCCATTAGTATGGAAATGTTTTGCTCTAAAAGCCTTTTCAAAAATTGTAGCATAATTCACCATTCATTTCATTCAGTAAATAGTTATAAAATTTTACTATGAAAGTGTTTCTGTAACTATAGAGTAACATTAAGCACAATTGTGAGCTATAAAGAAATTAAGATTGAGCAATGGAGAGAAAATATGTACACAAACAAAAGATGTAGTCTGTTTATGTTGTTTGAGTTAGGGAAAATAGAGGTGGGGAAAGAAGATTGACTATGTAGCATATTAACAATGCATTTGGGGCAACTTTTTGAAAAATGGTGAATGTGTGTCATATTAGCTATGGATTTAGGAAAATAAAATTGAAGATAGAATCATAAATGCACCTATCATTAACCCAATGATTCCATTTCTAGGAATTTTTTTGTACAGATATGCTCACAAATATGTGAATTTATGTATGCATAAAATTATTCATCATAGCAACCTATTCCCAATAGCAAAATAATGAAAACAACCTAACTTTATTTAGGGACTAGTGGAATAAATTATATTCATGTATTCATAAGTTAAAAACCATGCAACCATTAGACAGAATGACACAGTTACCTGTGTAATATTTTGGATTCTAATATTTATTAAGTGAGAAACGCAGGGTTTAGAACACTGAGTAAAGTATATTACCATTTGGGTTAGACAGGAAATATATATTATTTATACAAACACATGCATAGACTATATAATTATGTGTGCCTGTGCTGAAAAGAGCTGTATATGGTTGAAGAATACTTACTTTTCATTATATATTCTCAGCACCATTTTAATACATTGTGTGCACATATTACCTATCAGAAAATAAAACAAGTTAATAATAATGAAATAAATGACAAGAGCAAAGATGGAGAAAAAATCTTGGGACATATATGAGAAATATCTATTAGTTTAGAACAGAATAAATGCAATGAAATAGGAGTTAGAGTATGTGGTTGGAAGATCATGGAGTTTATTGAATGTTTGGTTAGAGATATTGGACTTTGTTCAACAAACAAACAGTTGTCCATTAAAGGTTTTGAACAGAAAGCAGCATGATCAAATGGTGCCTCAGGAGATATGATTTTGTTGAGATAGTGCTGATTGGGATGGACGAGTCAGAGACACTGTAGCAATTTGAGTTTCCTGGAAAAATCTAAGTGAGAAAGAGTGAAAGCCCATGATGGTAATAGAAATAGACAGAAATCGATGACAATGACTGGATATTGTAAGGCATTTCCAGTGCTATCAGACTGACTGCATGAGTGGATTTTGGAATGGGAAAGATTCAAAGAAAGCATCACAGTTAGGATCTCTGGGGATATCATTAAAAGACACAGAGACATCAGGAGGAAAACTAAACTGATTTGTTGGGTTTTTAACTTTGTGTTGTTTGGTTTGCTTTGGTGTTTGTTAAGCAAGATACTGATGTGGATTTGAGATTTGAGACTTAACTGAGCTTTCATGGTTGACCTTAACATACTGGATAGATCCTAGGTAAGACATTCACAGTAAAAAGATTATAGAAATAACACTCACATTATTGATGACAACAGAAGAAATAGAGAGGATTTTTAAAAGGTGATCACTGATTGTGCAACTCTAAGTGTTGATTCTCAGTAATGATTCTGGTCTCTGTTAGGAAGTAACTTTCAAACCCAAACTGACCTCCTTATTACTAAAAATTAGGAATCTGAATTGTAACAGTGGATCTGTGAGCATTCAAGTTATGGAAAGCAAAAGCTGTTTTCCAAATATCATAGCAAATATGGTGAAGAGCACGCATACTAATTTTTAAGTTATTGGTGTAACAAAATGCATAACCAATATAAAACAAACCTAGTAAGTGGTAGCACACTTTTAGTGAGGCAAGAACCCATTAAAACATGTCAGAATGGAATGGTGCCATTTCAGAACCATTGATGCAAATTATTGGGTTCACTTTTTAGACTCTTCTTCAGAAAATTTAATTCTTCACCTGTAATTGAGACAATAGATGAAGATGAAGATGTGCGGGCTGAGAGATTAAGAGTTGAAAATGGTGCAGGCGAATTTGACCTGGTCCAGCTCCATCGTCTCACCAAGTCCTACCAACTTATCCACAAAAAGATTATAGCTGTAAACAACATCAGCATTGGGATCCCTGCTGGGGAGGTGAGACACAGTATTTTGTTTCTAACTGTCCTTCATGTTGGAATGATAAGTGACAAATATATATCTTTATCTTTCCTAAATTTTTTTCTAAAAATATGTAAGTCAACCTCTGAATCGCTTGATGGGCTCTATCCATAAAATTTACTTATAGACCAATGTGTTACTTACCTACTGTATATGTCTTCCCTTTTGATGGGGAGGATTCATCACGTGCCAAGTCCTGAGCCCCGTTCCAAGCTACTCTTCTCCCTGGGGTGGGCTGTCAGTCAAGAAGCCTGTGTAGAGTTGTTCTCCCCAATGTTCAGTTTCCAGGCCTCTTCAATAGAGAGCATAAAGAAATCAGGTGTCTGAAGGGAGAACCTGGAACTGCATCCATATTTATTCTTGCTGTGTTCACAGAGCAATATTAAGGCAGCTTTGAAAGGAGAAAGACAGGTGGGCATATCCCTTAGTTCCGAGCAGAGCTGTGAAGTAAATGTATCAAATATATTCAACAGTATATAGAAATTTCTGCTTCAGTAGCTTACTCAGTAAAGTTTTGATTACAGTTTGTATGAAAAATGTGAAATCCATAAATACAATTACTTTGTCAGATTAGCATATCTTACTCAGGTATTTTTTCGTGTCACACAGAGGTGTGCTGTGATATATATAGAACAAGTCGTATATATTTTCAAATGTTCAAATGTAGTGAAAGGAAAGAGAAGGAAACGATACATAAGTACCCACATGTTTTAAGAATTTTTATTTTTCAGTTATAGTGGACATACAATATTAAATTATTTTCAAGTGTACAATTCAGTGATTAGACATTTATATAACTAACTGGGCACCATAATAAATCTAGTACACATTTGGCACCATGCATAGTTATTGCAATATTATTAACTATACTCCCTATGCTGTATTTTACATCCCATGACTATTATGTAACTGCCAATTTATTACCCAATTGTTTTAAAATAGAAAGTTTTATCAAATGCCAATAAAGCACTACAATGTGCGTGAATAATTCCAGTGGTTTATTTTTCTCGGTAATTTATTTTACCCAAGGAAAAGGAGGAAATAGATATAATAGTAACATGTCTTTGGTTTTAAATAAGGTTTAAATATTTTCTTTTTTTCTCCCGCTAACCAGTGCTTTGGCCTTCTTGGGGTGAATGGAGCAGGAAAGACCACTATCTTCAAAATGCTGACTGGAGACATTATTCCTTCAAGTGGAAACATTCTGATCAGAAATAAGTCTGGGTATGAAAAACAAATGCTTCAAATAATTAAGCACTATGTAATTGAATGAAAAAATAATTAAAGCAGATTATTTATGTTATGGTTATGGTACTAAATCGTCGAGGGGGGAGGGGAATGGCTATTTAAGTAAATAGAAATTTTTAAACTTTAAGTGTAACTGATGGTGGGATTCTTTTTCCTCTTTTCATCTGAACCGCTAATCACCATGATTGAAAGAGAATGCCTTCCCAACATTTGGGGATGGAGAGGGAGCTAAGTTTTGAGACTCATCTGTGTCTTTGATTCTCCCAACTCAGATCTCTGGCTCACGTAGACTCTCACAGCTCGCTAGTTGGCTACTGTCCTCAGGAAGATGCCTTGGATGACCTGGTCTCTGTGGAAGAGCACTTGTATTTCTACGCCAGGATCCATGGAATTCCAGAAAAAGATATTAAAGAAGTGAGTATAAGTGTGACAAACTAGATCATTTGAAAACCATATTGTTTCTGTTTCCCACTCTCTATCCCCTCAAGACCAAGGTGATATCTACAAAACTATGACATTTCCTCCTGGCAATGATGGTGGACACCTATTAGCTTGGCTGCATATATCATATACATACCTGTGAACTCTGCTTTAGAAGTTCTTCTGTCAGTTTTTGTTTCAGTTTTCTTTTTAACATATTTTTATTGATTTCAGAGAGGAAAGGAGAAGGAGAGATAGAGATAGAAACATCAATGGTGAGAGCTAATCGTTGATTGGCTGGTTCGGGCAAGCCCCTTACTGAAGATCAGCCCCACAACCTGGGCATGTGCCCTGAGTGGGAATGGAACTGTGACCTCCTGGCTCATAGGTGGATGCTCAATCACTGAGCCACGCCGGGCAGGCTTTCAGTTATTTTTAAAAAATATATATTTTATTGATATTTTACAGAGAAGAAGTGAGAGAGATAGAGAGCTAGAAATGTCGATGAGAGAGAAACATCGACCAGCTGCCTCTTGCATACCCCCTACCAGGGATGTGCCCACAACCAATGTACATGCCCTTGACTGGAATCGACCCTGGGACCTTTCAGTCCGCAGACCGACGCTCTACCACTGAGCCAAACCGGTTTTGGCTTTCAGTTACTTTTTAAGAGCTATCAGAAACAGGATCACACAGGCCTTGGCTGTGGGTGGAGCATTGATGGGTAATGTCTGAACATCCTTTAATGTCCAGATACAAAATGGAATTACCTACAAAATGCCCAAGTAAAATAGAATAGTTTCCCATTTGAATTTTTAAATGTGGTTTTGTACTTCACTACAATCATTTGCCCTTGTAATGGAATGGCTAACCCCCATGGCAGTTTCCTCTATTTTTGTAACCCAGGGACCTGTTGAATTCCTCCTGGAAACCCACTATTTGCCAGGGCTATATAAGTGCAAAAATAGCCACAGGCACTCAAGATTCCTCAGTTAACGTGATAAAATTTTGATACCAGGTCAGTTTAAAAAGACTTAAAGCCTTTCTGACAACTCACCTCTCCGTGAGAAGACAGATGAAACCGTGAAGACATCACGGAGAAACCTGCCTTGAGAAAGGCTGAATTCTGTTTTGGCTCTTTTAAGCTTACCAAAGAAACCCTGTGTTAACGTAGCAGGAAGAGTAACCTGCAGTTGTAAATGCACACGCACGCACTCACATGCACATATGCATATGTGCCACCCCTTTGGGGGGAAATCCCACTTGAAAACGAGCCTCCACGGAATCACTTTTATCCTTTTAAATAATTATTAATTTTAAGCGGACCTTTGAAAAAAAATAAAGTCTATGTTCAGTTTAAATGTTTGAATGTTTCAGGTCTGTATTTCTGCACGCTCTTTCCACAAACTGCTTGTATGTGTCTTTGTTTAGTGCTTTCAGGGTGCTGGCAGGAGAAGCTCGCTCTAACTCTCTCTTCTGCCCGCAGACTGTTCACAAACTCCTGCGCAGACTTCACCTGATGCCCTACAAGGACAGGGCCACCTCTCTCTGCAGCTACGGCACAAAGAGAAAACTGTCCACTGCACTGGCCTTGATCGGGAAGCCCTCCATCCTACTGCTGGTAAGAGGAGCCGTGGAAAAGGCTATTTTAGCCCGGCTGGTGTGGCTCAGTGGTGGAACTTCAGCCATGAACCAGGAAGTCACAGTTCCATTCCCAGTCAGGGCACATGCCACATGACTGTGTCGTGGGCTGGAACCCCAGTGGGAGAATATGCAGGAGGCAGCCAGTTGATGATTCTCTTTCATCACTGATGTTTCTCTCTCTCTCTCTCTCTCTCTCTCTCTCTCTCTCTCTCTCTCTCTCTCTCTGAAATCAGTGAAAACAAATATATATTTTTTTAAATGCTACTGCACAATGAGAACCACATATCCAATTGGGTGTCACATTTCATTCTCATGATTGGAATTAACATTTGTGAGGCGCTCACTGTGTGCTGGTTGTTTTGCAAAGCACTTTACCTATACCATCTCAGAAAAGGAATTTATATCAGCAAATAATCTGTGGCCACAACATTTGCCCTCAAATATGTTTTTGTCTGAGGCTATGTCTCAGTCGGTTTCAGAGAAAACACTTGGCATGGGGATGGGAATTGGCTGGAATAAATTCAGGGTAAACAAGTGAGTCAGTAATGGAATATGGTAGAATCTGATTCCCAGTTACTGGAGAAATCAGTTGTATTGGTACGGATAAGGTGAACTAAAATATTTTAAAACTTCTAGAAAGAAGGAAAGACACATTTTTAAGACAACGTGTTGTGCTAAAGTGTTATTTCCCTGTTACTGAAGACCATGAGTTACCTGGCTTGGCATGTGATTGGGAGTCTGCCATTTTACTTTATCTGAGTTTTTCAAAGGCAAGAAATATATGTATTTTCATTAAGAGCTGGAAAATTAAACTGACCACCTAGAAATGTAAGTTACACACAGGGGTAACAGAGCATTCTGCTCCCCAGTATTGATTTCAGAGAAATAAGCTTGCCCTTATTTAGGAAAATCCCCTTCATTTAAGAACGTCCATACTCCAAAAGAGCCTTAAGTATATGCAATAAAAATCCACTTATAAATCACCACGTTATTCCCGGGATTAAGTCATCAGAGGATCAGTTCATGTAAACTGCCCAGATGGAGCGATGCGCAGCCCAACTCTCTGTAATGCCAGAGCTTACGATGTGTCCTATCCCTGCCAATTGATGCTTATGATAGAATTTTACTGTGTAAGTGTCCCTTAAATTGAACAAAACAATCCTTAGGCACTCCTGTGAGATAATACATGTAAAGTGCTTCAAAAAGTTAAAAGTGCTGTGCAAATGTTAGCTGTTAATGAGCTTCACTGAAATATCGGCTTTGAGAGAAAGAAAGTGTATTTTCTTTTATACACATTTACTATATGTGCCATCATCCTCAAAAATAGGAGGCATGACGATATATCCTTTACTGTTTTCCCCAAATTATCACTCATTTCTTTCTCTAAATTTAAGTCTTTACTACAAAAAACAGCCTCCAGTTATCATATGTACATACTTTCCGTTACATAGGTGTATATTTAATCTTTACCTAATCTTGATGACCTGTAATTTGTTTGTTTAATCATCCGTTTGCCCTGCTGTTGCTTGCTTAGATTATCCATTGCTACATCTCTAATTTTATGTCTGAACAATTTTTGAAACAGCATTTACTTTTCAAATATGATTTATATATTTCCACTTGACAGTTTCTGCAAATTATATGCCTATTTCCCCAAAGAGTGTGAAATTTCAATTAATGACATAAACTAAAAATACATCTCAAGCCAGCCAGTTGTTGAGTGTGGACCCAGAAACCAGGAGGTCATGGTTTGATTCCTGGTCAGGACACATGCTCAGGTTGTGGGCTCCATCCCCAGTAGGGGTGTGTGAAGGAGGCAGCCAATCAATGATTCGCTCTCATCCTTGATGTTTCTATCTCTCTTTCCATCTCCCTTCCTCTCTGAAATCAATAAAATATTATATATATATATATATATATATATATATATATATATATACCTCAAATGTATTAACTGAAAACTCAAATTGTGTTCTTTCCACTTCATATAGCATTTTATTACTCAGAGCTATGTGTCTCCTTGCTGTTGGCTTCAAATATTTATGTGACAATGTACTATTAAATGTAAAAACTCTGCTTTGTCAGTAATTGAAGCAGAATGTTTTCCAAAGAAATATAAGAGACAAGTGTAAAGTTACAGGATGTCAACTTCAATGAGACACTTTTTAAAACAGACTGTCCATTTTAAGTGATGAATCCTAGCCTTTTAGATGGCAGCAGAGAGGAGTCTATTAAGTATGAGCAAGTTAGTCGCAGGACTTCGCAAAGTGGTTTTTTGTTCTAGGCAAGTGAGGTGCAGTGATTCATGTGAGGAGCCCCATCAAAAATTAATTAATTTGATAAATTTTTCTTGTACCTTTCTATTAAGGATGAGCCAAGCTCTGGGATGGATCCTAAGTCAAAACGGCACCTCTGGAAGATCATTTCAGAGGAAGTGCAGAACAAATGTTCTGTCATCCTCACGTCTCACAGGTAAACTGAGTGCGGGAGCTTTCGGGCCAATAAGTAGGCATGATTCTAGGCTGATGGGTGGGGGAAGGTAATCCCATGTAATCCATATTGAGAATGAGTGTTCACCATTAGGTGAAAGTATTTTGTGCTCATAGCTTTAGGAGCAAGCCGGACAGGTTGCATACAGAGTGAGAATCCAGCTGAGATCAGGCCTAAACAATCTTTTTAAAAACAATTTTCTTATGATTTGTGATCCTCACAACTCAACCGTGACTCCCTGTTGCCTGTTGCATAAAGGTCAGCATCTTTAGGCTTAGTACACAGGGCTTTTTCATATCTAAATTTCTAGCCCTTTTTTTTCCCCTACGACGCCCTCTCCAATCAGTCTCTCTGAATGACTCGTGGTTCCACACACACTCACTGACCTTTCCTCTCACCGTGCCCTGGAAAGGGTCTTTTCAGAAAGTCTCTCCAAGGTGTAACCTTACCAGTCCCTTAAGCAGAAGCTCCCAGGCCTCCTCCATAGAGTAGACCCTCCCATCAGTTAAGTAGAGAAGCACCTGAAGCACCTGAGCTTTTCTCGTGAGGTCGGCCTTGCGTGAAGCTCACCTTTTTATTGCAATTATCATGTAGCAGAGTGTTCGATTTGTTTACAACCAAGAAACTTGTTTCTATCCTAGCCTTGCCCTAGCATACCATCTATCCTGGAGCCAATCATTTAATTGTCATGAACTTTTGTATGAAGTTATCATGGCCTATGAGATTAGAAACTGTGTAATCACATGCAGGTTAACCAGTTGTAAATACAAAACCATAAAAACCAGCTAAGTATGGACTATGAAGGATAATGAAAAGAGCTCAGTGTTATTTGGGGAACGTTTTTTAGGAAATATAGGTCTCAAGTCACACTTGAGGGAGTTTGAAAGAAGTAATGTGCTTGATAGGGTGTTCCGAGTGAGAGAGTTGGCCTCAGGCTTAAGAAGGAGCAGTAATACACCCTATGTGAAGATATTTCATTGATATTAAATTTTTTTAGTTCTTCAAGGGAAAAGCCATATTAAGGAACTAAAATAGTATTTCTGAAGTGCCATAATGAAATAGTTAATTTCTGTTCATGAATGGAAATCCAATTTTCTGTTCCCGGAATTCTGATATGGTTGCATTGTCTTGCAGCATGGAAGAATGTGAAGCTCTCTGTACCAGGCTGGCTATCATGGTGAATGGCAGATTCCAGTGCATTGGATCTTTGCAACATATAAAGAGCAGGTGAAGAGCAAATTTGTGTTTAAGCTATGGAGTGGCGTGATCAATCCGATGGTACTGTGCTCACCTCCAAGGATGATCTCAGCAGCCTATCCTGCAAGGAGTAGTAGGATTGGAATGGATAAGTTAATCGTTGCCTCATTTTAAAGTTAAATGATCTTAGTGAGGGTTAGGGTTGGATGTATTTTTAGTTAATAAGCCCAAAACCTAAAAGGCCTACAAGCTTTAAAAGATTAATCCACAACCAAAATAACCTCAAAAGGCAGTTTCAGGAGTTTACTAAATAACAAATTAGACTTTGACAAGTACAGGAAGGCAAAGATTTTTATCTAACATGTTCATTTGCCATTTGCACAAGCTTTTAGTGAGCTATTTAACACTGTTTATCTCATTCAAAACCTTTTAATCAATAATAATTTAGAGTAATGTGCTTAAATATCATACTAATAAGTTAAAATGAAATCAATATTTGCCAAAGTGCACATGAATGAATATATATGAATGAATATAAGTTTGGATATATATATCCAAACTTCATGATGTTATAACTTTATCTGTACAACTGGCTTTCTTATATGATAGCATTAACCAGGAAAAGTAAAAAGGATGGAAGAGACCTTATATGTTGTTCTCAACTTGCATATAAACTCTACGCTTGGTGCTTGGTACTAACAGTTAGCTAGCATGACTATTTTTATCTATGTTTGAAACCCAATGACTTTCATCTTTACCATTGACACCAAATTCCCAATTACTTACCTCTTATGACCTTGTTTGCTTTAAATTAGAAAGTATTTCATCCCAGAAATTGATATCAACTGTCAATTCATGGATGTCCAAAAAAAGCCAAGATTTTATATATATATATATATATATATATATATATATATATGTTTTTTTTTCTAATGCAGCTTTTGTCCAAAGATTTTGACTTTGTATAGTGGTGGAAATAAATTTTAAAAACCCGTGGCAGTTCACCATTTCCAGTTTGCAGCATGTATGCCCTGAACATTCATGACAAAATAACAGTCTTTATGTAAGGAAAGGGGCTCTGATGGTCAACTTGGGTCCTTTCATCATCTGGAATTCCAGGGGAGCTATTTCAGCAAAATGTAACTTGTATTGTGTTTTGCACTTTCACTTTCTAGGTTTGGACGAGGATTCACTGTCAAGGTTCACGTGAAGAACACCAAAGCTAGCATGGAGGCCCTCACAAGGTTCATGCAGCTGCACTTTCCAAAAACATACTTAAAAGTGAGTGAGAGATTGTCCTGCCTTTTCCTGTTGACCGGTTATGGTAGTCCAACAGCATGCTGGACATTTGCCCTTTTCAAGTTGACCACAGCTTTATTGTTAACCTTAATATATTCATTAGTTAAATTTATATAAGATGTCCTGAAGCACACTTAGCATAAACAAATAGAAATTTCACATTATTCTATTCTTCAAATAGCATCTTCAAAAACCTATGCTGTATAATTATAAAAATCATATTTTTGTAGCTATTAGCAGTAATGTCATCTTTTCACACACCTTCTTCACAAGGGCTCTGTGACCATACTGCATTAGTTTCTGAGTTGTCTATGTAACCAGCTTACCAGTTGTATACATTGGGGAACTGAGTGATGGCAGATATTATTCCTGTTTAGAAAAAAGAATTCCAGAATTCCAGAATGGCACAGCCAGAAGCAATTCTCTTCTTTGCTCACCTTCTTTAAAAGATAAGTCCACAAAGGTTTGAGCAGAACCACTTGGAATCAAGTTCTTAAACCCACATTATTCAATGTACTCCATCTCACTAGTATACATATCCACAGGCTGGACCCATACAGAAGATATACACCTATGTATCTCACATAGCTCATATTTAAATGCACTTTATGAAAAAAAGGTTATGATTAAATAACAGCTTTGATGTACAGGAGCTTGTACAAAATGATTATAGCAAATTCTTGTTGTAAAGAGCAATCTTGTGCGGAGAGGTGAAAAGAAATTGGAAGTCTTGGGAAGAGGTCAAGTTCTCCCTGTGTGGTTTCCAGCAAGACAGTTAAAGCCTCTGAGTCCCATTTTGCTCATTTGTAAAATAGCAGTAATGGCATCTCCATCACAAGACTGGCGTGAGGAATAAATGCACCACATTACTGTGAAGTGATTGGAGACAACAAAATAGGATATGTTTTTTAAAATAATTCTTTTATCTCTATAACATACCTTTGCCTCAACCTCCCATGCTTTAGCTAACTTCTCCAGGAAACAACAGCATTTACAATTCTTATCAAAGCCCCATTTTCTATCATCTAAATTAAAATCAGGTTTGAAAAAACTAAAGGACCCGTTCCTTGCACAAATCATGTTGGTCATAGCGCTTTTTCTTTCCCTGAATTTCTAGCTCGAAGTCCGTGCTTACTCGCTGAGTGATGAGATTACATTTGCCCTGGTCTATTCCTCACGGGCCAGGGCTACACAAGACAAATGCAGCAATGATCAAAGTCTTATTTCTTTTTAAACAGACCATCCTTTACAAGCATCTGGTGGTTTCTAGATATCTAGAAGGGAAATAGCAGGAACAGAAAGTTGGAAGTAAAATGAAGTAAGCTCCTGATGGCAGTGGCAGGTGTGATGTGAAAATAAGTGGACAGGAGGGGCTGGGCAGTGACCACAGGGCTGGAAGGAGCATTTCCAGCAAGGGGAGTCTGGGACGCAGAGCTGAAATGCACAGCCATGATTTAACCCATAGAGTTCCAGGGGTAGATTCTGGAGCAGGACTACCTCCTGATTAAGCTAGTGTTTAGAAAGGATTACCCATACTGTTTTGGGACAGTATATGAGTGTAAATAGTCTCTAGGCTTCTGAAGAAGTGGTTGCAGTAACTCAAACCCAGAGCGATCAATCTCAGGGTAATGATGCCAATGGTGCAGAGAGAGAGGGAAGTTTAGGTTGGAAAGTTATTTTAGGTGAAAAGGAAATGGTATATGATAACTGGTTAAATATGCACAGATGCTCCAAGGAAATGAGAATAGATTACTAAGTAGACGCAGATCCTATGTGTTGACTACCATAAAGGAGTTGAGAATTTGGGGGTCAGGTGAGAAAATATATAGTGTTCTTTGACTGAGGTTTCCTTAGGAAATGCTGTTGCGATCTAGCCTCTTCAGCCAATATAAACTGAACAACTAATCCTTGGCCCTTTGGGTAAATTTTAACATTTAAAAAAAATGAAATTTCTAAATGTTATCTCTGCAAAAGCTTATGGGAGCTGAGGAAAGCATAATCTGGCATCTGAAATATCATCCCCGTAATATTTTTTTGCAGGTGAGACTATGATGACTTTGTAAGTGCACACTAATGTGGAATGCTTTGGAATTTTCATTAGCTTTTTAATTTGTTTTCTCTTTGACATTCATAAAGCTTTCCATCTTATCTTTGTAAGCTGTTAGTTTCAAAACACACCCATTATTTACACTGTAGTGTCATTTGCAGTGGAATAAATTTAAGTATTTTTCTTGGCTCTCGCTCAGATATGACTA
Organism: Vespertilio murinus; assembly: GCA_963924515.1. Classification (NCBI taxonomy): domain Eukaryota; kingdom Metazoa; phylum Chordata; class Mammalia; order Chiroptera; family Vespertilionidae; genus Vespertilio; species Vespertilio murinus. The sequence goes on along the minus strand of OZ004711.1, from coordinate 81,950,743 downwards.
GTCAAGTCAATATTACCTGACATTGCAAAATACTTTTTGTTTTCCCCTTTGGCTCCCACAGGATCAGCACCTCAGTATGCTCGAGTATCATGTGCCAGTCACGGCAGGAGGAGTAGCAAACATTTTTGATCTGCTGGAAACCAACAAGACTGCTTTAAATATCACAAACTTCCTAGTGAGCCAGACTACCCTGGAGGAGGTAAGCCCGAGGCCATGACCCCCGCACACAACATCCCATTAATTACTGCACATTGTGTTGATTTCCTTCCAGTGACATTCTATTTGTTATAGTTGAAGCAACATTTAATCTCACACCTGAAAAACTTAATTGATTTCTAACCAGATTTGGGGATGTTAGAAAAAATATGTTAAAAGCATTAACTATTGTTACTAGAGAAAAGAAGTTGTTGTTTTTTAATCCTTACCCAAGGATATCTTTCCAGTGAGTTTTAGAGAGAGGGAAAGACAGAGAGAAACACATCTATTGGTTGCCTCCTGCATGCCCTAACCAGGGCCTGGGCAGGGGAGGAGCCTATAAGCGAGGTACATGCACCTGACCAGAATCAAACCTGGGATCCTTAGGTCCGCAGGCCAATCCCCACCCACTGAGCCAAACTGAGAAAAGGAGATTTTTTTTCCTTTCTACAAGACATCTTATATCCATCAAGTTATCTACGTATGTAAAGCAACAAAACACTACTTTCCCCTGTAAAACAAACTACTTTCCTTACTTTCTCCTTGATAGATTTCTTAAATACCATTTCCATTTGGTTGGCTTCCTGAATTCAGTGCTCTGTGGGGTATCTGGAGAGAATTAGGTGCCAGATTTTTAAGTCTGCTAGGTTCTGGGCAACCAAATGGCAAAGGCAGAATTATTTTGTTTTACTCACATCACGTCTTTATTACGTGTTTGTATTCAATAACTCAAGGCTTCACGGGGCATCCTTCATCACCTATGAATTATTTGGCTCAACCAACCTGATGTGTGGAACATTTGATTTCATCTACCACCGTAGTGGGTCAGAAGGTGAGGCCTTGGGGCCTCTGAGTCAGTAAATGCTGCTGCACTTTATGGACAATTTTCTAGGGGGTTTTAGACAAGGTGGCTTTTCCAACACAGAACATCTAGCCTTTGACTTGTAGCTAACCACCAGCACCATATGTGGCATGAAATAGACTCTCACTTCTTCCAGATGAATAAATGACTAATAGATTTAATCATTTTAAACCCAGTAATAAACGTCTGCCTATTAGTTGGCTTACTGAACATCATGTTAATATGAGATTTCTACACAAATTTTATTTTAGTCCATGAACTCTTAAATTAGTGCATTTCTCTCAACATCACCATAGGAGCATTTGATAAGGGTTTGGTTTGGACTCCTTGTTTATGCTTGGTAGAGAGAAAGATTGATGTAGGGCATTCAGGTATAGATTAGTAACTACATATGTTAGATTTCTATTATGATTATAAACATAATTATAATTGTAGATATAGGTTTTATTTTCAAACCCTAATTAAATTTGAATAGCTAACAGAAGGACTCCTAGTAAGAGTGTATATATATATATGTGTGGGCATGCCCCTATAAAATCTAATCTTTTTTTTATTAGCTCTTCCAAGTGTGTATGTGTGTGTGAATTAACCTTATTTCTTCCGTTGGTTTATCAAGCACTAATGGCTTTATTTCCCTTGAAAAAAATCAGGTTTTCATCAACTTTGCCAAAGACCAGAAATCCTATGGAAACGTTGATACCAACAGCCAAGGCTCCACCATAAGTGTTGACTCACAGGATGACCGGATGTAGTCTTGATCTCCCAGCAAACCCGATCGCAGCAAAGCCAATGGCTTCATTTTGGGGAAGAATCGTGGAACGCACCATTCCCTTGAAGATACCACTTCCTTAGGACATCTTCCTTTTAAAGTGTTATACTGTATAGAGAGTTACAATTGTGTAAGACTAGCAAGTAACTATAAGTGGGGAATCTTCTTCCTGAATGTTGTTGCTACTGAAATGCATTCCTATCTACTCAACACTGTGAGCACGCTAATGTATATGCTGGTGGTTTTTATGCAAAGATGAACCACCGGAAGATGAATGTCTTAATTTATTACTTTCAATAAAAAAGAAACCTTAAAAGGCATGGTTATTAGTTGAAAAGTAAGAGTGGAAAAGAAAAATAAGGCAGTCTGGGGTAGGTAGAATTGAGAGAACAAAAAGTAAATTATTTCCAACAAATGGGATGTGCTAAGGGCCAGGTTAGCATTGGCAGTCAGCAATGGGCCCGATGTCATTCTCCGTTCCTGCAAACACATAGGGGCAGACTGAACCCCACCCCCCACAAAGTCCTTCTACAAGAATGTCGTAGGAAGGCAGTTTACCCTGGTGGTAAACAGATCGCAGCTGTGTTCCTGGCGTGCTTTGACAATGGGCAGGCACAGGGCAGAGCAACACGCTACTTTCTCTTCAGGGAAGAAGGGGTGTGTCAGCTGGGCAGATACAAATCCTGAAAACTGATAGAGAATCCATGTGGTGCTGGCAGGCAAGTTTGTTTGTTTCCTAAGCTCTTACAAAGAGCCTCGTATTCTGGGTCTCTCTGCAGGAAAGATTCCTGTGGAGAAAAAATGAATATGAAGGTAATTTTCAGCTAATTACCCGGCTGACCCAGAATCATCTTAATGGCTATAAGATTGATGGACTTCGTAATAATGCCAAATTATATGGCCCTCAGGGAAGGTGCTTTATGTAACATTTGCTTGTGTGTGTGTGTGCGCGCGCGTGTGTGTGTATGCTGTATGTGTGTGTGTGTCCAAGTTTGCCAGCTTTGGCACAACTGTTTCTGTTTCAAAATCAATAAACTAAAGGTTCAAAAAACCCACAAAACTATTCATGAATTCATTTTATTTGTTAGGGGAGAGCCAGGGGCCTAAAGACTGGGGCCATGTGGCCTATCAGGTCCCATGTATGGTGCTCCTACTTTCCACTCTCATCCCTTTTTCCATGCGCATCCCTTTCATCCTTCCCTTCCGCGTTAGCATGTAGCCATTCCGGGCTTCTCAGTTTCCCCGTGAGCCATGCCACGCTCCCTCCCACCTCCGGGCTTTTGCACATGAGGTTCCCACTATTTGAAACGCTGTGCCCCAACTCTCGCTGCCCGCTAACAGTCTTCAGAGATGTTGTTCTGTCTCTGAGCAGCTTTCCTTCCTTGTTCTCAGTTTAAATTCGGTCCCCCACCCCATTCCACTACTGTACTCATGGACCCTCATTCTTTTCTATCAGAACATGCATTCTCATTTGTCATATACTCAGACTAACAATATGTATCTTAACAGATGGCAACAGACTTTCTCCTGGGATAGAAAATGCCTTTGTGGAATATAAATAATATACAGATAAACCTTTGGAGTAGAAGGTGTAACTCTGAGAGGATATGTCTTCAGGAGCCCGTGCAACCAAAAAAAAAAAAGCCAAACTCTATGATAAAATAAAGAGATGTTTATTGTTCATTGTGTTTGTTATTGCGGTGGCTGGTTGCTTGCTTCTGAGCAATGGAAGGAAAAGAAGCAACGGGAAAAGAGAGAAAGGAAGTGGAGGAAGGAGAAATCTGTGAGATGGTGGAAGGCTGAGGATCGGACAGAGATCAGTCTCGCGAGGAAGTGGAGAGGTGGAATAGACTTCTAAACAATGAATATCCAAATGTGCGTTTGTCTTCACTTGCTGTGCAGCCATGCTGTGGACTTTCCTCACCACCTCTACATTTTCACTGAAGTCAGCCACATTTACAATGCGCTGTGTGAATGAGCATCCAGTGGAAATTGAGGAAAGGATATGTTAATATCTTCTTTGAAAGCGGTGCAATAGCTGCTTTGCCACAGAGAAGGAGAAGCTTAGGGGCAGAGGAGACCATGAGACCGAGAGCCTCAGATATATGCAGAATGGAGCTTCTGATCCCACAGAGCATGGGCGTGCAGCATTCCGACCCATCCTATCGACCTCTCAGCACTTCCTGTTCTCATGTTCTTGAATGATCAATTTCCTGCTTTGAATGTGTGTGTATGTGGGGGGGGGGGGGGGGGATAAGGGTGGTGAAGGGACCTGTGATTTCCATTGGCCAGAAGGGAATTACATTGCACAAGATTGTCACATGCTTTACCAAGAGCCTCTCTCCCTTGCTGGCTTCAATAGAGAAAGAGGTCATGTTGGGGAAGCTCACTGGCAAGAAATGACAGGCCAGCAACTACAAGGAGCGAAGGTGGACTCCAGCTGACAGCCAGCAGGAAACTGAGACCCTCAACCCAACGACCATGTGCAGGAGATTGAATGCTGAGTTTTGAAATAGATTATTTCCCAGTTGAGCACATGGATGACAAACCAGCCCTGGCCAACACTTGGGTTGCAGCCGTGTTGAGAACATTTTTTTCCCTTAAATAATTATTTGCAGCCGAAACCGGTTTGGCTCAGTGGATAGAGCGTCTGTCTGTGGACTGAAGGGTCCCAGGTTCAATTCCCGTCAAGGGCATGTACCTTGGTTGCAGGCACATCCCCAGTGGTGGGTGTGCAGGAGGCAGCTGATCGATGTTTCTCTCTCATCGATGTTTCTAGTTCTCTATCCCTCTCCCTTCCTCTCTGTAATAAAATCAATAAAAATATTTAAAAAAATAATAATTCTTTGCAAAGTTTGTACCTGTAGACATTACTCACTTACGTATGTAATTAACAACCCTATTCACCTGATTGTCAACTTGATTTTTCTTTGTCTCCCTCTGATAAATACGTTAACCCTTTGGTTGCCTTTTGTTTACACCGAGGCCATTGTTAACAGTTACAGGTCATCCTCTGTACCTATCGCAGGTGTACCGGTTAATGTGGATTTTTGTAATCAAAGTAAACACGATAATTTCAAGAGAAACATTAAAAGTGCTTTATCCAAAGTAATGTCCATTGCCAGCTACACATTTCCCCCATCTTTCAGGTAATTTGTGGATACCATCCCAATAGAACTTTTCTTGTTTTGAGGCAAACCATTCAGAGACCCAATTTTCCACTTCTTTGTACGTTTTGAAGTGCTGCTCAGAAAGTGTGTGTGCTGTTGATCAGAACAAGTGGTCATCTGAAGGAGCGAGGTCTGGTGAATATGGCAGGTAGGTTAATACTTCCCAGGCAAGATTGTTTAATGTGCCTTTAACTGGTTTTGAAGTGTGTGATGGTGCACTATCATGAAGCAAAATTACTTTGCTGTGTCTTCTGGCCCATTCTGGTCATTTCACGATCAAAGTGTGGTTTAATTTAATTATTTGTTGATGGTAGTGATCAGTATTAATGGCTTCACTCAGTTTTAGAAGCTCTACTACACCACACCTTCCTGGTCCCACCAAACACAGAGCATTGTTTTCTTCCCAAAGTGATTTGGCCTTGCAGTCAGTGTTGATGGTTGACCATGATTTTGTTTTGGATTCTCAAAATAAGCCCACTTTCCATTGCTAGTCACAATTCAATGTGAAAAAGACTTTCTTTTGTGCCGTTGATGCAATATTTTACTGATGACTTTTCAGTTTTCCAATTGTCTTTCATTCATTTGATGTGGCACCAATTTTCCTTCCTTTAAAATCTTTCCCATTGCTTGTAAACAATCGGAAATTGCTTGCTGAATGACATTTAATCTTTCTGCAAGTTGTTTTTGAGTTTAGCACACATCTTCATCCACTAATGCTTGTAATTGTTGGTCTTCAAACTTTTTTGGTTGACCTGGATGTTCTTTGTCTTTCACATCAAAATTATCACTTTTTAAGCCAGTGTTCACAAGTATCTTGAGATGGAGCATGTTCATCATAAACTTCCTGAGGTAGACAATAACTTTCAGCAGCACTTTTATTCAAAATAAAGTAATGAATTAAAAGTTCCTGCAAATGCTCTTATTTTGGCATGAAATGTGACATTTTTAGGCATAAATATATCTATGATGTTAACACCTTCAGAAAATTTGACATATGAAGTTTTGAAGCTTGCTATCAATACAACAAAATCCCAAATCCCTTATATATCAACATATCAATATATGTATAACTTCATCTTTTTAAAAAAATCTGCATTATTAACCGATACACCTGGTATTTTATCAGCCACTGATGGACTAACCTCAATGATAGCCAACATTTATACTACAAAGCCTATAATTGCATTTTCACAAAGCAACTTTATATGTATAAAGTCATTTGAACCTCAAGCAGTCCAGAGAAGTGTTATTTTCCCTAGATGGAGAAATGGAATAAAGGGGATTAAATAACTCTCTTAAACAACCACAATATATTAAATTATAGTAGTTAGCTGTCTTTTTTGTTTGTCCAGCAATGTTATGATTTCTATGGTTTACTTTCTTCTGGTCAAGGTTGTTTCAATGAGGCTGTCCATGATGGTGGCTCCACTTCCTCCCAGCAATTAAATTGGGCACAGGACCTGTGATTCGGGGCATGATTGACATGTGACTCCAGCAAAGTTGTTAAATATGTATTAATATTTAAATTTTGGGAGAGTCATTTCCTTTTCCTGGGATTGCTCTACAGAGGACAGATGAGTCCAGGTCTCTCAGTTGCCATAATATCCATAATATTAGAAAGAGGTTGCACATTAGATAAAGTCGAACAGAGACAGGCAGAACTGACAAATGGGATAATAAACCAAACTTGATGAGTTGTTGTTTTTTAACTACAGGATCCAGCCAAAACTGGAAGACCACTCTGGAAGCTGTGGAGGACACACTGTAGTGAGGTGATGTGGAAGTCAGGACAATCCAAGAAACCAGTGCAGCAGAATAAGGTAGGAGCAGAACTGGTAAGAAAAAGTCAGATTTTACTTATACTCTTTGGTGAAGGCAAAAATGATAGGACTCACTGCCAGATTCGTGAGGAATGTGTAAGAAAAAAGGGGAGTCAGGAATTAATTCAAGAGTGTTGATCTGAGAACCTGAATAAATGAATTGTCATTATTGAAGAATGGAGAAAGTGGAGAGACAAAGGCAAGCTTAGGGGGAAATTAAGAGCTTAGGGAGAAATTTACGGTACATTAAGTTTAATATGATTGGTAGACAATCTAGAAGAAATGTGGAGTGATGGATCTATACATCTGGAGTTCAGGAAAAAGTCCATACTGGAGGAAAAAACTGTGCTGGTCATTGGCATATAGATGGAAATTCAAGCTACAAATCTGGATGGGATTATTTGGGGAGTTGAGTGCACTTAAAGCAGAGAAAGAGTCTCCAGAGAACATCACACAATTTTTTTTCAAGTAAAGAAGAAACATCCAGAAAAGAATATGTAACATGCAAGTCCTCATCATCCTTCCTCCTCCCCCCCGCCCCCCCCCCAAAAAAAAGTGTTTCTAAAAAGGAGGGAGTCACTAACATTATCTAGACAGCTGTTTGGGTAAATTAACATAAGAACTGAAAATTAGCCATTGGATCTGGCATATTCATGAGTGATTTCAACAAGTGGTGTTTCTCTGGAATGATAGGAAAGAAAACCTCAGGAATGCCCTCAATTAAAAATAAAAGGAAAAGTGGAGGTGAAGTATATAATCGACTTTTTCAAGAGAGTGAGGGGAAGGGGAGCAGAGAAATAGGCAGTAGTTGGAAAATTATTACTTATCAGAAGAGAGAGATTATATACCCTAGTGGGGGCAGGAAAGGATCAAGGTTGCCAGGGATAGTGCCCTGGGCCTCTGATGGTCTCTGGGATGGATAATGTGCCCTGTTCTGTGAGTACCGTTTTCTTTGTTAGCATTAATGATTGAAGCCTGGACTTCCATAGTTTATGATCGGGTCTTTCTTGGCTTGGCCAGTATCTGGTAGTGCTTCTTGGGTGTTTGTTACATGTTCCATTTCTTCCATAGGCACCACAGGTTATCCTTAACTCAGAGGTCACCTAGACCTACCAGGCTAGATACCAAGCCAGGAACACTGCTCTCAAGTGAGAGACTATGCCACAGTCAACTGCAGATGTCCAAGCCAAGACCCAGTGTCTCCTTCATTGTACCAGCCTGTGCAGTCTAGTCTACTTTGATGTGGCATGTTCCGGAGTGACATACGGTAGCTTACTTTCTACATTAAACTAATTTAATGACTTTTTAACACACAGAGACACACACACTTTGTTGTCAAAATACAGAGAGAGAGTAGAAAATTAGCACTAAGTTCATCCTTCTCTCATCTTGCTTCCTTTCCTTTCTTTAGTTCCCCAGAATGGAAAGCAGGAAAGCCCTCTCTTTGAGATTAGGGAACACTATCTACAATGAATAATTTATATCTCACTGAAAAGGTTCAAAAACAATATATAACTTCTTGGAGTCTTATTAACTTTATAAGAAGCCATCAGCTCCTCCTCCTGTAATAAACAGTAAATTTTAAGACTAAAATTGTATATTCTTTTACATTATAGAAAACCTCTGACCTTGAGCTCATTCCTAGTTTTCCAGTCTAAATTATTAATCTACAAAGCGGGATGTAAGGTGGAAAGTCAAAGAAATTAGGCAAATCCATTCTTAAAATAATACCCTGTCCTTCAGTTCTGCGGCATATTTCTATTTTGCTTGTCGTAAGTTAAGTATTACCCTGATCTTTCCTTCCACAGCCTTTCTGGTATTTTTCTAATTCCCTAAATTTCCTCACTCATATTCCCCAAACCTCCCCAACCCCCAGAAGACAAATGCCTTGGGCTACAGGGAAGGCAGCATCATCAGAACGGCAAATAAGGAAAAGCTTCAAAGGCCAGGGGCCAAGGCAGGCCTGTCCAGGCAGCTCTCTTCTTCACTCAGACCCTACCTTTCCCTCCACCTCAGCTCTGCACGCCCAGAATCACAACCTAACAGCTCGCAGGGGATATATCACCCACGGATGGACTCACATGAAAGTCCACAGCACAGATGGGTAAAATCTGAGTGCCTGATTACTGATTTACAAGGAGAACTTTAATTAACCGTTCCTACCCCCCTCCTCCTAGCCAGTGCATTTTCTGTCTCCACAAGCACACCATACACACAGGAAGTCCCCACAAGCACACTATACACACAGGAAGAAGTCCCCACAAGCACACTATACACACAGAAAGTCCCCACAAGCACACTATACAAGAAGTCATGCTTTAATCAGAAGGTTGCTTGCAGAGCAGAGACTCGGGGCAAGTTGAGTTAATTAGATGATTCCAACTTTTAATGCCATCAGGCTTCTGGGGCCTGGAGCATCCGTCTCCATAGCAGGATACACCTTCCAAAGGCTCATTCTTGATTCTGAAAACTTTCTTCCCTCCTCGGAGCTGAGAGAGCCCTGAGCTCTGCCATGCTTTGTCTCGGAGAAGCTCTTTTCAGTGCTTCTGTGGCCAACCAGCTCCCTTTTGATGTATCCTCAGTGCTTTAGACATGATGATTTAGCACTTGCAATCAAGACACAGTGTTTCAGACGTAGTGATTTTGTGTCATCGTTCTTTATTGATTGTGAAGCTTAACTCAGAGCAATGTTCCCAGGCTTCCCTAATAATAAGAATCCATTAGGGCTCTTTGTTTAATACATACAGCTTTCCAAGTCCTTCCCTGGAGTGTCTGATTCAGTAGGTCAGATTAGGGAGCACTATCTGCAATAGATAATTGATATCTCACTGAAAAGGTTCAAAAACAATATATAACTCCGTGGAGTCTTATTAACTTCATATCAGTCTTTGGTTCCATAGATAGAAGTGTAAATGGTGTTGCCTCAGTATAAATCCCAGGTACTAATATTCTTTGAAAACCTGTAATATAATTATGGCATTTAAATTAGAATTGGGAGGAAGAGCCTTTCAGATATCCAAATAATGGTTTTAAATGATGTAAAAAGCAAGTTATGCCCTAGCTTTTGTTCTCTTAAACTTACATTTAAAAACCAATGCAGCTTTTTAGAAAATGGATATTCACTCAATTGCCATAGACAAGAGGAAGAAATAGCTGATCCTATTTATTTTCTTTCTTTTTAAATATATTTCATTGATTTTTTTACAGAAAGGAAGAGAAAAGGATAGAGAGTTAGAAACATCGATGAGAGAGAATCATCAGTCAGCTGCCTCTTGCACATCCCCTACTGGGGGTGTGGCCGCAACCAAGGTACATGCCCTTGACCGGAATCGAACCCGGGGCCCTTCAGTCTGCAGGCTGATGCTCTATCCACTGAGCCAAACCGGTTTCGGCCTACTTATTTTCTAAAAGAAATCCTTCCCAACAAGACTGTCATGTGATCATTCCTTTGCTTCTGTAGCCAGGTGGTTCCACCGCACTTATAGGGATCAAAACAGCTTCTAAAGTATTTGTCCCATCTGCTTTTGTGGTTGCTGCTCTATTCTTTCTTGTTTTCTTAAAATATGGCATAGAATATGAATCACATTGAGCTGTTCTTAAAAAGAAGACTTTGTCTCAGAATCATATGTGAATCATTTAAATCCTACCTAACCATCCAATCAAGACCTTATGGCATGATGTTATGTATTAGTGAATAAGAACAGCCACAAAGAAATGAGTTTTCTGAATAAACTGATTACAAGAAAGTGTTAACACAGAAGTGCTCTTCTAACTGTAGGTTTTATAACTGGAAAGTAAATAGTTCATTACAATATCTCAGCAAGTTAAACTTTGTGAATAGTTTTTCAATGTTTAAAGTTTAAGTGTCTTATATAAAAGCAAGAAGCACAGCAATATAACATACCCTGTTTCCCCGAAAATAAGACAGTGCCTTATATTAATTTTTTTTGCTCCCAAAGATGCACTAGGTCTTATTTTCAGGGGATGTCTTATTTTTCCATGAAGAAGAATACAGTACACATTTATTGTTAAAAGAAAATAAAGTAAGTTTATTACCTGTATACGGCACAGTAGTACGGTAGTTGTCAACACAAACCAGACAAACTGTGAAGCCTACAGTATCAAGAATTGACTCATTTAGTCAATGACAATCATGTCATCATCTTCTGGAACATCATCATAACAGTCCAATTCCTGAATTTCCTAGTGAATTTCTTGTGACTCCATTTCTTTCAGAATCAGTGGACCAAATCTCTCACGTTTAGCAACAGCACTGTCTTTAAATGAGTCCTTCTTGTCAAGGTAGCCTGCTCGCAGTGCATTTGCAATGCAACTGTCAGTGATTTTCTCCCATGAATTCTTCACCCAAGTCATAACTTCTTGCAGTTTAGGTTTCACAAAGTTTCCACGCTGATTTCTCTCCATTCACACAGCAGTGAAATCAGGACTCCATGTAACATCACTGGTTGCTAGAGGCCAGTATGGGCGGCCCTAGAGACCAGTTTATGGTAAATTAATTTTCATTCTGAGACAGAGCCTGGGGGCGTTATTTTCTGGGGGATACCTTATATTTCACTCAGAAGGAAACCTGTAAGTAGGTATTATTTTCGGAGGATGTCTTATTTTGGGGGAAACACAGTATATTTTTTATATTTTTAGAGTTCCATTAAGGTAATATTACATTAATAGATGGGTTAAGGGTTAATAAAGGTAAATCCATTCTTCTAAGTTAAAAACCAAAAAGAATAAAGAATTAGGTATTTATAAAATACTTTGCTTCACTCCTCATTCTCATTATGTTTTATTTCATTAATGTTTAAGTCAATTTTAAATTACTGAAAATATATTTCTTCAGTCTCCCTTAAAACTTAAAATATTACATAGGATTGAAGTCATTTTGATACTATTGCCAATGTGGGCTCTCTCCTCATCTCCCCAGAGAAAACCATCATAATGAGTTTAGTGTGCTTCACTTCAGAGCTTTGTAGAGAGCTTTATACAACCTCATAAGTGTGCACACATGTGAACATGCCAAAGGAAAACTGAGAAGCTGGCTCTCCGTCCAAGCTTTGTTGGACCCACCTTTGCTGAAAAACAGATAATGGCAGATAACATGCAAAAGAGGAAAGAAAACCAAACCTGGACTCAAAACACACACACACACACACACACACACACACACACACACACACACACACGATAAACAGTTTTACAGACCAGAAATAAGAACCACAGCTTTCTGCCGAAACCGGTTTGGCTCAGTGGATAGAGCGTCGGCTTGGGGACTGAAAGGTCCCGGGTTTGATTCCGGTCAAGGGCATGTACCTTGGTTGTGGAGAGGCAGCTGATCGATGATTCTCTCCCGTTGATGTTTCTAACTCTCTATCCCTCTCCCTTCCTCTCTGTAAAAAATCAATAAAATATATGAGTGAGAAAAAGTTAGAAGTTAAAATTAATAAAATGTTAAAATTTGATCCACTCTGAACAGGTAGATTAAACAATCTGGCTATCCTAGCCAAAGAATTTAAATATGCAGAAATGTATTTTAATAAAGCCATTGACAAATGTGCACAAGGTCAGACTTGAACACAGAGCCGTAATATTATTCATGGAGTGACAGATTAGTGTATCAGTAGTTTTTCTTTTTAACAGAAAATGAATTTAATATTATTTAAAAGCATTAATTCATTACTTTTTTCCTGTGGTAGACATAATATTTAATTCTCTAAACTTATTAAATTTTTAATTTTTAATTTGCTTGACTATATATGAAATTTAATAAAAGATAGATTTTCATTGCTTTTCTGGTTACTATTAGTTTTATTTCGTGATAGTTATTAAAAAGAATTTTGTCGTAAAGAAAAGGAGCCTTAGAAGAAAGATCCACTCTCAAAGTCAAATAGGCTAGGTTAGCCCCTGCTCATCCCATAGTCCGATCTCCCAGTTCCTGAAGCTGGTAACTGCAGAGGTACCGATGTAACCCGAGATATGGTTTTGAAATTAAGAATGATAGAGGTTTATACTCTCAGCATGATTTACACATATTAAAAACAATTACTTTATCCTAATGAATTTTCAACTTAAGGAATTAGAATTAGACCAGAGATCACAAATGTGCAATTCAAAAACCAGACATATTTTACTTACCCCAACAATATTATGAAAAAGAATAAAGAGCCAAAATGCTATTGTTGCAGAATTTACCAGGCAACGGGAAAACACACAACGGGTACTCAGAGGATTCAGGAAAAAAAAAAGAAACCTGTATTCAAAGCAGTGCTGCTGGCTCAGGGGATTCAAAGATCCAAAGCCTGAACATCTTCTGCAACTAGGTTACTCCTTATATATTTTCCTAAATGTCTTTGTTTTTCCTAACTTCCAGGCAGCCCTACCTAAATTAGAATGGGGAAATAAGATTACAGCTAAAGGCCTGGCCTGGGTGGTGCCAGTGGCCTCTCCTTTGACTAAGCTGTTAAATTCTTGGTTTGTGGGCCTTGTAAATGGGGAGTATTTAGGAAAACACATTATTGCCTACGGAAAAGGAGTGACTTAATGATAGGTTAAAAAGAATGTGCATTAGGATTCTGGTTAACTGGGTATAAATTCAACTGCTCTCTCTCCCTCCCCCTGAGGGTGTCCCCTATTTTCCCCCTCACTATGTTCTAGGTCAGTGGTCAGCAAACTCATTAGTCAACAGAGCCAAATATCAACAGTACAATGATTGAAATTTCTTTTGAGAGCCAAATTTTTTAAACTTAAACTTCTTATAATGCCACTTCTTCAAAATAGACTCACCCAGGCTGTGGTATTTTGTGAAAGAGCCACACTCAAGGGGCCAAAGTTTGCCGACCATGGTTCTAGGTATTGACCTGCAATTCACATTTCTGGTCCTGAAATTCTCATTTCTGATCTTGCAAAATATGACATTACTGGTCCTCCGTCTTTGCTTGGCAGCATTTGGCTGAGGCTGATCTACCCCTGGCTGGGTTCATTCTATCCTGAACCTGCCCTAAAAATCCTCTGAAACTATAGCTTTACAAAATTTCCTCGCTAAGGATTCCTCCTACTTATCTTTCTTTCAGCTTTTAACCAAATAATATTTACTGCATATAAACCTTCATTCATTCATTTAACAAATACTTGTTGAACACCTACTAAGGTTCTGAGCAGTGGGAATACAGCAATAAGCAAAACAAAGTATTTGCGTCTATGAAGCTTACATGGTATTTGGGGAGGTGTAAGGATAGAAAACAAATCAGAAAACAAATGTGTAAGTAGCATGTTACTTTCAGGTAGTAGAAAGAGTGGCCAAGAGAGAAAAGCAAGATGTTCTTGCTACATTATCCTCCCATATTGGTAGAGGAATAATGTAGATTAATTCAGCTATTCACACTGGAGAAGTTATTGATGAAAATTTGACTAGACAGGGTTTCCTTATTTGCAGGAAAGGGGAATTGATTGCTTTACTTGCTTGCAAATATGAATTCTACATATAAATGGGAGCAAGTTGGCTGCTAGCTGAGGAAACTTAACTCTTCCTTAACTAGAGAACATACTTCAGGGGTCCAAACCACAGGCATCCTGGTTGGCCCGGGACAGTCCTGGTTTACATCTGTGGACCAAGCTTAGTCATACACCCTCAGAACTGTACCATAATTATGTTGTCAATTATTTATTGGGAGGACTATGAAAATATTCAATAAACTATATCAAACCTTTTTTAAATTATATGGTTACACTGTTTATTTAGAGAGCAATAAAACACAATTTAAATATTAATTATATCAACTACTATCGATCAAATGCATCCTAATTTTGAATGAGCAAAATACATTCAGAAATTATATATTTTCCCAAGAGCTGATGAATGCTGACTTTGTACTCATTACATCTTTGTTCTTTTTTTTTCTTTTTTTTTGGGTAAGGACTAGACAGAAGGCTTGACATTGATAAAAAGAACTTGCTCTAGAGAAAGGTTAACACTAGCATGTGTGGTAAAGAAGGAAATAGAATTTACTTTCTTGGCATGTTTTAATCATTGGATGAATTACATCAGTTGAGGTTATAAAGCAGATTCTATTTTATGATAAAGGATGTGCCCTGGAGATGGAATGGTAAGCAGTTCTTTGGTGAATACATTGATCTTTAGCGATGAAATGGATAAGTAGTTTAAATTTAAGGATTTGAAAGGTGTTTTCTAAGCATATATAGGAACTGTAGCCAGGAAGCCTGGGAGCTAAGGGATTTACTCAGGTATTTGCTTACTGTCTTTAAAGCAACTTAGCAATAATCAAGCTGCATCTTAGCGGCCAAACTTGAAGAAGAATAATGGGTCCTCAAAGATCCAAACCTGCTTGGTAATTCCACCCAACAAGTCCACACCCACAGCTCCCTGTTCTGGCACAGCTTCTCTAAGTAGTCTGTACAAAATGCCACTCTGCACCAGGCCTAACTTCAAAACAAACTCACTTTGCAGAAGAACAGCTTGCAGCCTACTGTGTCTCCAAATGGACAATAGAGCAGAGAGGTCAGCGTGGCATTCTTCAAGAACAAAGTTTTCTTCCGTTTCTTGGAAAGGAAATTCTATGCAGAGGATACTTTCTGTCTGGATCGATATTATGGCTTTTAACCTCTTTCAAGTACAAAACAGTCGCTTTGACTTTCAAAGGGGGGGGAAAAAAAGAAATACACCGAAGGAAGGCAGTTTTGAAGTGGTTGCATTCAGAGTGTAAATATGCTAACTGAAACAGCGCACAACTTTCCTGATCAAAAGAATAACAGGTACAGAAAAGCGAAAAACAATGGGATGATTTTCATCACTGTGTTTAAGTCTCATAGTAGAAGTTCTAGTTTTTATTTCAAAATGATTTGGTTCACGTGTAGGCTTTTGACCCTTCCTTACCCTCATCATCACCATTGTCATTACTGTTGTAGGCATGATGGGAGAGCCCATTGCCCCTTGCCAATGCCATCTGTCCTAGGTGAAAAGTAAAGAAAGCCTAAACTGGTTTGGCTCAGTGGTAGAGCATCAGTCTGCGGACTGAAAGGTCCCGGGTTCGGTTCCGGTCAAGGGCATGTACATTGGTTGTGGGCACATCCCCGGTAGGTGTGGTGCAAGAGGCAGCTGGTCGATGTTTCTCTTTCATTATCGTTTCTAGCTCTCTATCTCTCTCCTTTCCTCTCTGTAAAATATCAATAAAATATATATTTTTTTAAAAAAAGAAAAAAGAAAAGAAAATATTTCCTTTAAAAATAGTTTGATATTCTTTTCTTTTCTTTTGTTTTTTGTTTTCTTTGTGTTTCTTTACCCTTTCTCCTCCTCTTCTTCTCCCTCCTCCTCCTCTTCCTGCTGCTTCATCCTATGCTATAAAACCTAAGGAGGGTAATTATATTAATTTTTAAATATACTTCTAGTGTAAATAATTTGCTTTCAAACAGCGTTTATCCTAGAAAGTTTGTACTCAATTACTTTAATAGTTCTTCTCAAAGAAAGATTCCATTATTTAATGTATTTTAGAATCTAATTAATTTTAACCAATTTTTGCAGATATGAAATGTTTGAGAACTAAAAGAAAAATAACAGCATGGTTAGGTGTCTCAGAAATTATCATCTGACTATAAAACACACATAATGGGATAAAGAAAAACTGTACTTAGTCATATGAGCACATGGAAGACTGCCAATTTTTCTCTCTCTACGGAACTAACAGATACAAAACTAATAACACTCTTTATGCACAATCCATCAACTGCACTCCTTGAAATATATTCAAAACAGGCCGAAACCGGTTTGGCTCAGTGGATAGAGCGTCAGTCTGCAGACTGAAAGGTCCCAGGTTCGATTCCGGTCAAGGGCATGTATCTTGGTTGCGGGCACATCCCCAGTACGGGGTGTGCAAGAGGCAACTGATTGATGATTCTCTCTCATCGATGTTTCTAACTATCTCTCTCTCTTTCTCTCTGTAAAAAAAATCAATAAAATATGTTTTTTTAAAAAAGAAATATACTCAAAACAGTAAAAAACTTATAGCCACACAAAAACTTATAAATATCCCCCCAAATAAAACCAAGGTGGAATTAGAAGGTGCAATATTCTATCTGCCTTGGGGCCTAATAAGTAAAATAAAAATCAGTGATCAATATAAAAAAAAATTTAAATAGATGTTTATGGCAGCGTTTTTGTTGTTGTTTGTTTGTTTTTCCTGCCTGGTCTCAGCCTGAACACACTGGCAGCTTTATTTTTAATTGCCAAAACTTGGAAGCAAACAGAATGTCCTTCAGTAGAGGGAAACATACCAAACAATGGAATATTAGTTAGCACTAAAAGAAGTAATCTATCAAACTATGAAAAGACGTGGAGAGAAGTTAAGTATACTAGTATATTACTAAGGGGAATTGGCCAATATAACAAGGCTACATATTGTATGGTTCCAATAATATGCCAAACTACAGAAACAGTAAAAAGATCAGCTACCAGGACAGTGTGGAGAGGTGAGAAGAATGAGTAGAGCACAGAGGATTTTTTAAAGCAGTGAAAATATATTGTAATGATGAATATGTGTCATCATATGTTTGTCCAAATCCATACAATGTACAAAACCAAAAGTGAACCTTAAGTGAAACTCTGGACTTTGGGCAATTATGGCGTGTCAGTATGGGTCCCCACTGGTAAAGAACTCTTATCATTCCACTGAGTGATGTTGGCCATAGGGAAGGCTGTGCATATGTGCAGGCAAGAGTATAGGAGAGCTGAAACCGGTTTGGCTCAGTGGATAGAGCATTGGCCTGCAGACTGGAAGATCCCAGGTTCGATTCCGGTCAAGGGCATGTACATTAGTTGCGGGCACATCCCCAGTAGGGGGTGTGCAAGAGGCAGCTGATCGATGCTTCTCTCTCGTTGATGTTTCTAATTCTCTATCCCTCTCTCTTCCTCTCTGTAAAAAATCAATAAAGTATATTTAAAAACCAAAAGAGTATAGGAGAAATCTCTGTACCTTCCTCTCAATTTTGTGGTAAGCCTAAAACTACTCTAAGAAGACAATGTCTTTGAAAAGCTAATAAAGTATCACTTACAATACTTGCTGCACTTCAAGGTGGGAAGAATGAAGGCTCTTCTTAGAAATGATGAGGTGTTAACACTACTGCTTTGTATAATGATTTTCCAAGAATCATAGCCAAGGTGTGATGTTTATGCTAAGGAGGGATGACGGATTTAGACAGATAAAGAGGTGGTGAAAAATGATCTCAAATGAACCTAAAAAGGAACAAAACTGAAAATTCAATGGCTAAACATTATTAGTTGCCTGTTATAAAGCATATGTTTTAATTTTGCAAAGCATTCCTGACAATAACTGTATTGTTCCCTTATGAAATCAAAGAACCTATATGTCCAATTTTTATTTTCTTTCCTTTCATTTATTTTAATTAAGCCCAAAGAAGGGAGATGAGTGGAAAATTAATAAAGTTAGAAATATGCCTATTACTCGTAAAATAATCTCCAAATGACCTTAATTATCATGCTAATTACTTTTAGTTTAGTTCCCAATGTTTTTGTGTCCACAAGTAGGAGACAAAAACTTTCATGGAAAGCCCTGGTTAAATTGTGGGTATCATCTCTGGAAGATATGTCACCATGTAATCTTTGCCAGACTGTTTATATATATAAAAGCCTAAGCAGCCATTATGACCAGTCGACCAGTCACTATGATGCGCACTGACCACCAGGGGTCAGACGCTCAATGCAGGAGCTGCCCCCTGGTGGTCAGTGCACTCTCACAGCCATCCTTCTGCTGTCCCCCACCCTCTCCCCAACCCTGATCAGCCCTGATCAGGACGATCAGGACTGGGCAAGATGGCCCCGATCACCAGACAGGCCAAGGAACCCCATCTGTGCACAAATTCATGTACTGGGCCTCTAGCTTTCTTAGATTTGCTTTAGTTAATCTGGACCAGAAGTAAGACCTACAGCAGAGATTCAAAGCAGCCCTCTACCTTCATTCAGCCCTCCATGTACTTGGAATGAAATATTTCTTTAAACTAAAATAAAAGGAAGGAAATAGTTATTAATATAATATTGAATCCCACAAAAGCCTAATTTGACCTAATTTGACTATTATGGAAATAAGGAGGATCTAGAAAGTTTCTCCGGATGAAGCTATCCTTAGGCTGAAACCTGGAAGATAATTCTGTATGGATATTTATCTTTTTCCTACCATTAGAATCACTGGAGGATTTCTCAAAAACAAGTTTCAGAATGCTCCCCTCCATCCTAAAGCAAAAGACAAAGAGAGAAAGAAGACTGAAAGTTACCAGAACCTAGGATTTGTTCTCTGCTGTGTCCCCAGAATTCATCACAGTGTACACTAGGTGTTCAATAAATATTTACGGACTTACTGACAGGAAAAGTAATCAGATGCTGGGTTCTTGATGGCAGCTGCTGGTTCCAATACTCCACAGGCTTAAACCTAATATCGCAGGTGCAATTAAGCTGTAATGAAATGAATACCGGTTTTGCTGTTGTGTGTCTTGGAGGGAAAACCATTTGTCACCATGAAAAATAATGATTGTTTTTAAGACGTTTGAAATGCCCTGTTGGAGTACATTCAGCTCCGGCAATTTCGATGTGACGCCAGGCCTGTTTTTCACGTTGGGCTCCATGCACATTTCTAAAGCATATAAAAGGGCTCTGTGTCCTGTCACCATCCAAATCCAGACAGAATTAGATATAAATATTCATTAGAACTCCCTTCACCTCCCCTTAACACACTTTATTGAAATGGAGATTTTGACTTTTAGGATAATGAAGACTACCAAAAGCATTTATTCTTGAAAAATTAATAGATTAATAAAATGCCATCGCTCTAGTCTCATTAGGATGAGGTTTTTAATTTTTTTTAATTTTTCTTTTTCACTTTAAGGACATTTCAGTGTACTGTGCTTCTTTTTGTTGGAAAAGCACCTTGTCTTTCAGGAGGTGAGATGCTCCTTAATAATGTGCTGTAATTTCTATAGCCTCTATTAATCCTCGATTAAATGCAGCCAGAATTCCATTTATTTTGGTGGCCAGTGAAAGTCCGGTATCCTCCGTCTTTGGTTAAATATGGCAGGCCTTGGGCCAGAGCCTTTAGGTGGGGACCTGTGAAATAAGAGGTCTCCTTTGCATTTCAGAGTTGTTTTCTCTCCTGTCACAGGAGGAATAAAGGAATAAAACAACGAAGGAAGTCCTATGAGGATTCCTAAGTCCCTGTTGACACCGGGATGGTCAGCAATATTTCTCACGGAGGCTTATTTGTGTGGAGGAATCTGACCTGGATTTATCATCGATAAAACTAGAACCCTGAAAAGAGAACCATGCTTTCCACACTTTTCAGAATAGGAACGTTTGGCCAAAACCAGTTTGGCTCAGTGGTAGAGCGTCTGTCTGGGGACTGAAAGGTCCCAGGTTTGATTCTGGTCAAGGGCATGTACATTGGTTGCAGGCTCATCGCCAGTAGGGGGTGTGCAGGAGGCAGCTGGTCGATGTTTCTCTCTCATTGACGTTTCTCTCTCCCTTCCTCTCTGTAAAATATCAATAAAATGTTGTGTTTTTTTTTAAAGAAGAAGAAGAAGAAGAAGAAGAAGAAGAAGAAGAAGAAGAAGAAGAAGAAGAAGAAGAAGAAGAAGAAGAAGAAGGAGGAGGTTTGGGAAAAGGTTTGAGATCGTTTTGTTGTTCGTTTTTAGTTGTCTCTTTTTCCCCTGAATGGCTGGTCTCATCCTTGGAAAACCTAGATGTGTGCAGTGAATCAAGACAAATGAAGAGCAATGATTTGCTGTTGCCTGTCGCCTCTCAAACTGTGTCTCTAAAGTCTAACATCAGTTTGAGCAGAACAGGTGCCCTGGTGTTTTCAGCTCTCCATCTGCTGTGGGATGTAATTATAGCACGGATGTCTGCCTAATCTGATTGGTTCCCATTGTGCCTCTGTCTGTGTTCCGGGCCTTGTTTCCTAATGATTTTACCAGTCGCTTGGTCTTTGCCACATTTTATGGAAAGAGTGTGATTTGGTGTCTCAATTCATCACACCCTATTGTTCTTTATTACGTGCAACAGTAATATCAGAGTGTTTAAAGGAGACTTCTGAAATTTACTTGAAATAAGTCCAAGAGGTTTAATTAGAGTTATTTTGTGAATCTCTCATACAAATATATGTGATATATTGATGCTAATTTTTTTAAAAAACAAACAAAGGTTTACTTTAAATAAGGTTGCATGTAATTCTTCGTAACTTTATTTTCCAAAAACAGTACTAGGAAGTGATAAACTATCAGTAGATAGCTGTTGCCTTCACAGCTGTCGCCTTCCTCCCTCTCCCTCCTCACTTCTTGGCTAGTCCAGACGACATCCAACTACAGGGTCTCAACATGCCACACAGAATTTTCTTAAGTTTCCTTGCATCTAGCCAAAACCGGTTTGGCTCAGTGGTAGAGCGTCGGCCTGTGGACTGAAAGGTCCCAGGTTTGATTCTGGTCAAGGGCATGTACATTGGTTGCAGGCACATCCCCAGTAGGGGGTGTGCAAGAGGCACCTGGTCGATGTTTCTCTCCCATCGACGTTTCTAGCTCTCTATTTCTCTCCCTTCCTCTCTGTAAAATATCAATAAAATACTTTTTTTTTTTTAATTTCCTTGCATGTAGGTCACAGGTATGTGACCCAATTCTAGCAGGAGGCACCTAAAGGAAAGCTGGTTAGGAAATTTCTGGAAAAGGTTTTTCTTCCTATTAAAAAAAAAAAAAGGTATATAGAGGGAAATTATTTTTTTTTTTATGGCCCATGTTGTTGTGTCTACATGTTATACCTAAACTAAAGCGACACTCTTATGTCCAAGAGGTTTAAAGAAACTTAAGGTCCAGGAGAATTCTCGGAGAATGTAGAGCTGAAATATGAACAGACCTAAATCCTTCATTATGTTACTAAGTTGTTGAACCAATCCTGAACGCACCCAGCTTTTGGACTCTGGGTCTGGGGGGGATTGAGGGGTAATGAGATAACTATATTACTTTTGGTAAACCACTTGAGTTAGATAGTCTATTACTTGTAGACAACAGAATACATGAAAAAGCACCACGTTGAGAGGAAATGTTATGATGATGATGTAAGATGATGCAGAGCTATACCCATGCCAAATAATATTTTCTTAAAATTCTAAATTACAGTAATCTGAATGCTGTCTACTATAGTCTCTTACCAAAGCCAAAGCAAACCTGTCCAATAACAATAATTATTCTGATTTGGTACTATAAATCACGTTTAAATAGATTCAGATCCTAATGACATTTTCCCTCTTCAAAACGCTGCTGATAATTTGACTAGAACTCTTTGGAGAGTGGTTTGTGCTTGTTTGGTTTTAGTTTTTCAGTTCTGTTTTTGTTCATGAACGGAGTTGGAAGAGAGCTTTCTCAAAGTCAAATAGCTCTCGGAATTAAAATACACCGACACTGGGGATTCTTAAAAATTAAGATGTTGTATAAGTGTGTAGGCCCACATGCAACAATGCACACTACAGATTGCCAATGATAAGCAATTTTTCAAACATGCCCTAGTGTTGGAGTCATTTTAAGTACACACACAAAAAAAAATCTTTCCTTATTTTTCTCACAACTTTTCACATATGTTTCTGGGGGAGGGAATAAAAAAAGGGCCTCCTTTTACAAGTTAATACCAAACAAAACAAGTGGGTAATTCATAAGCCTATTGCCTGCTCGCGATTCAGAAAAACCGAGTTCCCCGATTTCTTGCAGCAAGGTCAGAATGGAGTTCTAATCTTCCGTGGGTAATTTGGATGAAGAGACGGGCTTTAAGGGAAAATAAATAAGTAAGCATTCCCCTTTGGCTGATAGCCTAGATAAATTTAATGTGTGAGTGGAGTCACAGGAACGGGATAAGGATTAATGGAGAGAAGGAAACATGAATTTCACATTAAAAAGATTAGGGAAATCCCAACCTTTATTATAAAATATCTGTGAGCCTATAAAGATGATTTATAATACGGGAAAAGCTTTAGATACGCCTTGGCTAATACTCCTGGGAGGCTCAGAAAACATAATCCAATTTACTGGTGGTGTACAAAAGAGACATTCTTTAAAATAATTGCTACTTTAAACTGTGGCCTTCGTAGAGTGCTGGCATCTCACCACAACACGAGAATTAACAGAAATTGTTAGACTGCCACTGTAAAAAAAAATGTCATATTTTTGTGGCCCGTGTTCGCCGCCCACAGTGTGAAAAGCCAACTGTGTGGAAGAATTGTTTCAGCTAATGTGTGCACCTTACCTCGGCTGAGTCACCCAGAGAAGGAAGACCAGAAGCAAACTAGAAGTCACAAGCAATGTCACCTCTTCATTAAACTTCTTGAGTCATCCATTTGCTACTCTTGAGGAAAACAAAGCTGTGGCTACCACACATAATGTGATGCTCTTGAAAGCATGTCCTTCTAGTTGCAGGCAGGACTAGAAGATCCAGAAGCATTTTAGTTCAGGATTAATTGTAGGACCAAAGTGGAGGACTATGGGAGATTTGTTTTCTGTCTTACTCCTCTTGTCTCTTCACCAGTAGAAGAGCCCATTTCTTGAAGGATTTATCTCTTCACCAGTAGGAAATGCTCATCCACATTACTGATCAAAACGAAGGTGGCTATTGCCCCATCTTCTAAGATGATACCTGCTGTCCAAGGATAACTATTAATTGCACCTCTTTCACTCTCACGGACTAGCTTGATCATAAATTGCATATTCACTCTGGCAATCAGCTATGACAACAAATGCTTAGAAGACTTCGTTCAGTTGATTTTGGATATCTGGATTCAACACAAGCCTTATCATTGTAGAGAGATTTTGACAAAAATATTTTCTGTGCTCCATCAGAGACTTAAGCCAATCAAGCGTAGCATATGCAAAAGCAAAACACATGTAACTGTTCTAACATGAGATAATGGCAAATGAATTCTTACTCTGTTCTTTGGTTGTTTTTGGACATAGTTTTCTTCCATTTCTGTTGTAGCACAAAGCAGCCATAGGCAATACACATATTAATGGAATGGGTATAGCTATATTCCTCCCAGAATCTTTGTTTTTTTTTACAAGCCATCCAGGCCAGCGGCCACAACATGCCAGGCCCTGAACTTGATCAGTGTTCTCAAGCTTGCTTCACTTTAGAATCAACTGGGGAAAATTTAAATACACCATCAACCTCTAAGGCCTACTCCCTCAACTCCTGATTTAGCCATTCCTGGTCAAGCTGGAGCTTTGGTTTAACAGTATTTCTGTAATTCTCGTGTGATGCCAGGGTAGAGAAATACCCACAGTGTGCTACCTCTCCTTTCAACCATCACCAAGGCAGGGAATTTCTCCAGGAGAAACAGTTAAATGTGACGGGTGGTGTTTATTTGTATGTGTCTTCAGTACCCCTCTCTGTACTACCTCCGAAGAGATTTATGACAGCATGTCTTTGTGTTGTTGTTGTTTTTTGCTTGTTTGTTTTAGTTAGACTTCCAGTGGCCTAAAGGCTCTGGGTGCTAACAAGATAATACAGCAATTAACTCTAGTTTGATGCAATTAAATCATGACCCGTTACTAATTGTGCTTTGCTTTGAGGTAATTACGATTTTTTTAAAAAAATTATTAAAGTATAGTTGGCATACACTATGAGATCAGTTTCAGGTGTACAGCATTTGTTATTTGGCTATTATAAATAACTAGAGTCCCAGTGCATGAAATTTGTGCACGGGAGCAGGGGCACCCCTCAGCCCAGCCTGCACCCTCTCCAATTCGGGACCCTTTAGGGGATGTCCTACTGCTGTTTTAGGCATGATCCTGAGGAGTAGGCCTGAACTGGCAGTCAGACATCCTTCTCATAATCCTGGACTGCTGGCTCCTAACTAACTACTCACCTGCCTGCCAGCCTGATCACCCCTAACAGCTCCCCCACCACCACCAGCCAGGTCACTCCAAACTGCCCCCCCTGCCAGCCTGCTCACCCCCAACTCACTCTCCCCCTCCCTGCCAGCCTGATTGCCCCTGCAGGCCTGGTCACTCCCAACTGCCTTCTTCCCCCACTGGCCTGGTCACCCCACGCAGCCTGCTGTTCAGTTGTCTGTATAGTTGTTTTGATCGTGACAGCCCTTGGATTTTTATTTATTAGGATGTTGCAATGACCATAGAGGTGCATATATCTTTTGGAATTAGTGGTTTCATTTCTAGGAGAAGTGAAATTGATAGATCATATAATAGTACTATTTTTTTGTTCTTTGAGGAATCTCCACACTGTTTTCCATAGTAGCTGTACCAATTTACACTCCTACCAACAGTCTCTGAGGGTTTTCTTTTGTCTATATGCTCCTGCACTTA
Organism: Vespertilio murinus; assembly: GCA_963924515.1. Taxonomy (NCBI): domain Eukaryota; kingdom Metazoa; phylum Chordata; class Mammalia; order Chiroptera; family Vespertilionidae; genus Vespertilio; species Vespertilio murinus. The sequence goes on along the minus strand of OZ004711.1, from coordinate 81,925,549 downwards.
TTAATTGTTGACTGGTTGGTAATAGCCATTTTGATAAGTGTGATTTTGACTTGCATTTTTTCTGATGAATAGTGATATTGAGTAACTTTTCATATACCTGTTGGCCATCTGTGTGTCTTCTTTAGAAGAGTGTCTCTTCAAGATCTTTGCCCATTTTTAAATTGAATTTTTTACTGAGTTATATGAATTCCTTATATATTTTGGATATTAACCCCTTATCAGAAATATCATTTGATAATATCTTCTCCCATCCCATAGGTTGTCTTTTCATTTTGTTGATGGTTTCCTTTGCTGTTCTAAAGTTTTTAATTTGATGTACTAAAAAAAAGATAATACCAGGCTAATGTCAAAGAGTTTACTACCTATGTTTTATTCTAGGAGTTTATGGTTTTAGGTCTTACATTTAAAGTATTTAAGTTGTTAATTTTGTTTATTTTTGAATATGATATAGAGAGTACTCCAGTTTCATTGTTTTGCCTGTATCCATCCAGTAGAGTTCATTGTTTAAGAAATATAGTACAGGAAACAAAATTAATTTAGTTACCTGGTCAAATTTTTAGAAAAGTGAAATTGATGTTTATTATTCATCAAACTTCTACAAATGTGCTATGGGGGAAAACAATGACAAATTATTTTCAGGATGGGGGTCTATTGTTTTTTAAAAGTATCACTTTTTATTATTGTTGATTTTAACTCTGAAAAGAGCTATGTATTAAAGCAATTAGGGCCGAAACTGGTTTGGCTCAGTGGATAGAGCTTCAGCCTATGGACTGAAAGGGTCCCGGGTTCAATTCCGGTCAAGGGCATGTACCTTGGTTGCGGGCACATCCCCAGTGGGGGGTGTGCAAGAGGCAGCTGATCGATGATTCTCTCTCATCAATGTTTCTAACTCTATCCCTCTCTCTTCCTCTCTGTAAAAAAATCAATAAAATATATATTTTTTTAAATTTAGGAAGCATCAAAATGTGTCACACCATAAATAAAATTGTTTCTGGTGTAACTCCAGAAATACATTAACATATGTAATTATGCCCTGTAAAGAATTAGTTCCAAATTAAAGATGTAGTATGACTCAAGCATTAAATAAACCTGATAAAAAGTGAATGGCAGTAACAAGACAGACACAATTTATTTTTACCATGTCCCCTAAGTGAATTTTCCAGAGAATAGAAACTGGCCCTTTGAAGTGCCATCATTTTTAATAGATTGTGAGAGAAGTCTTTGAAGTATCTTGTACAATTTTCTACTCTATAGAACAGAACTGAATGACTCAGTTATGATTTGATGACTCAAGACGACCAGGAGACATGGACATCTTTTGAGACCTTAATATCTCACCAGATTGTTGTGAGAATATCACTGAATTCATACATGTAAGGGCTTAGTTCTTCTGTTCCTTTATTATGGGAGATGTTAAGGTCATATCTAAAGCATCAAGAGGGAATACCATTCATTGTTAACCATGTGGAGCATGATGGGGCAAGCAGGGAGAGAAAGAATACCTATGTCATCAGACTCTCCTGCACTAAGGAGATAAGCACATTCAGACAGTAGATAGTGCTAACAACAGAGATTCAGACCAAGTGCCAACCATAGTCAAGTGCCAAACATAGTCAAGAGAGCCACACTCTCGATTCCTCAGCACAGACAGCAATGGAGTTTCACAATGAAGGAGCAGGGTATTCTCACACTAACATTGAGGGCTTGGATTAGGGACACTTAGTAGTTCAGCAGACAGGTGGTTGGCATTGAAAATGTCCTTCATATGGTGAAACAGCCCTATAGACAGGGATTCCTAGGCTTGGGTGACCTAAGAGGGCAGAACTCCAACCACGGCTGATCTAAACTGAAGCCAAATTAGAAAAATTAGAATTGGGGGACTCAGGAAAAAAAGGATTCCAGTTATTAGAACAGATCCACCCCAAAGATAATTTCATGCAGAGCCTCAGAAAGCAGCTATTCCTGTGTTGAAATTTCTATTGACCACGCACACAACATTCTTTCCCCCTATTCCTCTTTCCATTGGCAGCTCGCTATCCTTCTAGGAACAACCTAAATAAATGTTGACCTTGCTGTCTCTGCTAGTGGCACCCCAGCAGAGCTCTCCCGCAGCGCTATGGAGCATCTCCCAGTTTCCAGCCCTGCATGAAGCTTCCCTTCTTTTTCAAAAAGAATTTTTCAAAATACATTTTTATTGATTTCAGAGAGGAAGTGAGGAGGGGAGAGAGAGAGAGAGAGAGACATCAATGGTGAGAGAAAATCATTGATTGGCTGCCTCCTGACACCCTTAATTGGGGATCAAGCCTGCATGTGCCCTAACTGGAATCAAACTGTCACCTCCTGGTAATAGGTCAGAGTTCAACCACTGAGCCACCGTGGGCTGAGTGGAGCTTCCCTTCTTCATGCTAATGACCTCTTGAAATCTGCACCACAGTTTACCCTGCAAACTTAAGAGGACCACGCTGATAGATTCAATGTCTACAAATTCGTCGCTGCTTCTCTTGCTGAGACCCAGAGTCTCCTGTCTCAGATCCGTGCTGGTCCCAGAGAAAGACTTGAGCAAAGGAGGTGACAGAAGTGATATTTAAAATGTTTGAAGGTGAGAGGATAAGAAGTATTGCGTTCACACTGAAAGTTCTCAGCTGGTCTGTAAAAACTCTGACCTCCCTGAGGCCACCTCACTGGAGAAATTACATGAAAAGACCGTGTGGAGACTCCCTGAGACTGCACGAAGAGAGAGACATGCATGTCTGTCTGGCTGCTCCAGTCCTCAGCCATGCAAGTCTCCCCACAGAGAAGTATAGCACAAATGGCACAGGTGATACCTGAGTACCATAGGGAAGACACCTAAGAACTGGATCATGCAAAGGAGGTCCCCAAGAGGATTCCTTCATGGTCTCATGCTTGGCTCCCATGGAACATGTCCATTCCTCCAAGTGTCTGTGCTCCTATCTTCTAGCCATCTGCCTGAATTTCCACCCACCTCCATAGCACACTCCACCTCTCCCCAACTCCATACCCCTCCTCCCTTAAACCACACACGCCATTTTGGATGCTTGAAATGGTCAGTGAAGCAGGTAGCTAACCATGCCCCACAGAACAGGTGAGGGAAGCAATGGCTCTTGAGTCCGTGCTGAAGCTGGAGCCTCCTTGTTGGACCTTTTTTCTTCCATATTTGTGGGCTTGTATACTGTCATTAAGTGGGTTCCCATAGCTAAAGAACATTTAAAGGAGACACATATTCAAGAAGAGCCACTGATTTGGATGGGTGGGAAGGGAAAAGGGCATTCTGAACCAAGAATCACAAATTGAGGTATTTAGACTCTGAGCAGATAATATATATGAGTAAAGTGAAGTTGATGTTATTAATGGGAAAAGGTGCTGATTAGGGCAAAGTAGCGTGAGATTGCATACCTTTGCAAAGGGCATAGTAACTGCTGTTTTTCAGTGCTCTTTCTCTCTCTGCTCTCCTCTGTCTTCTCCTCTCTCTCATCAGAGATCTAGATTTACATGTGAAATGTTTAAGTTTTAAAACAAGAGAAGGCCAAATAAAACACATGTCTATCCACTGAATTTTAGGCATCAGATAAAAATGATTTCGATGGAGGAGTTTTCTTAATGATCCAGACACCTCCCTGAGCTCCAAAATTGTATTGAGTAGCACGTAGAGCATTACTGTGCCTGGGAGTTCTCCTTGAATAACTAATTATGTGACTCCCATTTGTGATAGGAGTTCTAAATATTGACTCCCATTTTTTTCTCAAAGGGTGACTTCCAGATATGAATAATTCCTAAGTTTTAGTCATATTCCTCTAGTCCAGAGACAGGAGTATTTGCCAATTCTTTTCTCTATAAAAGTTTTCAAGGCTCAGAGATGAAACCTTCACCACTGATACATTAATTCTGGAACTGTACCTCATTTCATATTTTCTTAAGCAGTATCATATTAACCAGATACCATTGGTCCCTGTACTACTAGATATTTCTGCTAGAGTTCTTGGTTCAAGCTCATAAAAATGAGATTTTTAAATAGAAAATAACTTGAGCATCACATGGGAGATGATAGTTAACGTGTTAGTAAATAAAATAAGCATAAACATTAATTATTTTTATTCTATTTAAAGTTAATACATTTTTGCATTGACTTTCTACTGCCTCTTTCTCCCCAAGCTCCCCTGGTGATAATTCCTTACACTGGATCATAATGATATGAAAAGGGTGGGTCAACGGGAATGCATAAGAATATTCTCTATCAATTATATCAATATATAGCCAGGTGATGCCACAGGGCTCTCAGTCACCAGGTTCTTGAATCATTTGAATGGCTCTGGTTCCTGGTCTAACACTGCTGACCTTCAAGAGTGGACAGTGAGAGGTTTCACCCAGTCAGAAGCCAATCTAGGCTTTAGGGTCCTGAAGATTTTACAATTTGAGGGCCCCCTTTAAGAAACAAAACAAAACAACATAAAATTACCAAAACAAACTTATGCCCAAAATTTTTTTTTTAAAGTAGACATTATACTCACCTTATCTGAATTTTTTTTTAAATCAGAACTGTGATAAAGGGGCCAGTTTTTCTATTCTTCTCAAGTTGTAAAACCAGGAAAGATGAGCCTGGGATTGTTAGTAGTTGGGTCTCCAGAGGTATTGAGTGGTTGCATTAGGATATAATTAAGTCCACATACAAAATCAGTGATGAGAGGCAGAAAGAAATAACCTAGTTGTTATTGTTCATATCCCCATTCTATAATCATTTTAGAGATGTTTTACTGAAACAGTTGCTATATTATTGACACTAACTTGGACATATAAATGGTACTATCTTTGTCATACGTAATGTTATATATTACAGAACTGAGACAAGTCAAATAAAAAATAGTGGAGGCCCAGTCGAGGTAGCTCAGTGGTTGAGCATCGACCTGTGAAACAGGAGGTCACGGTTCGATTCCCGGTTGGAGCACATGCCCAGGTTGCAGACTTGATCCCCAGTGGGGCGTGTGCAGGAGGCAGCCAATCATCACTCTTTCATCACCGATGTTTCTCTCTCTCTCTCTCCCTCTCCCTTCCTCTCTGGAATCCATAAAAAATATATATCTATAAATAATGGAATATGAAACAAAATGGATGAAGAATGATAAAAAAAAATGTATAGAAATCATCCTGACATCAAAAAGAAAATTAAGCTGAAACCGGTTTGGCTCAGTGGATAGAGTGTCGGCCTGCGGACTGAAAGGTCCCGGGTTCGATTCCGGTCAAGGGCATGTACCTTGGTTGCGAGCACATCCCCAGTGTGCAGGAGGCAGCTGATGGATGATTCTCTCTCATCGATGTTTCTGACTCTCTATCCCTCTCTCTTTCTCTCTGTAAAAAAAAAAAAAAAAAAAAATCAATAAAATATATATTTTTTAAAGAAAATTAAAACAAAATGAAATCAAATTATAATCTAAACATTAACTTCTATTTTGAGGCCCATAATGCGAGGTAGCCCTAAAGCTTTTTTTTTTTTTTAAATATTTTTAATTGATATTTTACAGAGAGGAAGGGAGAGAGATAGAGAGCTAGAAACATCGATGGGAGAGAAACATCGACCAGCCGCCTCCTGCACACCCCCCACCAGGGATATGCCCGCAGCCAAGGTACATGCCCTTGACCGGAATCGAACCTGGGACCCTTCAGTCCGCAGACCGAAGCTCTACCACTGAGCCAAACCGGTTTCGGCAAGCCCTAAAGCTTGTTCATCATCCACCTCACAATAAATCTGCTTCTATTAAAAGCTCCATCCAATTCCCTATGCAAGATCCCCCGAGCTGTTCCTGCACAAAGGATGACATGGGCTTGGCAAGATGACAATCACAATGTCCTTTTGTCTTATTTGGGAATAAAAGAGACATTTCTAACTCATCTCTGAGGCATGCATGAAAGAGTAAAATAGAGAGTCCCTAAGCGAAGGCACTTTAAGACTAAGAGTTGTAACTATTACTCGTATTCCATTGGAGCAAAATATTCAGCACATATTCCAGAAAGGAGATTCCTTGTGAGAATAGTTGAATAACTGTTTGTTTAATGTATTCTCTTAAGAAGAATAACTGGCCGAAACCGGTTTGGCTCAGTGAATAGAGCATCGATCCGCGGAATGAAAGGTCCTAGGTTCGATTCCGATCAGGGGCATGTACATTGGTTGCAGGCATATCCCCGGTGGGGGGGTGTGCAGGGGCCAACTGGTCAATGATTCTCTGTCATCAACGTTTCTAGCTCTCTATCCTTCTCCTTTCCTCTCTGTAAAAAAATCAATTATATATATATATATATATATATATATATATATATATATATGAAGAATAACTGGTGTTATATGCCAGTGACAAGGTACTCAGATTTTAAGTGAGTATTTTCGCAAGGATCTCAGTTAAGTTTTCTTTTGTCTTCTGGATTGACTGTTTTCCTCACCGCTCTTACAATAGCCACTTTCATTGAGCTGTCCGTCACTCTAGGGAAGTTTCTATCTATATTGGCATGGCTTCTGCAACTGTCTCAATGTCTAGCCAGATACAACTGTTTTTACTACATTTTTGCTACCTTTACTGCAAATCCTTACAAGTTTGCTTTACTTTTCAATCTCTCTGTTTCTCTCTCTCTCTCTCTCTCTCTCTCTCTCTCTCTCTCTCTCTCTCTCTCTCTCTTTCTCTGCCAGTTACTTCCTTACTGCTTTTATTCTTCTGGCTCAAGGTTGTTCTTATTTTATTATTTCTTGTAGTCTGGGCCCTCCCTGTTGTTTCTGATTCTTCCTCCCATCACTGGGATTTGCACTCAGGATGTATACCTTTTGTTTTCGTCTTTGGTTCTTTCTTTGGATACTTCTAACACTTAATATAATGGGAAGAGATATTTGTATGTCCTTCAGGAGATGTGATCACGTAGGCAGCCATAGACTGATTTGCTCAAAAGACCCCAGTTCCTCTCTCTCTTACCCTGCCTTTTCAGGCTGTTATTGTTAATTTAAAGAATCCTTTAGGTCAATGATATTCTATTTCAAGAGAGAGACAGAAATGCCATTTTGGAGGTTTGTGAAAGCTTTTGCTGACCATGCAATTTTTTAAAAATGTACGCTAATTGAAATTAGCCAGAAACAGATAGCTGGCTAACGGGAGAATTTCCAGCAGCGTGATGTAGCCCTCCGGTGAGCTCACTGAGACTCTCCTGCTGGAAGCATGGATGTGCATGGTTACCAGTCTGCTCTCCCACACTCGCACCATTCCTTTCAATAGGGGATAAAGATTCTCTTCCGATGCCTTGTGACTAAACAGGAATAAACTGTTCACAATATATATTTTTTAATTCTCTATCCAGAGTACAACTGGGACCCCTCTTGGACACCAGGTAAGACACTATTATATAAAGTGAAGAGTAGGGTCTCCATGTGGAAAGGGTTTTTAAGGAAGGTGCTGTGGTCTCTGCTGCTTCCATCAGCAGTGGCAGGGCCGTGGCTGTGGTGCAGAGAAGGCATGCTTGGTGGTGTAAAGTCTTCAATCTATTAAATGAGCATAATTGAGTAGAGTTGCTGATAAATACTCAATTAGACAAACTATAAATTAAATTATCAGTGGTATGAGAAGGTGTAATTATTTTTTTTCCACCTCACTTGCCAAACTGAGAATTTACTAGTAGCAATTTTGCTGTATTTTCAGGGGAGCCGATTGGTATGCTTGCGGTGACTGGCTTGAATTGTAATTCATCGTATGCGCACATTCAATTACTTCTCATAGAAAGGGTTCGGAAAAGTTGCCAACCCACCAAAGGCAGTCTTTACTTCAGAAAATATGCATACTTGGGTGTTTTTCAACTTTTTTTTCTTAAAAAATTTAGGAAAAAAGAGTAAAGTTCAGCTACTCTGTAACAGAGTATTACGTTTCTTCAAGCTGGAATGACATTAGAATAAGGGATTAAAAAAAAAAGTCTTTGCCCAGCATAAGTAATACTGTCTCCAACTTCAAGGAAAAAGTAGATAATGCTAGCAAGGCTGAATCTCCTCCCAGAAAGGCAGATTGAATTGCCATAAAAGTAGACTAGTATCCAGACCAGGTTAGAGCGCTGGGTACCGTGGAGATTTAGTGTGAGCCAGTCAGAGGTGATGTCAGGATGCTATGAGAAATGAATTGCAATTTATTGACACCTGGGAAAATGGGATTCAGATCACAGCAATATACCATGGATTGGTTCAGAGGTCGGCACTCTATTTAGTTCTGAATGACGGCAACAAAGTGAGGTAGAAACATCAAGAAAAAGAAATAGGAGATTTAAAGAGACTGGGATAGACCAGTGAGAGGAGAGGGGAAAGAAGGGCATGGGGAAAGAGAAGCTGTAGAGGTAACACCAGGCGAAACTGGAGTATCCTGAACTGATTCGAGACATGGCGATCAAAGTCTGAGGGAAAGCAGAGTTTGCTACCCTAAAATCTTGCCTTTTAGGGTAGTGATTATTTTAAGCTGGCTATTTTTAGGAAACCAAAGGCTCTTAAAGAGACTTTTAAAAACATCTATATTTATTCATTTCAGAGAGGAAAAGAGAGGGAGAGAGATGGCGCATCAATGATGAGAGAGAACCATTGGTCAGCTGCCTCTTGTACATCCCACACTGGGGACGGAGGGTGCAACCCAGGTTCATGCCCTGACCAGGAATCGAACTGTGATCTCCTGATCATAGATTGACAGAACCACGGAGCCACGCCAGCCAAGCAAGAATCTTTGACCATCCCCTAACTACCTAAAAAAATTCGATAGAGGACCTGCTGCAGGAAACTACATCATAGAGAACTATAGTTTACTATGAACTATAGGTGTGACAGAGAGAAAGCTAGCAAAACCCCTTTGGTCAAAGACCTCTCAGTGCCCCATTATCAAAGACATTTATTCACCAAACATTTGCTTTTCTATCTCCATGTACGTTGCCTTCCTGCCATGTGAAGTCCCAAACCACACCCCCCCTTCCCACTTAGCTCAAGATTACATATAAGCTTTCACTACCCAACTTATCTCTCATGTTCTTAGGGGACCTCCGTATATACATACATAATAAACATTGTCATTTCCCCCATTAACCTGTCTCATGTCGATTTAATGTCTGGTCCAGCCAGGAGAACTTAGTAGGGCAGAGGGAAATTTATTTTTCCTCCCCACAGTTCCCTGTATGACGTGTTCTCAAACAAGTCTGATTGCTTACCTTTATATACTGCAATCAGAAAAGGAAGTTTCAAATTGTCAGATTCATAGTCTCTAAACTCTAGGCATAGATAAAAAGATAGTGGCATTCAAAAACTGGCATCAATTAGGTATCCAACTCTAAGCCTTCACTCTGTAGTGAGATAGAGGTGATGTAAGGGAGAAAAGGACTACATATACGATTTCATCCTGATTTAATATCCAGGAATAGCACAAACTACTTACACCAGCCGTGGGCAAACTACGGCCCACGGGCCGGATCCGGCCCATTCGGCTATTTTGTCCAGCCCATGGAGCAGAAAGAGCAGAGGGTTCTCTTGCTCTCTCCTCCGCTCCTTCACCAGCAGCCCAAGAGGAGAGTGCCAGCATGGTCAGGTTGCTTTTGTTCCAGCCCTCCGGTCCAGTTTAAGAACCCATTGTGGCCCCTGAGTCAAAAAGTTTGCCCACCCCTGACTTACACCAAGGGTTTTTCCAGCATGTGTGTGACCATGGTAAATTGCACCCTCCCACCAGGCAAATGATAGCTTGGGAAATCAGCCTGTTTTAGCACAAGGGAGCTTGAAAACATGAGTGATAATATGATATTCCTAAATGACGAAAAGAAGGGATTATAATAAGTTGAAGAAACGTTAAATACAATTAGGACTGAACCAGGGTAAAACTGTGAACTATGGAAGTCTAGATCATCTTGGCAACTAATGGCATCTAATGTTTTGTTTTCTCTCACGGTAACATCTCATATTCCCAACACATCCGAGCTGTATGTGCCCTCTACTGCCACTCAATGGAAACCTTTCATTTCTTCTCTAAGGTACAGTTGGCTGACAGCCTACTAAAGCATTATTCACTTTGTGGGTACTTACATGGCAGTAGGAATCAAAGCAGTAACCAAAGAAGAGTCATCGATATATATGTGACTGCTTTTTCTCTTTGACCATGGCAGACACAAAGATCACATTCTCTCCCTCTGAGACCACTTAAGGTCACAGAGTCATTCTCAGCATTGGTGTTCAGGGCAGCCACAAACAACTCAACAAAGTAAACAAGCACATAAAAAATGTATTTATAATTCAGAGTCCATGTTACAAAATTCCAGTGGTTGGGAGGGACCAGGCCTGCAAGGGAGGGCAGTTGGGGGCGATCAGGCCTGTAAGAGAGGGCAGTTGGAGGCGACTGATACTTAAAATACTTACATTTTAAGTATCAGTGAAGATGTATGAATATGGAGAATGTATTAACTCTATGGAGGGATAAAAGGATTGGGGCTGGGGGTGATAGTCCCCATTATTATAAATATAGTCCTATTAGATATAACATTGAAGGACAGTGTTAGAGAAATCAATAGTTAATGACAGAACTCATGGTAAGTATATCATAAACCCAAATATCCAAAAATTACTAAATCCAAAGAGGTTATATTCAGGGTCATAGATATAGGTTGTTGAGCAAAGATTGAAACACTGTTTGAAACCTTTTGTTTAAATTATTTTTGTAGTTGTTATGGAATGGATGGCTATTATTTTCTGCACACCGCTATATAATGTTTCTGGTCTTCAAACAACAAAGCAGAAATTTCAGATCTAAATTGTTATATCTCATTTCAAAGTAGCTACCCTGACAGATGTACATTTATTCCAGCCATACTACCATTGCTTAAGCAGTTTTAGAACTCCTTTTGAAATTGCTTTCAGAGCCTGAAGCTTTTTTTTACTATCCTCAATAGTGGCAAATCTTCATACTTTGACAGAAGATTTGATTTTTCAGAGATTGCCAAAAGTCATGACTAGTGAATAAAGTAGTTGGTTAAATTGCATTATGCTGTTTGGGATTTCAAAAATAAGGTGAGCTAAAGTTATGAGCCCAGTAGTCTCATGTAGCTCATAACACACTTTAAAGGGCAAATGCAAAGGGGAATTTTTAAAAGAAGATTTTTAGTTCTCTCTTTTTATAAAATGAGTGGATACCACTAGCTGATGATTCTGTGATCTAGTTATTCATTTATTTAAACATCTGAAAAGATTCAGTACTATTTTAAAGATATATAAAACAAATCTAAATGTGATTGAAAGTTTTGTATCCTAAAAATTGTGTTAAAATAACATAGTGTTGTTTTTTTAAATATATTTTATTGGGTTTTTTTTTTACAGAGAGGAAAGAAGAGGGATAGTTAAAAAACATCGATGAGAGAGAAATATCAATCAGCTGCCTCCTGCACACCCCCTACTGGGGATGTGCCCGCAACCAAGGTACATGCCCTTGACCAGAATTGAACCCAGGACCTTTCAGTCCGCACGCTGATGCTCTATCCACTGAGCCAAACCGGTTATGGCTAAAATAACATGTTTTATGTTTTTAATTACACTACGATTTATTTTCCTTTGCTGTAAAATGAAGGAGTATCTTGGATAGATGACCCTCCAGCTGCACAATGATATACAATTGTATTAGTTATATGTTGTTTTATAACAAACTAGAGGCCTGGTGCACAAATTTGTGCATGGGTGGGGTCCCTCAGCTGGCCAGAGATTGGGACCAATCAGGATTGGCCAGGGTGAGGGACCATGGGAGGTTGGCTGGCCAGGGGTAGAGGTCACAAGAGGTGCAAATTAGAGCATCAGGGCTGACCAGCTGGCGGGAGGGGCCACAGGAGGTTGGCTGGCTGTGGGAGGTTGACTGTGGAAGTGTACTGACCACCAGGGGGCAGCTCCTGTTTGAGCATCTGCCCCCTGGTGGTCAACGTGTCTCATAGAAAATAGTCAACATTTGGTCACTTTGGCTTTTGTATATATACTAGAGGCCCGTTGCATGAAATTCGTGCACGGGGGTGGGGGGTGTCCCTCAGCCCAGCTTGCAACCTCTCCAATCTGGGATCCCTTGAGGCATGTCTGACTGCCCACTTAGGCCCAATCGCTAAATGGGCAGTTGGACATCCCTCTCACAATCTAGTACTGCTGGCCCCCAACCACTCGCCTGCCTGTCTAATCAATGCCTAACTGCTCCCCTTCTGGCCCTATTGCCCCTAAATGTCCTCCCCTGCTGGCCTGGTCACCTCTGACTGCCCTTCCCTCCCAGCCTGATTTCCCCCAACTGCTCTCCCCTCCTGGCCTGGTTCCCCCAACTACCCTCCTTCCATTGCCCTCCCCCCTGCAGGCCTGATCACTGCAAACTTCCCTCCCCTGCAGGCATGGTCACCCCTAACTTCCCTCCCCTCCCAGCATGATCAACCACAACTGCCTTCCCCTCCTGACCATCTTGTGGTGGCCATCTTGTGTCCACATGGAGGCAGCCATCTTTGACCAGCTAGGGATGGCCATCTTGTGTGTTGGAGTGATGGTCAATTTGCATATTACTTCTTTATTAATAGGATTATTCCAAAATTTGGTGGCTTAAAACACATCTATTATCTCACAGTGCCAGAGTGCATGCTTTGTCTGTGTCCTCTACTTCAAAATTTCTTGCAGGATATAATCAAGTCATCATCATCTGGATTGCAGTCATCCACAGAGCCAGCTTGGGAAAGGTTTGCTTCCAATCTCACTCATGTAATTATTGGCCCAACTCTTCATGGGCCTCGGTCTCTGTTGGCCATTGGTTGAAGGCTACCCTCAGTGTCTTTCCACCTGAGTGTCTTTATAAGGCATCTAATAGCATGACAAGCTGCTTTATCAAAATAAGCAAGCAATAAGAGTCATACAAAAAGATAGATGTCATAGCCTTTATAACCCAATCTCAGAAGTGAAAGCCATCACTTTTGCTATATTCTTTTCTATAGAAGTGATTATTTAAGTCCACTCGCGTGATTAATTAATTAAGGAGTAGGGAATATATCAGGGAGAGAATACCAGAAGGTGGGGATCACAGGGAACCATATGACAAGCAGCCTTTTACTCTGTTTTCCCTGGAACCCAATCATCCTATCCATTCCACTTGGGGGAAAAATACACTCAGTATTTCTCAGGTCCCTGTACAACTCACCCCATTACAGCATCATGTCAAAGTCTAGTATCACCTCATCTAAATCATGTTCAAGTCTGGCTGAGTCTCTCCTTGAGTGTGATTCCCTTAAGTATACAGCTCCAAGAGCACAGTTCTTTTATAGCTGTGAACTTGTGAAACCAGAAAGATGAATTAACTGCCCCCACTCACATATCCAATGAACCACGGTGAGAGAGACATAGATAGGATAACAGATAAAGATATTCCTGTTCACAGAGGGGGGAAAATCAGGGACACATACATTGTGTGCTGCTCTGTCCATTCCAGGCCATGCTGGCATTGTTTCGGCTGATAGAGTTTCCTCAAAAACTTTCTGGGTTTTTGTTGTTTCTCTTTTGAGACAAAATTCAGACCCATAAATCTCTTTGAGAAAAGCTCTTTTCTTGGACTTCTACTGAGATGGCTGAAAAGCGAAGCCCTTGAACTTTCTGGAGTCCCTATGGGGTAATTAAAAAGATCTATAAGGCACACTCAATCTCTTTAAAGAGTACACTGTGCAACTGAATAAAACTCTGACCCTCTGCTCTTTCTAAGTGTTTTAAAAATGTTCTGCAGTCACATCACTATACATCTATTTTAAGTGTCCCATGGCCAGACATTCCATATCCACCAGTGCCAGTAGCACACCAAAAGACATTTTTTTTTAAAATATGCATAATTCTACAATTTTAAAAAGATGTACAAATAATTTTAAAAGATGTATAATTTGGCCTGCCCATGCTCGAAAACTATAAGAGCTCTGGAGTTGTGATTCTTCTATTGTCATTAATTTCACAACTAACTTACCACGGATACTTCTGTGCCACAGAGTCTGCTGCATCTGGACCTACTGTACAGATGTTACCTGCTCTGGGTCCCACTCAAAGCTGTCAGAGCAATGTTCCAAGTGTGCAATAAAGCACCTTAAGCTCCCAAAGCTACCAGGCACTGTGGATGGAAAATGTGAAGAAACATAATTTATTCTTTTTGAAGGGAATGTTCTAGGATGCCTCAAACCAATGAAGCTCTAAAAATTTAACTAACGAGACAGGTCCTGCCCTATCTGGTTTGGTTCAGTGGATAGAGCATCTTCCCATGGACTGAAAGGTCCCGGTCCAATTCTGGTCAAGGACACATACTTTGGTTGCAAGTTTCCAGGCCCTGGGCAGGATGTGTGCATGAGGCAACCAATCGATATGTCTCTCTCACATTGATGTTTCTCTCTGTCTCTCCCTAAATCAATGGGAAAAAAACATCCTGACGTGAGGATTAACCAAAAAATAAAAGCTGTCAGGCATAATTTGTAAAAAATGAGGCAGGCCCTTAAACCTTTAGAGTTTCTATCTCTTAGCCTCTGAAGCATGTGATTTACTCATCTAATCCAATTACTATGATGTCATCAATAAAATGAATCAATGTGATATTATGTAGATGTTTGAACTGCCCAAAACTCTCCAGGCAATATCATGACACTGGGTTTGAGAGTTAACCTCATAATGGGGCAGGATCATAAATGTTTATCCCACATGAATCCTGATTGTTTCTGATTCTCTTTTCTGATAGAGATAAGGAAATATATATATATTAATAACTGCATACCATGTACCTCAATCTGTAATGATCTGCTGTAACCAAGATACTTCTAGAATAGCAACTGCAGTTAGTGCTACTACTTGGTTGAGTCTACAGTAACCAACTTTCATCTTTCAGGAATCATCTTGGTTGTTCCGAGGCCAAAATAATGAATTAAATGGAGACATAATGGGTCCATGACCTGTGATCTTTTATTCCCCCTGGAATGATGTATATATAATATAGACATCATATTGTGGGGCAAAACTAGGATTATATAGTTGTTCATATGGAAAATAGTATAATGATTAATAAATAATACAAGAATAATCTATGTCTGCATTCCCACCAGCAGTATGCAAGGATTCCCTTTTCTCTGCATCCTCGCCAGCACTTGTCATTTGTTGATTTGTTGATGATAGCCATTCTGACAGGTGTGAGATGGTACCTCGTTGTTGTTTTGATTGGCATCTCTTGGATGGTTAGTGACTTTGAGCATGTATTCATATGCCTCTTGGCCTTTCTTCTGTCTTCTCTCAAAAAGTATCTATTTAGGTATACTTCCCTTTTTTTATTGGGTTGTTTATCTTCCTTTTGTTAAGTTGTCTGAGTTCCCTGTAGATGTTGGAGATTAAGCCCCTATCGGTGCTAACATTGGCAAATATCTTCTCCCATGCAGTAGGTTTTCTTGTTGTTTTCTTGATGGTTTCTTTTGCTGTAAAAAAAAGCTTTTTATTTTGATGTAGTCCCATTTATTTATCTTCTCTTCAGTTCCCATTCCCTAGGAGTAATATCAATGAAAAAATTGCTTTGGCATACGTTTGAGATTTTGCTGCCTATAGATTCCTCTAGTATTTTTATGGTTTCCTGATTATGTTTAAGTCCTGTATCCTTTTTGAGTTTATTTTTGTGTACGGTGTAAGTTAGTGGTATACTTTCTTTCTTTCTTTCTTTCTTTCTTTCTTTCTTTCTTTCTTTCTTTCTTTCTTTTTTTTTTTTTGCATGTATCTGTCCAATTTTCCCAACATTATTTATTGAAGAGACTGTCTTGACTCCATTGTATGTTCATGCCTCCTCTGTCAAATATTAATTGAGCACAGTGGCTTGGGTTGATTTCTGGGTTCTCTGTTCTATTCCATTGACCTATATGTCTGTTCTTGTGCCAGTACCAGGCTCTTGTGAGAACAGTGGCTTTGTAATACAGCTTGATATCTGATATTGAGATACCACCTACTTTGTTACCCACTTTTGCCTCATTCTGTCTTCTATGTTTTACTTACTATGTTTTACAGGTGTGTGGGGGAGAGAGTAGGGTTAGAAGGGAGTTTTAGAAATTTCTACATGACCTTCGCACTGAATTAATTCTTATCCTTCAGTCTAATGAACCATTAATTACCAAGTGTCTCCATTCCAATTATATCCTAGGACCAAAGAAATAGTCATTTTGTGCGTCAGTGAACCCAGTGAACCAACTACCATGAGCTGGACCTATGCCAGAATTCTGTTAATTATCATGCCTTCATATGCCTTCACTTTAACACAAGGACAGTGATGAGACGATATGTCTGGTTATCAATCTTAACTCACAACTGACATGTAACATTTCTCAAAGTGTTTGTATATTTCCTTTTCCACACAATTTGGTTATGCAAGTAAATGGCTGTCACTCCTGTTTGGGAATGACTTGCCATTGTGTTACAGGGTCTCTTCTTCTTCCACGGATAAGTGTCAGGTCAGAAACTGCTTCCAGGACATAAAATAGATGTGAATTTGTAATGTTTTACTAAGTTGTCTGTCTCCAGTTTCTTGATAACCTATTCTCGATTTATAACCAAAGAAGTGATGCCATTGCCTCTGACCTTAAACCTATGCCTTATACTTTTTTAAAAATGTTGTTTTTCTTTATGCATGTACATACTCTAATTTTATATCTCTCCCAAGGCAGTGGTTTAGCATAATTTTTGTCATGTTATTTGTCTCTCTTTGATCAATTAATATAGATCCAGTGGGTTACTTTCTGCTTAAAGGTATAGGCACCAAATTCTCAGGCTCGGTACAATAAAAAGTAGCACAGTCTTGTTCGGACTCTATCCCCTCAACTACCACTTTAAATCTGTTATAGAAGTAATATTTGGATACCTATATTCAATCCATATTACAAGCTCCAAAATTTGTAGGAAATAGAATATAAAAAAATATGTTTTTCAGTCCATTAAATAATATAAGCTTATTCATAGTTTTGGTCTTGCCTAAGACTGCATGCAGTCACTTTGGGTTTTGTCAATGAGCCTGTTGGTAGGCAGTAAATACCATCACATACCATGTATGTCTTAGATTCTTTTTTTCTGACAGATGATAGCATGTTTTTGAAAGCTTTGGTATAAAAGTTAAGTTATCTGTGACCTTTCCTGGCTCTACTTGGGGCAATTATGTCTCAACTTCCACAAGAAAATTGATATAAAACAGAGTTCCTAATCTCATCACGATCCCCTAATGTGCCTTAAAGCAATAATACATGACTTATATTCTTACTTCGGAAGCTTAAATGTAAATGACATGTCATTACCCAAAGGATCATATTTTGAATCTGACAGATATTACCTTTCTAAAATCTTATATGGCTTATATAAAGTTTTAATAAAAATAGTAAATTTTCCCATGTAGAAGCTAATTCAGAGTTATTAGTTTGATCCATTTGAAATTGCCAGCTTTCAACAGTTTTTGACCTATAAAAAATGGCAATTCCATTTGATTCAGGCTAATAACTTTATACATATTATGTTGTTGCATTTTTCTTCGTATACATAATGAAAATGTACCAGAAAAAAATTGGTCATGTCTCCCTCAAACTCTACTTCCATTTCTGTGTTCCTTATCTAGATGAAGGCACTCACTATTGATTATCAGTTGTCCAAGCAAACCTGGAGGTTATAATTAAATCTTCCATCTTCCTTTCTTTTTATACCCTGTTGGTAATGAACTCTATATTTTCTGAAATACTCTACAATTTCTATGCAAGCTCCATTGCTACTTTTACTGCCTTGGCTCAATTTTTAATCTGTCACAGATGGGGTTCTCCAGGAAGCAGAATGAGCTAGCGATTCTATGCAAGAGATTATTAGGGAGTGTTCTTGAGATTGCAACATGTCAGAGAGAAAAGATGGTAGTGATTGTTAAGTGGGCTCCCCTGTTTCTAACTCAAGGGTCCCACACCGACGTATTTCAATTACAGGAACATAGTTCTCTCCAAAGTTCACCAGTTTAGAGCAAGATTTCTCAACCCCGGTATGACTGACATTTTGTACCTGGTAACTCCTTGTTGTGGGGGATGTCCTGTGTATTGTGAAATGTTTCGCAGTATTTCTGGTTTCCACCCACTAGAAGCCAGGAGGAACCCTCCTGTTTCCCTCCCAGTTGTAACAACCAAAAATATCTCTAGATTTTGCCATATGTCCTCCAGGGGGCAAAACTGCCCCTGATGGAGAAACATTGATTAAAGGATAGCCTGGAGGATGGTACTCCATCACTCCATCATTGCAGGGTGTTTCCCTGGGGCTGGTACTTCACCTGTGTCACCAGCTCTCTGGGGAGTTGGAGAATGTGGCATGGCCAGTGGAGGGATCAGATGCGTCCTTTCGTTTAGCACAATGTATGTAGGATGCCACATGAGTAGAGCAAACAATTATGCAAACTCTCAAATAGTGGGCTGGCTAAAGCCCTGTGAGAAAAAAAAAAGAACCTATAGTTGGAATATCTATCTCTTCCTGTCAAACAAACAAACAAAAAATATCTGCTTCTTATAAAGGGAGTGTAGTGTAATCAACTTGCTATCAAATAGCGGATTGTTCTCTTTGAGGGATGACTCCGTGTTAAGGGCTAGTGTAGAATTAGTTTCTTCTGCTGGGAGATTGGATATTTGTTAGCAACAGTAGCTACATCAGTCTTTTTAAGTGAGAAGTCCATGCACTTGGGTTCATGCATAGCCTCTAACCTTGTCATTATGACCCTTTCTGTAAAAATATATGAGCACACACCCTTCCTGTAAATGTGTTTTCAGTTTATAAATGCATATGAGAAGTGTTGTACTGAATATTATGTAAGGATACCAAAATGTCAAATGGTGTTTTATTACTGATCAAACTTAATTCCTTCCTTATTTTTAAGATGTAAAATAAATATAAACATTCCCCCTTATTTTCTTGTTATTATTCTCCTCACTCTACAGACCAGCATTCTCTTTTTATTTTTTTAATATATTGTATTGATTTTCTACAGAGAGGAAGAGAGAGGGACAGAGAGTTAGAAACATCGATGAGAGAGAATCATCGATCAGCTGCCTCTTACACATCCCCATTGGGGATGTGCCCGCAACCAAGGTACGAGCCCTTGACCAGAATCGAACCTGGGACCTTTCAGTCCGCAGGCCGACGCTCTATCCACTGAGCCAAACTGGTTTTGGCCAGACCAGTATTCTTGATGCCAGAATTGGAAACAACCTTAAAGTTCATTTGGGAAAACAGACCTGCCTGCTAGAAAGGCCCAAGCATAGCACAATATGCCCAGTCTTCTCCAAGGAGGTGTATCCCCCCCACACACACACACTTCCCCCCTTGTCAGGCATTGAGATAGGAAGGCTACCTGCACACAAGATTGCTTGGGGACTTCTTTGTATGGTGATTGTTTACCCTGGTGCCTGTGGATGGAAGGCAAATAATTCTAAACCAGGAGAGGAGCTGCTGAGTCACCTTGATGGTGTACACTTGCAAACCTACAGCAGTAACGAGGAGGGGCAAAAAGGGAAAGACTCTTAAAATCTCTAATTATAAAAATGCAAAATTGAATTTTAAATACTGAATTATAATGAGTTATAAGTGAAAAATGATTACTTGCTGTTCTTGTGACTTATAATAATTCACAGGCAAAATGTATTAATACATGTTTATAGTATTAACTATAAGTATATATAGAAACTAATAGTTTCCAAAAGAGGACCCCCCCTCTATTTTTTTTTAAACAGAAGATAAAGGCCTTTTTCATTTTAGTTTTATGGTGCTATCATTTGGGTTTCTCATTTCAGTAGCATAAAAATAAACATGCAACCTTTACTTGAAGCATATTTAAATGATATCAAAATCTAATAAAATTAATGGCCCAATTCTTTCGAGTGTATTTCCTTTCTTAAACCAAAATTCTGAGTAAAAATGCCATTCCTTTTAAAATGGTTTTACATAACAAAAAATACGAAGTCTCGATTAAATCGATCTTTTTTAGTATTTTCCATTGTGCTATATTCCCTTTACTAAATTGATGTGTGTTTTTTTCAGTTGTTTAATTTCAACTGGAATTGGAAGACCAAAGCAACTTAGGCTATATAATAATAAAATTACCTTACACTGGTACAGCCTCAGAGACTTCAAAGCACTTTCCCATCAGTGAATTTTGTCTCATGAAAAATCTAGTTATTATTGTTTCTCTTTTGATATCTGAGGAAAATGAGGCATCAGAGGATTAAGTGACTTGTTTTCAGTTAGATCATTTAAAAAGCAATAAAGCTGAGGCTGGCAATGAGTTTCTCTAAGACTGTTCTAGAGTTCTTATGTTCTCTGATTACTCCTCAAATCTTGATATTTTCATGGAACTGAGCCAGTGATGTACCCTTACCAGCAAGACTCTAAATTCTTCAATACAAAGTCCAAGAAGACTGTCAGTGCTTGGAACATTCTTCCAAATTCTTCAAAAGGTTGTGGAAATGGTAATGAGATCGTCATTCAAGTCTTTGGGGGAATGATGAAGGTTCAAGATTATACTTTTCCAACTGAGAATCAGATACATGGAGCATCACGTTGAATGGGCCAAGGTTAAGTCCAAGGAACCACCTCACGAAATGGTAACCTAGAAAGGGATGGTAACTCGGTCTCCGTGACGTTTTTGGAAGGAGGAGGTGTTCCTGGAGGAAGATCGGAGATCTGAGGCAAAGTGACGCTAGTGAATTCAGGGCCTTTTCTAACCTCCAGCAGCTGAAACAATTCTCTGCAACCGGTACCAGATAAATGAAAGCTATGTGTGATCAGAAAATATGAGCTTTTGAAGACACCCTGTGCTGGGGACTGAAGGAGAACATTGGGGATTAAAATAAGATTGTCAATGTCTGGCAATAATTCAGCCAGAATTATTCAAGGTTTCAAGGTCTCCAATGCCTCCGGCACTTCAAAAGGGTACCTGGGAATGTGGAGGGACTTGTCAGCAGGTGTGTAGGTTAAGACAATACAATTACAGGGAGATCAGGCCTCCGCCCATGTACCAGGACCAGAGAGACGGTGCCAAGTTGGCCTCACAACATGATGTGAGGCAAAGAGAGATTACCCATTGACTCTGGGTAGTTATAGGAACAGTTCACAGTGAGGTTTTTCTGAAGAAGCAAAGAGACCTGGGCAAGGTGGGGAACAAATCTGCCAAGATGTCGCTATCGATGCAAATAATTCAGAAGGAGGAAGAAAGGCTGCTTTCAGGTTATAAGAAAACCCAGAAGGGGGTTTGCAAAGGAAAGCACCAGTTGAAATTTGGGGGAATGAGGGTTCCTTGTTATAATTCAGTTCTCCAGCTCCAATCCAATTCTCCACAGGGAGAATTCCCAGAGAGGAAAAACCAGGCCCCACAGAGGAATGCACAGAAACAGGCCAGGCCTTGGTTTGATGTTACTCACTGACATGCAGGTGGTGCAGGAAGCCTGGTCACGGGGTGAGTGTGACCGTCTGTGCACCAATCCCCTGGTCTTCTGAGAAAAAAGGGGTGCTGGAGACTCTGTTGAGAGAAACACTCAGCTTTCCTTTAATTATAGGAGGAATAGACATTTCGAAGGCAAGTACACTTGTGAGAAAACTCTACCCTGGTCTTCCAGAAATGGAGCCAAGGAGGTAAGCTAGCTTGTTAGGTATTCTAGCTGGGTAGACTCATCCATCTTCCCAACTCCTTTTCTTCTTCCTAGAAACAGGGAGCCCGAGGGAGGGGCTGACCTAGACCCAGTGCGGTCCCGTGCCATTTCCATCATTGTAGGTTACAATGGAGCTGAAACATTTCTACTGCCCAGTGATATCATAGCCATCATACTGCCATAAAGCAATACATTATTCGTGTTTGTAATGATGCTAGTGTAAAACAAAACAAAACAAAACAAAACAAAACACCTACAACACTGGCAGTTGTATAAAAGTACAACACGTACAATTATGTACAGAACAAAATGCTTGATGATGATGATAAATGACTATGTTACTGGCTTATGCATTTGCCTTTTATCATTATTTCAGAGTGTACTCTTTCAACTTAAAAAAATGTTTGCTGAAAACAGGATGCCATGTTAGGCCAGCGGCAGCCTCATGTCTCATGCTTACTGTGGCAAACGCTCTGGATGTCCTGGTCAGTCATATGGGAACTGGAAATTAGATAAACCCTAAAAAAAAAGTCATGGTACATCAGTGATACGTTTATGGTCCAAAATGTTGAGGGGTGCCAGGGCATCTTTAATGCAAAGGACACGCAATTATACCTTCTCTAACAGGGAAAGAGGCGCAGTGCTTCAGCCCTCCTTGGGCTTGGAAGATATTCTATCAGTTGTGTTAATGATCGTATGCTCCTTGCTCCTTGCAGGCAAATTTCAGAGACATGTTCAACTTGGTCTCTCAAAGGATCCCCAGCAGGTCTTAGCCTCAGTGGTCCACAGTGGTGACCTACTCGTTACTGGCTTTTCTCTTGCCCTGTTCTCTGTACCATGCCCGGCAATGCTCCCCAAGATTACCTCTTGAATAAAGTCCACTGGGTAATTGTTGCTCAGGGTCTGCTGTTGAGAGCTAAACCAAGACTGTCCATAAGAATAGAAATAGGGAAAGTTGTTACAGAATTATTGCTATCATCCAAGAGATAATCATGGTGGGTGGTAATTGGATGTGACCAGGGTGGTTAAATTCTAGATGTATTTTGAAGTTAGATGTGTGAGTTGGGTGTAGGACACAAGGTAAGAAAAGACTCCAGAATGTCTCCAAAGGTTTTTGAGTGATGGAGTTTTTTGCAAGTGAGATGGAAAAGCAGATTTTCCTAGAGAAATACAGCATTCGATTGTGGTCATCTGAACTTTCAGATAACTATTAAATATTTCAGAAATTATTCATTGACTCTGCCTCAAGTAGGCAGTTGGACAGAGTTCAGAAGGAAGGTCCATAGGGGAGCTATTATGGGAGTTGTTGATATGTAGATGATATTTCAAGCCATGAGGTCACCAAGAGAATGAATGTAGAGCAAAAGGGAACCACGACCTGAGGACTGGGTCCCTCCAATGTTAAAAGACCAGAGAGAAGAGAAGGAACGGGCAAAGGAGAAAAGAAGCTATCTCTAGCATAAGAAAACTCCAGGAAATGGGATGCTAGGGAGGCCTGAAGGGCTAAAAAAATTAAAATAAAAATAAATAGTATATCAAGAAGGAGGGAGTGATCTGCTGATAAGTCAGGTCAAATAAAAACTGAGCATTTATTAGTGGATTTAGCAATGGAAAATCAGTTCAAGCCCAATGCCAAATTTTAAGTATCCAAAATACTTCATTAATCCAGAGTTTCAATGAATATCTGAGCATTCTTAGGGCTAAAGACAATCCAGGCTTTCTCCAGAAGATAGGGAGGGTATGCGTGAAAAGAAGAAATGATTCTTAAAATGAACTTTGGCTACCTTGGAATTTCGCCTTGGGTCAGCTATGTCATTGACTATTAAACATTGGGAATAACATAAATGCTAGGTGAGCAAACTCCCTTGGTGCCCTGGGGGAAAAATACAATAACACCAGAATCTCTGGACAGTTAAGCCAGATTAATTCACTGACTGCTTTTGTGATAGATTTCACTGCGAAATAAAGTGGATAGTAGATTCTATTGAACAATAGGTACCTATATTTTCAATTGCACAGTGTTTGGCTTATTATAATCAATAGGGAGGCTCCTACCAGCCATGAAAATAATGGATGATACAACCATCTTATAATAATGCTGGACCTCATCAGGCAGTAAGCCTTAATTGTTCAATAAGAACCCAAGTGAGATAATGCCAAAAAGCCTTGCCTACACAAACTCACTGACTCCCAGAAAGCAGGGGGTAAAATAAGCCCATGTAATCATTTTATCTATTCCCCATGTAGCAACAAAAGTGACTCTGTGCCTCGTTTTAACTTTGGTACAAGTAATGATTTTTTTCTTCCCCCTCTTATGATATCATTTGAATGTGGTCCAGGGATGAAGTACCTTTAGCTTACTTCATCAGGGCTCAATGTCATCTTCTCTCCTGATGGAAAGTGCGACCTATTCGGTGTTTATATTTCTTCACCCACCATCTCTCTCTTGGCAATCGTCGTACTTGGGATAAAATTAGTATCTACCTAATAGTTACTAAGAGGATGGTGTG
This sequence comes from Vespertilio murinus, assembly GCA_963924515.1. Taxonomy (NCBI): domain Eukaryota; kingdom Metazoa; phylum Chordata; class Mammalia; order Chiroptera; family Vespertilionidae; genus Vespertilio; species Vespertilio murinus. Next base: position 81,901,346 of record OZ004711.1, on the reverse strand, counting down.
ATTTCATCTAGCTAAATCACTCAGAAACAGTGCTTGGGAAAGAATTTGTGCTGTTTGTCTGAGTGCTACTTCTTTTTACCTTTATGTGGTGAAGGTTCCTCCTTCGCAGGGCTTCCGTGTAGATGGGTTTCTGCTCCTTGTGACTGTGAGCATTGTAAGATATTAAACTTATAAAATAATTGTGAGAATGAGTACTTCTAGTTTTAAATGCAGGGATATGTAGGGAATGGTGGTCCTGAGATGTTCAGAAACCCTAGTCTCTAGAGATAAAGGTGAGCATGAGTCGCTCATGCTCCAAAGGCCTGATTGGTCTTAATATCTCTGAGTCTAAGATACTCAATTGACATACCCTAGAGGAGTGTTCACAGTAATTGCACACTTCCAGGAAAACTGAGACACACATTCCTCTGCCTCGCCGCCCACCTTAGATTCAGCAGGTCTTATCCTCGGCCCGCAGAGTTCACCATTTATTGTTCAAGCCTGAATTTTCTTTGTGGGGAGGCTCGTTGGTAACATGAACATGGAGACCCTTGCAGAGACCGGGAGCTTTGGTGATGGGTCCAGCTACCCCCTTCAGGGATGCAGTGAGGAGGTGGGATGTAGGTTTGTTACTTCCACATCCCTCATCACCAGCCCTTTGGGGAGTCTCTCAAGTGTTGGTCATGTCCAGTTCCTGATCTTAAAGTTTCAGAGCCCATGCCTTTTTTTCAGACTACCTTTTACGAAACAAAATTTTCTTAATCTGAGCCTAGATCTCAGCCCAAAAGCCTTGCTGTGACTGAGAAGAGCAGTGAGAGAGAGAGAAATAGTTTTTGTGTCTCTGACCCATCGACAGCGGGGCAAACAAAGCACAAACTAGTTATCTAAAAGGATTGTCCTGGCACATAGTATATAAACAGGCCACACCATCTCCTGCCTTTGACCTTCACACACGCTGCTTCCATGGTTTGGAATGCGCTGCTTTCCCTTCCTCCTACACACTCTTCACATGTAGTTTAAAGATAAATCACTCAGCGAATTTACACTATTTCTTTTTAAAAAATATATTTTTTTATTGATTTCAGAGAGGAAAGGAGAAAGAGAAACATCAATGATGAGAGAGAATCGTTGACCAGCTGCCTCTTGCATGCCCCCTACTGGGGATCAAGCCCACAACCTAGGCATGTGCCCTTGACAGGAATTGAACCTGGGACCCTTCAGTCTGCAGGCTGATGCTCTATCCACTGAGCCAAACTGGCTATGGCAATGCTATTCCTTTATTCATTATTTCAAACAATTAACACAGACTAAAAATTTCCAGAACATAACTATACCTTCATGCCCGATATTCATTAGCATACCTTAAGGTGAGGATTGGGTGGCCTCAGAGGACCTGTGAATAGGCCAGCTTTCCCTTTAAAGACTCCTACTTCCTTCCTGCAATCTTCTCCACCAAGGAAATACACCTTTGTAAGAGCTGTTGCACTCTGACCTTTTTCTTCCCAAAGTCTTCCCACAGAAAGGGATCTGTATCACTCACTTGCATCTCAGTGGAAATGTAAATTAAGCTGTTAAGTCTCCAGGATCATTTGCAAGATAAACCTAGGTCCTCTCTGGAATAAAAGGGTTTGTGCCCAAGTGATAGAAACTACTGGGAAGATTTTACTTATTTCAGTGCATCACTAAGTGACTCTGGGACTGCCCTGACCTCTCCCAGTCAGTAAAATCTACAATGTACTTCCATGTTCCTAAGGGACACTCTGAAAACCAAGTGAGATGCTCTATTAGAAAGTACCCAAACTATAAATTATTACACAAATGTTGGTGCTATTATTGATAAGTTTTACAAACTTCACATTCATTGGCATTCAAAGCAAATCCAGAGATTCCTTATTCATAACTCCCAGATCTCTCTCAAAGTTGCTGTATTCTGTTCTGCATTCAGTAGAGGTTGGAATTCCATGTAGATTTTGGGGACAGGTTCAAAATATTTTTACAAAGCAAGAAGCATTTTTCTGTAAGAATAGAATGGTATATGTGTCTTGCAATGATTTTTTTAAAAATCTTTATGAATTTTCTCTTTTGCCTCAGTGGAAATCTTCCGAGTCTTACTTTTGCCCCAGAAGAGCATTTTATTTCTCTATATGACTTTGTAGCCAGAGAGGACCAGGACGGATAGCTGTGTGAGTAAGGAATTTCAGGGACACCTATGAAGAAGGGTTTTAAGTAATCTCTTGGCTGTCCTGGCCAATTCAATAAATCCTTGCCTGCTTTTCTTTTAAATTAATCACCAGTTTCCGGTGCTCTTATTTTGAGCCCAGGGTTTGACCTCACAACACCCACTATCCAATCTTTTTCCTGGATGTTCTGGGGTTTCATGCCCTAGTCCTATCTGATCTTTTCCACAGATTTTCCCAGGCTAGTCCTCACCCCCATGATGGTCACCCTTTTGGCTGGTGCTGCACCTGCCTCCTAGTTCTGCTTTGTCATTTGCCTTATGCTGTGCATGTGCTTATTCCCCTGCATCATTTTAGCTTCTACTGCGCATGCCCTCAGTGAAAGGAATTTCCCTTCCCATTTTCTCCCTCCCTGGTTAACATAAGGGACTGGTTTGGGTGATCCCTCAGTGACTGAAAAGCCTCTTTCCTGCTTACTCAGTGCCTGGAGTGAGTGTGAAACCGCTCTTTCTTTGTTAATCAGTTTAATCACATGTGTGGCTCCCTTCTCTTTCATTAATACCTAACTGCCTACTGTAACAACTTGAAATATCTGAGCCAAGAGCTAAATTTTGATATTTATTAAAAACTAATTTTGTCACTTTTAAAATGTTTGTGTTGATTTCAGAGAGAGGAAGGGAGAGGAAGAGATAGAAACTTCAGTGACGAGAGAGAATCATTACTCAGCTGTCTCTTGCCCAGCCTGCATGTGCCCTAACTGGGAATTGAACACTGGCTTCCTGGTTCATAGGTCAACGTTCAACCACAGAGCCGTGTTGGCTGGGCCATGATCTTGTTTTAAATGTTTGCTTATTGTCTACTTCTACCTGCTGAATCGTAATCTTCATGAGAGCAAGGAATCATGTCACTATTTATGTGAACGCTTGCGTCAGGCACTTGTTCACTAAATGGGTGCTTGGCACAATGGTGGACAAAAATATTTGTTGAATGCATGAGTGAATGAATAAAATATGATCAACACTCTTAGAGTCCAAATGTGCTGACTCTAAATGTGTGATATACTGATTTCCTGACACCCATGATATAAGTAGTTGAATTTGAAGATGGATGGAAGGATAGGTTTGTTTGTTTCTGTGTTTGATTTGAGTGACTGCATTAGTGTGAGAAAGGCTCAGTGGCTCATTTGGTTTTGGCTGAAAGGGCATTGCATCTGACCTAGCCACAGAAGCAGCATATATCACTTTAACAAAAAAGAAACTAACAGGTTTTTAAAATTTTGCTTGCTTTCTAAAACTATATTTTGGTTGCCGTACAAATCAGATGCACCAAGACCACTAGCAGGAACACTTAAATTGCTTGGAAATCTTTAAACAAAATTTAACATGGGTAGACAATGATCATTTTTAATCATGCAAATTCTTAACACTTCATCAAAGGAAAAATGATAGTCCCTAGTGATAGGCAGAAAATATAAAATACATGCTAGTGTTTGGATTGCATTTGTTGGATATGACAGAAATAAAGTGGTTATTTTAAAAGGTAAGGCTTTGTGAAGTAACTTGTAATAAAGTAAATATATTTTTTCTCAACTAGAAAGTAATACAAGATATAATTAATTTTTATTAAAAGTGAAGAGATGAGCCCAGCCAGTGTGGCTCAGTGATTGAGCATCGACCTATGAACCAGGAGGTCGTCTTTCAATTCCTGGTTAGATCATAAGCCTGGGTTTGAGGCTCAATCCCCAGTAGAGAGTATGTAGGAGGCAGCCAAACAATGATTCTCTCTCATCATTGATGTTTCTCTCTCTCTTCCTTATTCTCTGAAATCAATAAAATATATATATTTTAAAACATAAAATAAGATAATAGAGCTGGGTAATGAAAGAGACCGATTGGCATGGGAAGGAAGGATGACTCATTTCGCTTGAATGCCTAGGAAGTCCTCTCCAAAGACATGAAAAAAAATGTTTTAAAATATATTTTATTGATTTTTTACAGAGAAAAAGGGAGAGGGATAGAGAGTTAGAAACATCTATGAGAAAGAAACATTGATCAGCTGCCTCCTGCAGATCCCCCACTGGGGATGTGCCCACAACCAAGGCACATGCCCCCAACCAGAATCGAACTTGGGACCCTTGAGTCCACAGGCCGATGCTCTAATCCACTGACACAAAATTTATTATAGATCTAAAAATAAGAGGGAGCCAAGTATACAATGAACTTGGGGAAGAATGTTCCTGGCCCAGGAAACAGAAATGCAAAAGCCCTAAAGCAGAGACAGGCTTAGCCTTGTCCGTATGGTTTTTTTGTTTTTTTGTTTGTTTTGTTTTGTTTTGTTTTGTTTTGTAAGAAGCCACAGTGGCTGCAGTTCAGTGAGCAGAGAGGAGTGTGATGGGACATGAAGTTAGAGATGGAAGTAGGGGCCACATCACGAAGCTCATGAAGACCAACGTCAGGGGGTTACGTTTTATTTCGAGTGGAAGAAAAAGCCACAGGAGCATTTTAAGCAGTGGAGTAGCAGAGTCTGTTCACATTTAGAACTCCACTCTGGCTGCTGTGTGGAGAGTGAACTGTGGAATTGCAAGAGTAGAATTAGGAACACTAGCAGCTAAGCTATTTGTAGTGGACTACGTGAGAGATGGCCTGGACCAGGGTAAGAGCAGAGGAGATGGAGATAAAGCAATGGCTTTGTGATACATGTGAAGGTAAAGCCAAAAGTTAACAAAATACTGGGTTAAATATTGAGGCGATTGAGTGAAAGGGAAGTCAGGGGGATCTCTTAAATTTGTGAACTGAGGCTCTGAGTCAATAGCTGTGCCATTTTCTCATCTAGGAAAGCAAAGGAAGGTTAAGTTTCTAATGGAAAATCAAGAGTTCTAAGAAGAGTATGAAACCCAGGTAGGAAACAGCAGCATACCAGGATAATAAATCTACCAGGCTGGAGGAAAAGATGTGTCAATCAGTACTGGCTGCACGCAGTGAGGGAGGAGAGAAACGTGGTTCTTCTAAGGTTATCTTCCTTATGCATAGAAGACCGACAGATAGGCACAAGTGGTTCAATGGGGGAAGGCAGTGGTTGCGTGTAAGAGTGGAACTCACGGATTCACAGCAGTTTTTAAGAACATTATAAAACATTGATACATTTCCTTTCATCATATAAGTTAGGAAATACTTTACTATGGGGAATGTGCATAAGTTATAGGACTAGAAAATTTCCTAGTATATAGTTCATATTCAAGAAATATTTGCCAAAGTAATGCAAATATGTATAAGATGCAAAATAATTATGAGTACATATGTGCATGAAAAAAAGCAAGTTGACTACTAGTAAAGCATCATAAACTAGACTCTGTATAGATATGTTTACTGACACTTGCTTGTTCCACTAATGGCAGCAAAATCAAAGGTGAATGCATACCAGCTGGGTTCCCGCAGGCATATAGTTTGAGAACCACTAGGGTAGTAAACCTTATTCTTTTTTTCTTTTTCTCTTTTTAATATATTTTATTTATTTATTTATTTATTTATTTATTTATTTATTTATTTTTACAGAGAGGATGGGAGAAAGAGTTAGAAACATCAATGAGAGAGAAAAAACAATCAGCTGCCTCCTGCACACCCCCTACTAGGGATATGCCTGCAACCAAGGTACATGCCCTTAACTGAAATCGAAACTGGGACTTATGAGTCTGCAGGCCGATGTTCTATCCACTGAGCCAAACTGGCTAGGGCATAAATCCCATTCTTAATAGGAGCCACAATTGGACCCAGTTATCAGCTTCTGCACAAATGATTTAATTTGGGACTCTAACACAAAAACACCCATCGCAGCGAGGAAGGAGAAGAGTGGAAAAGGGATCTAGAATTGTTAGACATGGTGAGCAAGGGGTAAGCTAAAGAGGACACTTGCTTGGGTCCAAGAAGCAGCCATTTCAGAGCTTTAGTTCTCAACCTGCTTTGGGTGGGCTCTCAGACCTCTGTTGATGTCTTTTTCTTTCAGCAGATCTTTAAAAGCACTTCCTAACTGTACATCTCAATTTGACAATCATAGATGACTTTATAATGTTATTAAATACTAGAGGCTTGGTGCACAAAATTTGTGCACTCTGGGGGAAGGTCCCTCAGCCCAACCTGCACCCTCTCACAGTCCAGGAGCCCTCAGGGGATGTCCAACTGACAGCTCCCATGGGGAGCTGGCCTCAGCCAGCATTTGGACATCCCTAGCACTGTCACAGAGGAGGGAGAGGCTCACCAGCCATGAACCCAGCTTCTAGCTGAGCAGCACTCCTCCCATGGGAGCACACTGACCACCCCGGGGCAACTCCTGCGTTGAGCATCTGCCTCCTGGTGGTCAGTGTGCATCATTGCAACCAGTCATTCCATTGTTTGGTTGATTTGCATATTAGCCTTTTATTATATAAGATTTCATATGACTGTGCTATATAGAGTTGCATAAAGTTTGGTGTTTTGTTGTTATTTTATAAGTCCCGCAGCATTTATCAAGGTGGTGAGCATAGACAGAGCCTTAGTAGGAACAGATGAAGTGTTGGTTGTACTGCTGCTGAATTCAAAGGCCCCATTTTTCCACTTTTTTTTCAAATAGGACAAGTCACTCGAGGAACATGTCATTTTAAAAATAAGCTTTCACTTGGTGATGAAATGAAACCTGGATGGATCCACAGGGAAATGTGAGGATTTGGGCAGATGAAGGATATTCCTTTCTGGAAGCTGTAAGAACTAATGCTGTAATTGATTTGCCTGGATTCTAGGGATGATTAAGTGGCCAAAGATCACTGAAAAATAGAAGATTGACTAGAGAACAGGTTCTTTGCTATAAAGTAGTTAGCTGGGAGTTTATGGTTTTTGATAATGTCTCAATCCATTTTGCATTTTTATTAAACCTGTGTTATTAGAGTACAAGTTACCAGACTTTAGATATAGCCTGTTATTCATTGCAAAACATAGCCTTCAAGTAAATGCTAATATGGCTTCTAAAGGTTAATGTTGCCAGTGTCAGATTTTCCTAGGCAGCAGTTTAAAAGGCTTGGCATTTGCTGAGTAGCCCTTGAGAAAGATGCTCTTATTAAACTTCCTCCAGAAACATACCACATGTAGGAGCTAGATTCATTCAACAAACATTGATCAAGTGCCTTCTATATACTAGGCCTGCTGGTAGTCTCTGCTGATGAAACAGTAGAGATGCAGAGGTTAAAGAAAAACAAAGACCTACCCCTGGCTTCACCCCACTGTTTAGTGGGGGAACACAACACAGCCAGGACAGGTACCCTGAGTATACAAAGGACCAGCACCATGCCCACTAGTGACTCCTGGTGGGGGGAAGGGGTATAAAACTTTCCTGGAGGAAATGAAAGAGAAGCTGAGTTTTCAGAGGTGGGTAAGATTAAGAAGTTTACATTTCTGACATTTATCACCACCACCTATTAACTGTCCATTATTTCTTACTTACTAACTTAATATTGTGTAAATTGTCATCTAAGGACCAATATCTTCCGAACTGAAATTTTGCATTTTCAAACTTCAAGAGTTCTTACCAGAGTGAGTATGCTGTAGGTATTCTGAAAACTATGCTTAGGTAAAGTCATTGTGAATAGTTTAATGGCATCATTTCTTTAGGGGGGAAAATGGAGAATGAATTCCATGATTTTATGAGCCTCTGGATTAATAAGGTCCTCTAAATAACTATAATTGAGGAGGTATGATAAATGCAAGGGAGAATATCCAAATGCATAATTTTATTTTCATTATCCGCTACTGCTATATACAGACTAAAAGAGTTGCAAAGCGCTTGAGGTGAAGAAGAAAAGGGGTTGAACTTGAGAAAACTACCCATGAGTTGTTAATAAATCTTTATTAATTTTCTTGCATGAAGAAAGGTACTTTACAAAAAAAGGAAGGGAAAAAAATGCTTTGGGTCTAGAAACAAATGCAAAAGCAAGTAAAAGTGAGAAATCCACCCAGCAAAGACCAAGCTGCAATTTGCCTGACTAAAGCAGACAAATTAAATGGAAGCAAAGCAGATGAGGAGATGCAACAGAAACTTACATGAATGTGTATGTTGACTGCTCCAGTGAATGGGAGCCTAGTTAAACACCCCAGCATCCAGACTTATCATTCAGGATTCTTCTACCACAATTTGGTGTCTGTGATTTATATTGTCCTGAATTTGGAAGTACCAGAGAGATAGAGTAAAATAACAGATGGTATTTGCAGTTTTTGTAGGAAATGTTTGAAAGACAACAGTCTCAGGGGTCCAGCATCTTCATGATTCTGTTGTGTGCATCGCTCATAGTAATATATAATTTTTAAACCTCCTTGGGAAATTTTAAATCTTTAGGTAATTTTTATGTGCTACTAAATTCTAGGAATGTGTTATATTTTGATGTGCATAAATTAAAATTGCTGTGTGATTCAGCTTACTGAGCAATTTAATTCACAGCAAGACTAACAATAATTGAGACTCATCTTACGACAATAGTATTGCTTATGTCATTTCCATAACCTATCCATATACAATGACACTTCTTTGTTTCTCTCCATATATAGTTGAAAAGTGAGAGGAATAGAGTTTGTGAGACATAGAGTACTTTGCCCCTGCCGTAAACCAAGACCCTAAAGAAAATATAACAGCCATTGTCCTAGGGAATTTGGTTAGCCCCTTCTAATAATTGCCAGAGCATGTTTGTAGCTGAATAAGGGGAAATGAAATCAACAAGCTCATTCTCAGAAGTCATCCCCACTGCTCAGAGCAATGAGAAAGTCCACAGAATTATAAACAGGGAAATGGCTAAAAATAAATATTTGTTTCAGAAGGCCGTGATGGACCAAATGACTAAAATAGGAAAACACTGAAGATGGCAGAAGGGAAACACATCTGTTTACTGACTGATTAGCAGTTGATCTAATGCAACCAAATGCAAAGCGATTTGGGCAATGAAGATGCTTCTTCCAAAAGCAAATATGTTTTTGTAAAGTCAAACAAATGAATATCATGATACGTTATAAGGATTTTTTTTTTCTACACCGACAGTAAATATAGAATGTGAAGATTTAAAGTTATAAATTGGCTTTTTCAGATTGCCCATTCTTTTAATATATATATTGATTTCAGAGAGGAAGGAGGGAGAGAGAGAAAGTGAGAGAATCATCAATGACGAGAGAGAATCATTGGTTGGCCGCCTCCTGCATGCCCCCTAGTGGGGATTGAGCCTGAAACCCAGGCATGTGCCCTCACTGGGAATCAAACCAGGGACCTCTTGGTTCTTAGGTCCACACTAAACCATTGAGCCATCAGACAGAGCATAATGCCCATTCTTAATTATTTTCTGAAAAGCATTGGATAGACTGGAGTTTGATTTACATTTTTATCAACTTAATTTATTATAGCAACATTATTTGAAAATTCAAATTAATCCAGGGAAACTTTCAAAATGAATCAAGACATTCCTTTAATAGAAAATTGCCAGAAATACTAATTAGTAGAGATAGCTTCATTTCATAGCAAGTCTCATACCAATGCCATGTTTTTTTTTACTATGAATATGCATTGTATCATAAGATTATCTTGCATTTCAAATTTTCATAATTTATAGTTGTCATTCCTACATATACAAACAATGAAGATAAGTCAAATTGACTAAATATTTTTTTTTTACCAATTTGAACTATATGGAGAAAAGCAATTAAAATTGAGAACATTTTCTTTGCTGACAGCTCACCAGCCATATTTACATAATGAAAAAGCAATTGTTATTTTTCTTTTTTCTTTTTTGTAGTTAAATTTCTAAATGAACAACTAGCTTGCTAAAGACTAGGCATGTAGTCCCAAAATATATTATTATTACAGAAGAAAAGCAAGATAAGATTTCTGAGGGTAAAATAAGAGCATTCTTCTATATATCCTTTTCATAAAATTTTAGTCACTTCTCAGATGTTTAGAAAGACAAGCCATTCTTGATTATGCAAAGATCAGAGAGGCCTTTCTTCTGAGTTTTCATAATCAAATTATAGATTTATAGAAGATTATATGGGAAAGCAAGATACGAAACATTTACAAATGCATAGTACTAAACTCAGCAGCCATAAAATTAGTCTCCACTCAAATATTGCAGAATTCTCTATGCCTGACCCTAGCTTCTATACTCCCCATTCTTTTTTTAATTTTTATTAATTTTTATTTTTATACCATTTTTATTAAATTATCATCTGTGTACATATCTTACAATTGCCCCCTCCATACATGCCCTCCCTCCCCAGAGTTTTGTGTCCATTGGTTGTACTTATATGCATGCATACCAGTCCTTCAGTTGATCTCTTATCTCCCCCAGATCTCCCTCCCCTCCCCACTGTCATTTGACAGTCTGCTTGTTGCTTTACTGTCACTATATATACCTTTCTGTCTTTCTGTTCATCAGTTTATAATGTTCTTTATTATCCATAAATGAGTGAGGTCATGTGGTGTTTCTCTTTCATTGACTGGCTTATTTCACTCAGCATGATGTTCTCCAATCCCATCCAGGTTGCTGCAAATGATAAGAATTCCTTCTTTTTTATGGCAGCAGAGTATTCCATTGTGTAGATGTACCATAGTTTTCTGATCCATTCATCTGCTGACGGGCACCTAGGCTGTTTCCAAATCCTAGCTATTGTACATTGTGCTGCTATGAACATAGGGGTGCATATATCCTTTCTGATTGGTGTTTCTAGTTTCATGGGATATATTCCTAGGTATACTCCCCATTCTTAAAGTATCTGGACAATCCTATCTAATAAAAGGGTAATATGCAAATTAACTGTCACTCCATCACAAAGATGGCCGTGCCCAGTCCCCACAGCCTCGCAGGAGTCCCCTAGTCAAGGGGGCTGCCGCTGAGAGCAGGCGGTGTGAGCAGCCTGGCGGAATGCTTGCTTCCTCACTGCGGTGACAGAGGGCCTCTGGGCAGCAAGCGCAGAGTGGCCAGGGCAGGATGCTTGCTTTGTCGCCATGGCAACGCCCCAGGCTGCGGAGGGCCTCTGGGAGACAGGGGGTCGGCCTGCAGCCTCCACCCCCGAGCAAATGCTAGGAGAGGAGACCATGGGCTCGCCTCCCACGGAATCAGTGTGGGTTCCTCCTGGTTCCTCTGGAAGCAGCACAGCTAGCTCCCAGTGTCACGCTGCAGTTCCCGCAGGCTCCTGTGGAAACAGCAAGAGGCCTACTGCGCACAATATTGCATGAGATGGGCTACTACTAGTAACGCTATGAGGCACAATGCAAATCAAATTTCAAGTGAAAATGCAAATATTGCACAAGATGCAAACTTTCTTGAAGTTACTATCTGTGATCATGGAGAACTGCTAAGATGACAGGCAAATGAGAAGTACACCATTCAACCCCTGGCAAAAAGAGAAGCAGCAGGCGTGATGACAGGATTGAAGCTTCAAGAGAGAATTATTTGAATATCAAAGAATTAAAAGAGGCCCTCAGGAAGATGTGGATCAGGGATATCAAGTCTCACTGTCAAAAGCATTTCTTTCCCATGTTATACTGCCAAGCAATACATTTTTGGCTCATTTGGAAACTGAAGGTCCTTATGACTTTGATTAAATTTAGCTTTGAGTCTCACCTCTAGAAAGTCTCTCTCCCTCTCTACACCTTTTTCCCTGGATAATTAGCAAGCACCAAAGCAGCAGAAGGCAATAGCCTGGATCCGACTAACGCCAAATGGTCTGGACATCTGGAAGGCTAAGGATAATATCTTTTTTTAAAAATATATATTTTTTATTGATTTTTCACAGAGAAGAGAGAGGGATAGAGAGTTAGAAACATCAATGAGAGAGATTCATCGATCAGCTGCCTTCTGCACACCCACTACTGGTGATGTGCCCACAACCAATGTATATGCCTTTGACCAGAATCAAACCCGGGACCTTTCAGTCCGCAGGCCAACGCTCTATCCACTGAGCCAAACCAGTTTCAGCAAGGATAATATCTTAATCAAAGTTATGTTTCAGCTCCTGAGTCCAAAAGTAGAACAACCCCTTGACTCCTTGTCCATGAAACCAGACAGAGGGATGCTAGAGCATACTTCAGAACTGTCCCAAAGATCTGATGAAATGATGTACTACCCTTACTTCACCTCCGACCAACCAGCTCCCAACTGGAACCTGAGCCCAATGATGTCTTGTGACTTTGCCCTATATAATCTGTAGCCTACACCCCACTGGGGAGGGGGGTCTTTAGAACATGAGCTTGCCCACACTATGGTTTGGCCAATTCCGAATCATCCTATTCCAGTAAACTCCCCTTGTAGGCTACAAGCTGGAGCTCTTGCATTTTCTTTTGACCAGTGTGCACAGGAAGACAGACTCAAATATTGGAGTTCAGTAACAATCTTTTGTCCATTCTAAAAAATGAACACATAATTATAACCTAAATGTTAAGTATGATCATTTATTTTCACAATTTAATTTCAGTTTTCAAGTTAAATACCCATCAAATATCTTTCATCATTTTCTTCTTCCTTCTACTCCTCTTCTATTTTCATTCTCTTTCTTCAGTAAACATTATGACATTTGGGCCCCAGGGTTGAGAGGATCCACTTTAAGTGGACTCTCCCCAAGACCAAATAGTGTCAGATCATGAGAACCCTGTGGAGATCAACTGAAAAATGAATGAATGTGAGCCATCTCAGTCTCGATGTTCTGCAAAAGATGAAAGAACAGCCACCTTTGGGATAGACGTAATAACACCTCTTCTGGAATGCCATTCTCTTTGGGGGGGGGGGGTAATATTCAAATTCTGTTGCTTTCCCCCAGTTCTTGACCTTTGACCAAGATCTCCTAGCACAGGAGGAGTCTTAAAAAGAAGAGTGGGATCAGTGATATTTTTCCATCTCTTCCTCCCTAAACCCTCCTTGTTCATTTAGAATCCCAAACTCTTCTTCACAATAAGGTTTTTCAAGTTTAAGTAATATTCCTGCTATGCCTCTCCCCCACCCCACCCCATTAAGCATCTTGCTTCTCCTGCCTCCTAAATGTTCCCATTCTTTAGATACTTTTCCCTCTTCCTCAATACTTTCTCTTTGAAGGCCTTGGAAATCAGGGATCATGTTTGCTTTCTTTATCACCTGGTAAATGGGTACATTTTAAAGACCATGCTAAGTACTTTTCTGACCTCCACGGAATTTTTTTTTTTTAACATGAAAATCAAGTTTTAACAAATCAGCAGGCTCAAAATGCAAAATCTCAAAAGGAATTCATTCTTGTATGACTATTATGCAGTGTGTGTAAATATCTCTTTCATAATCTTCCCTTTTAGTCTGAATTCTTCACTTCCATTCTCTCCCTATTCAATGTAGTTTTTGTTAATTCCAAGTATCAGAGAATATCACCACAAAATAAAATTCCAATCTCTTCTCAGCTTGAGTAGTTTAGAAAAAGGGATATGACTGAACTGCCTTGTGCATTATGATTCAGCCATGACGATGTGTGCAAGTGAGAATTAAGAAGTGATCACCCTTGCCAGCATGGCTCAGTGGTTGAGTGTCAACCTATGAACCAGGAGGTCATGGTTCAATTCTCCGTCAGGGCACATGCCTGGGTTTCAGGCTCAATCCCCAGTGTGGGGTGTGCAGGAGGCGGTCATTAATGATTCTCTCTGATCATTGATGTTTAAATCTCTCTTTCCCTCTCCCTTCCTCTCTGAAATCAATAAAAATATTTTAAAAAAAGAAAAAAAGAAAGAAAAAGAAATACTGGTACCTACTCTCCTGGTACATCCTAATTAACTATAGGTAATTTGAACTTGATCTTTTGATCACCCCTAATTCTACTATAGATGTATAATAGAAGTGAGTATTGGGCATAAATTTTAGGTTGAGTTTGATTAGGGCTATATGTATTTGCAAATTATCTTTTGCAGATACAATACAATTGACCTTAATAGATTATTCTAAAGACATTTTAGCCAGTGATGTAGCTACAAATATAACATGTAAAGAGATGGCCTGGCCGAGTGGTTCAGTTGGTTGGAGCATTGTCCTATACACCTAAAGATTGTGGATTTGATTCTGGATCAAGGCACATATCTGGGTTGAGGGTTCAATCCTCCTTGAGGGCTTATATGTAGGCAACCAATCTATGTTTCTCTATTCCTTCCTCTCTCCCTAAAACCAATAAAAATATATCCTCAGGTAAGGATTTAAAAATCTGAAATGATTATTTCCTACAAAAATATGCTTTATACAGAATTTTGTTATACTCCATTTAAATAGTTATTAAGTAAAATGTGCTTCATGGATGGGATTATAAACTCATAACGTGTTTTATGATATCTTTTGTTTATGCACAATATTAATAATATATTGTCAAAAGGAGCTATTATCCCTCTAAAATCATGTTGGAAAGCAATCCAAAAGGTTTGTTTTCAAAACAAATCCATAATTTTAAACTTGTTCTTCCTGTACTTCATTTAGTGAGTTAAAATATTGATTTTCACAAGCATGAACATTTTTTAAAATATATTTTATTGAGTTTTTACAGAGAGAAAGGGGGAGGGATAGAGAGCTAGAAACATCGATGAGAGAGAAACATTGACCAGCTGCCTACTGGGGATGTGCCCACAACCAATGTATATGCCCTTGACCAGAATTGAACCCAGGACCTTTCAGTCCTCAGGCCGACACTCTATCCACTGAGCCAAACCGGTTTTGGCAAACATGAACATTTTTAACTTACTGTACTAAAAACCATACCAAACCTTGTAAGATAGATTTTTACAAGGTTTGTATTTTTATTCAAAATCTCTTCTAGGCATTTTAACAAATAAACCTTTTGTACTGAGTAGCACATGAAGAAGAGGATAACACGGCAGGCTAGTATAAGATATGGAAGCTGCGGTGTGATCTCCGTGGGATGTAATTGTACCTCTCTCTCTGAAAAAGCATGGTGCCATTTTTCACTGAAGTTTTTCTTTTAAGAAGCGCATTGTCTGGAATGCATATTATTCTCTTAGCAAAGTTGGAGTCTTTGTTGCCGTGACAGGATATGAGGTCTTGATTCATGTTTGCTTAGAACTAAACTATCACAGTATATCATACCACTGCTAAAACCATTTTACCGGCTTTCTGTCACATTACAAATTGATTTTAAAATGCATTTGCCTTATAAAGGCAACAATGGCATTGCCTGTGCTTAACCACTGCAGAGACCAAATTTAGTGATCTGTTCATTCTTCACGCTTGCATGAACCAAGTTGTTTGCACCTTAGAATGTCCAATTGTCTGTAGTCATGTATTGCAGAAAAGCTCTGTCTTATATTTCTAGAATCTTTAACTCTTTAACCTCATGAGCTTATGAATAAATCAGTTTACTCCTATATCCTAATACAATAATATATTTGTATGTGTACACTATTACGCTCGGATGCATTTCATCTTAATTATGATATATAGTTGGGGGGTGGGGGGGGGCTGTTTCTCTGTTTTCTGCGACCCGCATGGAAAACGACAGGTCCCTGAGTGGAGGAGCTGGGGATTAAGAAATTAAAGGGGGAAAAAAGAGAGAGAGACCAAGAGGCAGAAATAGATTCAAGCTGGGATCCAGGTGGGAGGCTGTCACTCTGACGGAGAGACAGTCACACCCACCATAAACAACACAGCACACTTACTTGTTTCCAAGAGAATAAAGGGAGGTTTCCCTGAAAAGCTTAGAATCAAAGGAGTTTAGGGTTAGGGTTAGGGTTAGGGTCCTATTCTTTCCCTCATTCCTGGGATTTAGCATATCAAGGCCTGGGTAAGTCAAGGTCCTATTCGTTCCTCATTCCCAGCACACAGATAAAGATAAGAATTCTGTGCTGATAACAGTCTCCCACATTTTGGGAAAACATGTTCCCAGGACATGGCTCTGCCTACGCCTTGAGTTCAGCTGATGATAATGAAAGGTCATCCATGTGCATTCCCAGAGGGCCCTCTACATATACCGTGTTTCCCGAAAATAAGACATCCTCCGAAAATAAGACCTACTTACAGGTTTCCTTCTGAGTGAAATATAAGGCATCCCCCTCAAAAATAAGGCCCCAGGCTCTGTCTCAGAATGAAAATTAATTTACCATAAACTGGTCGCTAGGGCCGCCCCACTGGCCTCTAGCAACCAGTGATGTTACCCGGAGGCCTGACGTCACTGTTGTGTGAATGGAGAGAAATCAGCGTGGAAACTTTGGGAAACCTAAACTGCAGGAAATTGTGACTCGGGTGAAGAATCCATGGGAGAAAATCACTGACAGTTGCATGGCAAATGCACTGCGAGCAGGCTACCTTGACAAGAAGTACTCATTTAAAGACAGTGCTATTGCTAAACATGAGAGATTTGGTCCACTGATTCTGAAAGAAATGGAGTCACAAGAATTTCACCGGGAAATTCAGGAATTGGATTGTTAGGATGATGTTCCAGAAGATGATGATATGATTGTCATTGACTAAATGAGTAAATTCTTGATACTGTAGGATTCACAGTTTGTCTGGTTTGTGTTGACAACTACAGTACTACCATACCATATACAGGTAATAAATTTCCTTTATTTTCATTTAACAATAAATGTGTACCGTATTCTTCTTCCTGGAAAAATAAGACATCCCCAGAAAATAAGACCTAGCGCATCTTTGGGAGCAAAAATTAATACAAGACACTGTGTTATTTTTGGGGAAACAGGGTAGTAGCTCATCTATGCTCAGTTGGCTGTAGATTTAAGTAAAGCACAACAGAGAAATCCACACTCAAACTGGTTTATGGATGAAGACTGCACACATATTTCAGTTTATAGAAAAGAAGGTGCTGTATTTTTCTATTTTATTGCCTTATGGGGTTTATATTGGTACCTGTTGTTTTCAAAGATTAATGGCAATTTTATTAGAAGACCAATGGATAAAAAACAAACAAAAAAAAACTGTTGAAAATTGGTATTATCACTGTTTAAAAAAATAACAAACTCGTCAACAAGTAATACTTGCGATACAAGAAGTACTCTCTTCAAGTAATACTGAACAATTTTTGAATATTATAAAACATTTATCAGAGCTGAACTTGTCAAGATGGTTTAAACTGTGACCATGCTGGTTCTGTAATTTTATTTAAAGAGGTACAGTGTACAAATGAGAAAAAGAGGAAATAGAGGGCTGGGATTCTGTTCGATTTGTTGTTAAATTCATTCTCTGAGTGAGCAGATTAG
Source organism: Vespertilio murinus (assembly GCA_963924515.1). Classification (NCBI taxonomy): domain Eukaryota; kingdom Metazoa; phylum Chordata; class Mammalia; order Chiroptera; family Vespertilionidae; genus Vespertilio; species Vespertilio murinus. The sequence goes on along the minus strand of OZ004711.1, from coordinate 81,883,971 downwards.
TTATTTGAATTCAATATTTTTAAAAATTATCTTTAGGGATGATTTTTTTTTAATCGTGTTGTATAATATAAAATGACTTAAGTCTGAGGATATCTCTACCTAAATTACAGAGTTGTTGTTGTTGTTGTTGTGTGTGTGTGTGTGTTTGTCTGTAGTTCAGGCACTTGAAAAGAATGAATTAGATTTTGTGATTCTTGCCCAATGCATCAAACCTTTATTCTGACACCCTATAATTTAAGGAAGGAAATTTAATTCCTACTTGGAAATGAAATACAAAAGAGGAATTTCAATACAAACCACATTGTCTATTGGTCATAATAGGAGGTGCACAAAACCTTTATATGTTACTTTAAAGGAGATATTTTCTCCTACAGAGGCAATTGTGCAACGGCAGTTCAAGTTAATAGTTTAGTTTTAATTTTAACAAATGTGAGGTTGGCGGAGTTCCTCTTATTTTGAGTTTGGGCAAGGAGAAGTATAATAATTCTATCACATACATGGTTTACAAATTACTTTCACTTACGGTGTTTTCACTTGGTCCTCACAGAAAAACTATGGAAGGCAATTATTATTTTCCTCGTTTTAGAGTTAATGAAAGATAAGCAGAGACTGTAAACTCTGAGCAAGAGTTTGGTTTCTAATAATGGCCACATTTAATAAGCAGCTAATAAAATTCTTACAAATTTAATATTGGCTCTTGTAGCAGATGGCTTGTAGAGAGCCCTCTACCACAGATCCCTGGGAGATGCCAGAGCTATATGAACGTGTTGTTACTATTAATAATGGGACTTAGTTCTTATGCTCAGGCTCAAATTGCCCTGGAACAGGCAAGTTTAAAAAAAAAAAAATTAAGGCCGAAACCGGTTTGGCTCAGTGGATAGAGCGTCTGTCTATGGACTGAAAGGTCCCGGGTTTGATTCTGGTCAAGGGCATGTACATTGGTTGTGGGCACATCCCCAGTGGGGGGTGTACAAGAGGCAGCTGGTTGATGTTTCTCTCTCATCAACGTTTCTAGCTCTCTATTTCTCTCCTTCCTCTCTGTAAAATATCAATAAAATATACTTAAAAAAATTAAGTTCTTTAATTTTACTCAATTTGATTCCTCTGGGGCTTTTCTTTGAATATTTTAGCAACTTCTTCCCAAATCTCCTTTAGGGTGTGTAAATGAGCACATAATCATTTCGGCCATTATTTGTTGATTTCTGCTAGCTCCCCTCTCAGAAAGTGACTTTTCACTGATCCCTCTCCAAATTCTAGGAGTTTCTTAATGCATTCAGCTTTGTACTATCTTAATCACTACTATCTAACATGCATCAGGTTGAGTCAGATGAGGTTGCTGTTATGCTGCCATTTTTGACCTACAAAAGCAGTGATTTCAATCTAATAGCTAACACCTTCAATTCAATGTCTTTGATCTAGTCAAATGAATTTTGCCCATCTGAAGCAGTCTCCTACCCCCTTCAAACCCTTTTATCTTCTAAGACTTTACCTCCACTTTCACGTCTCCCACAGAGATATCCTTGATCACCTACTATTTACTACTATTTTTCCTATTTTTCATTACACAATTTTAAGCATTCTCTCTCGTGACCTTTGTGATAGTTATGTATGCATCACAGAATTGAATACTTGATTATAATTTGCCTTATATTATTTGTATTGTGTCTTGCATTAGTCTTATCTGTCACAAGACAGATAAATACTCTGAGGGGAGAGACCTTAACTTAAATTTTTTCTGTAATCTTACAATTCATAATTGTGCTGAAAAATGGTGTACTCTCTGGCATTGCAACTGATTTGGCCTTAAACAATGTCCTTCGAAGTTACACATACTTAATACTGGTTATGTAGGTGCTTAAAACTTGCCCTTTGAAGTCAGACAGAACTGGATTTATTTCTTTGTTCAGCTCTTATAAGCTGTGTGTCCTTGGGATAGTTACTGAACAACATAACACCCATTTTCCTCTTCTGTCAAATGGAGAGACAAATGATTCTGTATCATTTTTTATTAGGACTGTTTGACAAATCTGGGTTTAAAGACTGTTTTCTGGAAATTTAAAACCAATGGAATACATTTTTTCATTGATTTCCCCTATTGATACATATGGTACGTAAGGCATACTTACATTCGGTCATGAACTGCTTCACAATGGGAACACGTTCTGAGAAGTGCATCATTCGGCAATTTTGTCCTAGTGTGAACACAGAGTGCCCTTACACAAACCTAGATGGTATAGCCTGCTGTACACGGAGGCTGTATAGGATAGCCTAGTGCTCCTAGATGCAAGTCTACACAGTATGTTAATCTACTCGATACTGTAGGCAGTTGTAATACAATGGCAAATATTTGTATCCTATCTAATAAAAGAGAAACATGCAAATTGACTGTACCTCCACTACACCCACAAACCACGCTCACCAACCAATCAGGAGGGGGTATGCAAATTAACCCAACTAAAATGGCGGTTAATTTGCATATCCAGGTGTAGAGGGAAGACTGAAGACAGAGTAGAAGGAAGCCAAGTGCTGCAGAGAAGCAAGCAAGTGGGGTTGGGGAGAAGGGAGGAAGCTTGTGGCAGAGACCTATTCCTATTGCAGTAATCTTCCTACAGTGGGCCTCTAGTATCTAAATATGTGTACTAGTAAGTATAGAAAAGGTACAGTAAAAATATGGTATAAAAGATAAGAAATGATACACATGTTTGAGGGCAATTATCATGAATGGAGCTCGCAGGACTGGAAATTGCTCTGGGCAACTCAGTGGGTGAGTGGTGAGTAAACGTGAAGGCCTGCGACATTCCCGTGCACTCCTGCAGCCTTTATAAACACTGCACACTTAGGCGACACTGCATTTATAAAACAATGTGAAGTTAAATCACCCACGAGAGATGCAATCAAGCGACACAGTAAACACAAGATGTATGAGGCTGTTGCCCATGGAACACAGCATACTCTTTTACAGCACAATTTTTTTTTTAATCTGTAGGAAAGTACACTCTAAAATAATGATAAAAAGTATAGTAGAGTAAATACATAAACCAGTAACATGGTTGTTCATTGTCATTATCGAGTCTGATGTGCTGAACATAATCGCATGAGGCACACTTTTATATGACTGGCAGAGCAATAGGTTTAGCGCCACCACCACCACCCACGTGCTAGTAGTGCATAGCACTATGATTTTACAACAGCTCCAACATCACTGGGCGATAGGAATGTTTCAGCTCCATTATAATCTCACTAAAGGCCCAGTGCATGATATTCGTGCACTCAGGGGGAGGAAAGGGGGTGGGGTGGGGGAGAGCCCTCAGCCTGGCCTTCGCTCTTTCCCCAGTCCGGGAGCCCTCAAGGGGTGTCTGACTGACAGGAGCGTAGGAGCGCACTGACCATCAGGGGGCAGCTCCTGCATTGAGGGTCTGCCCCCTGCTGGTCAGTGCGCATCATGGCCACCAGTCGTCCTGCCGATCGGCCAGTTTACACATTACCCTTTCATTACGTAGGGTGGGACCCCCTTCGTAGACTTGCATATGGTCCACGCTTGACTGAATTGTCACCGTGGAGCATATGACTGTGGACTGGTTACCTTTCGCTCGTTCTTTGAAAGAAATTTAAATTACTGTATGGAGTTTGATTAAAATGATTACGGAATTTTGAAACACAATGGAACTCAAACTGGGGCCAATGCTCATTTCCTAAATGAGCATTTTATGTGCAAACAAACAGCTGCTGGAATTCAACAGAATTTAAAACAAGCTGTTTGTGGATTTTACTGACAGCTGTTTTTGGCGGTTTTTTGTCAACAGAATTTTCCTGCTTTGCATCGCAGCGTTCTTTTATTGCAGTGTCCCCTCAAAGAATAACTCGCTTGCTTTAATCACGTTTGCAGAGATTTATGACTCGATGCTTATTCAGTGGTAGAGCTTCTCAACATAAAATGTCAGCGAGCCCGTTATAAATTGCTTCTGGCATTCCTACTCTATCTTTTATTTGGCTGGGAGTATTTCCACCTGAAAGTGATAAATTCCTGCTATAACCACTTTATGTGCTTCAGTAATTACACTGTACCGAAAAAAGGGAATTTCTACTGAGGTGCCTCCTTAAAAACAGCAAGCAATAAAAGGCAGCAGAATGGGCTGAACTCTGGATTCTACTGAACAAAAACAATGACCAGTGAAATCTCCGTGTCATACTGAATTTGATGAATGATCAGGAAATAAAGGAGATACCAAAACCTTTAAAACCATTGTTGTAGGGACAAAGTAATGCAACTATGTCCTTAGACTGGATACTTGTGGTCCTGTGACAGAAACTTGGCAGGTACCCACAAGAATGGAGTTAACGTCCTTACAAAGACCTTCTCAAAGTATCTAGATGCTTCTAGTGCCTGGGTAATTTTTCAGTAAATGCCTCAGTCTACATGGCATTGAGAGTATGCCTCTATGTGCAAGTCGAAGAGATTGCAGTCTGTCAAAACATTCCAGCACAGTCCATCGCAGCCAATAACTTGATCAATACATATTTGCACAACTGTGCCCATCAAGGAGGGATCCATATTAGTCATGGCATCCATGGGTACTGGGTGCTAATTAGTTTTGGTTCTACTGTTTTGTTTGCTTCGTATAAACTGTCTCTGGCAGACAGAAGAAAATTACTGTTTTTAATTGCTGAGGTTACCGTATTTATTTGCTTTTAAAGGAGGAACAAAATGTTAATAAAAACTCCCCAAGTTAATGAAATAAGAACTATAAAGACTTCCATTATCAGGTCTTAATACTGTGCCAGAAATGGTGTTAGAGACCAGTGGATACTTGATTTCAGATGACACTAAAACAGATTATGGTCATCAAACAGGACTCCAGCTTCCCTTCCGTTACTGTGCTATGCGTGCAAAGGAATCTGGGCAGCAAGTATCTCTGCCTCCCATAGTCACAGAACAAGTGGCTCCTTCTCGCTCAGAGTATGTATGTGTTCTTTCATACGAGAACTTTAAAGCAAATATAACTGGCTTGCTTCGTGCACCTCAGTGCTAAAACCAATACTAAAAGTGAAAAGGGTCCCTTTGAGTATTTAGTAAGGTGACCAGATCGTCCTGCTTTTTGCGCTACAGTCCCGATTTTTAACACTTTTTTCCCGTGTCCCAATTTTTGGAAAGAATCTTTTTAATCTTTCCAATCTTTCCAAAAATTGGGACTTTTTAAAAAAATTGTGAATTAATACATAAATTCAAGTTCACTACAGTCCATTGTGTCGGACTTCCCACTGGTTGTGCTAGACGACTTGGTTTGGGACAGTTCCATCACTTGCCATCGCTTTCACAGCCACCCTACAAGTATGATCTCGGTTTACATTAACCTTACATTTACAAAAGAAGAGATTGAATTAAACAATGGGCTTATGACACAGTTCTAGGAAATCGTAAGGCTTGGTCTGTAACCCAATCCTGCCTGACCCCAGAGCTCCGTGCAAGTAATCATGACGCCACTCTGGACTCCAGGAAAAAGACATAGCCCAGAGCTTATGACTTTAACTTTGGTTACTGGCCTTCTCACACAGGATGGCTAGCTTGGTCAACGTGGAGAGCAGACACCACGCTCCGAGATACTGTGAGGTTTGCCGGAGCCCCTTCCACGTCCCGCGTGGTTCAGGGTTTCTATTTGGGGTTCCATTTCTAGAGAGGGCCGCACACAAATGAAAGATTGGAGAAGAGTTAATTTGGGAAATGGGGGCCAGGCGGGAGCCCACCTTTAGGGGGAGCACTACCACTGCTCTGGCCTTGTTCTCCCTTCTATTGAGGCTCTGGGAAACACCCAGATCCCTTTGGCAGGAAATCCCAATAATCAGCTATAATTTACATATGACTAACAGGTGGAGGCTGCTTTAACTACCAAAGTCTCAACTAAACAATGAATGATTAGCTCTGACCATTCAGAGCCATTAAGGTCGGCCAGCCTTGGATCCCCTACCAGTGACAATGATCAGTTTCCTGCATCATTTATTCCACTCCATCAGTTATCACATTTGATTGCTTTCTGTCAATTATCCTCAAGCTGAATTTCTAATTTTTTTTTTTTGTTTGGCATGGGTGGAGGGGTAAACGTTAGGTTTCTTTCTTTTTAAAATATATTCTTATTGATTTCAGAGAGGAAGAAGAAGGGAGAGAGTCAAAGAGAGAGAAACATCAATGATGAGAATCATTGATCGGCTGCCTCCTGCGCGTCCCCTACTAGGGACAGAGTCCACCACCGGGGCACGTGCCCTGACCGGGAATTGAACTGTGACCTCCTGGTTCATAGGTTGGCATTCATCCACTGAGTCAGGCCCGCCAAGCAAAACTCTAGGGTTCTTGAAAGAGACCCTTGCAAACAAGACTTCTATCTGACAGAGAGAATGTGCTCAAGAATCATAGTGGTCAATCCTACCGTGTTGCGCCATAATTAAATGCCAGAGAAGAGTCAGTGTACATGTGGAATTTGTGAGAGAGCTTCACCTTCCATGGAAGGAAAGAAAGTCCCAGTATTCTGTGTCCCGTTTTGCTTGTTTTATACGTTTATCCAAGTAAATATGAGGAAGATTTACTACTTTATGCAACACTTCACAATGGAAGACAAAAAAATTAGCATTTAGACTGTTTTCAACAAACCATTACATTGAGCCTGAAGATCAGGAAGGAGATCCAGGCCAGAGATGTCTTTGGAGTGTTGTAATGAAAGCATGAGGCAGAGGGCACGGAGAGAGAAGGCTGAGCAAACAGGCTAATGCGAGCCAATTTGTCTGCTTCAAAATCCCCATGGGACCGCAGTGTTACGCTGGGGTGGAATGAGTAATGTTGAAAGAGTCTAAGGTACAGGGGAAGACGCTTAATTGAAAGAAGGAGAACAGACTGGGAGTGAAATGGAGCAACAAAGTTAAGCTTTGATGAATTCAGGAGGTCCTTACAGGGAAAGGAAAAGGCAAATAAGATACCAATATACTCCTTTTATTTTATTTTTATATATACTTTTTACTGACCTTAGAGAGGAAGGGAGAGGCACAAGGAGATAGAAACATCAACGATGAGAGAGAATCATTGATCGGTTACCACCCGCCTACCCCCTACTAGGGTTGGAGCCCGCAACCCAGGCACGTGCCCTTGACCAGAATCGAACCTGGGACCCTTCTGTCCTCAGGCTGATGCTCTATCCACTGAGCCAAACCAGCTAGGGCAAGTCCTCTTTAAAGCGAAGAGAGGATATTGTGAATGCTCTGTAGGCCCGTAGCTGGACTGGATTTCCCGGGGGAAGTTTTTCTCTGGGACCAGAGTTCTAGGACTTTAAACCTTATTGGTGTGTCTCGTCCTGGATAGGATGCCCATCTTTTACCTGCACGCATGTAGGGATAGAGGAGAAAGACGTGGCTTTTCAAATTCAGGATTCAGGGCTGAGAGGAGTGATAGGTTAATTAAAGAAGGTAGCTGAGACTGGGATGCCAGGACACAGGCTTTTATTGGAGAGAGGGTACCCCCCGCTGGCTGCTTCCAGAGAGAAAGAGAGGAAGAGACCGGAAGACACCCGGGGTCTGCTTTTAAGGGGAGGATAGGGGACGGGGCTTAGGGCACTCAGCACATGCTGATTGGTGGTTAGGGACTTAGGGTCTTAGGAATGGGGGGGGGGGGCTTAGGGTGTTTGGCAGGTGCTGATTGGTGGTTCTGTGCTCAGGAATGTTTGGCCACAGGTGAGGTTTACATCTGTCCATCAATTGGAGAAAGGGGAGGATCTATCAAGGAGAAGGTAATTAAAAAACACATATACCATCTCCATGAAAACCAAGCATCAGCCCTTAAATCAGACAATTGTTTAGTGGAGGAAATGGGATTAGAAGTGGGACTCTCTGGCTCCTGACGTCGCCAGTTTACCCCATTACACTCCATAGCCTCTCTCCAAGTTTACTTAGCCTTTTACGTTTTCTAGAGTTTGATATCTCCGAGGCTCTGCAAAAACAATGGCTTAACAGGGTTAATAATAAAAGATTAACTTCTTGGCTACATCTGAGTTTAAAAAAATGGTTATAGTTTATGGTACTGTCATAGGTCAGTCAAAATATCCTATAAAATTTTATTTAGTTTGATGCATTCTCCTTGTATGAACCAAGTGCTCACTTGGAAATGTTTTAGTGGCTACAGTGCAGCCAGAAGCTTGGAGGGAATTTGGGTGGACACAGGGACACTAGCTCTAAGGTTCCAGCTGAGAGGTTTGCCACGCAGAAGCAAGACACAGAGTCCAGGCGATTACAAAGGCTCTGGCTTCCCCCCTGCCTCGACCTAACGCTAGCCAGAAGGCTATGGGGACAGTCCAGGGGAGCAGAAGGCATCGGGCCTGTTGTAGAGTGAACATGGGGAGGAGTGGGGAGATTTGAGAGTCAGTTAAGGGGAAATGATGCAAGGAATTTTGGTAGTCCAGAAGCATAAGAAGAACTCAACATTGATTTATCTACAAATGATGGCGATCAATGAAAAATCCTCACGAGGACAGACACATGCTTTAACAGACAAGAACAAAGTGATTTCGTGGGAGTCAAGGGAGAGGCACTTTCAGTGGTAAGGGCAAAGCTTTCCCAAGCTCAGCAGTAATGAAAACATCACTACTTGCACGTAGGTAACACTCAGCTAAGAACTTCTCGGCGTGTGATTTTTTAAAAAATTAATTAATTTATTTTTAAACATATTTTATTGATTTTTTTTTTTTTACAGAGACAAAGGGAGAGGGACAGAGAGAAACACTGATCAGCTGCTTCCTGCACATCTCCTACTGGGGATGTGCCCGCAACCAAGGTACATGGCCTTGACCGGAATCGAACCCGGGACCTTTGAGTCTGTCTGCAGGCTGACGCTCTATCCACTGAGCAACACCAGCTAGGGCTCGGCGTGTGATTCTTCCTGGGTGAAGTTCAGAGGAGGGGCCATCACTGTGCCAGGAAAGCTAGGACTTAATTCATTCTGCGTGTTCTTGTTTTTGACCTTAACCCCCCCCCCGCCCAAAGGGGGCGGGGCGCTCTCTAACCCCGCCCCTTTCGACAGAGACCCCGCCCACAGCCCCGCCCCCGGCCCGCGCGCGGGCTTTTGGCGGGTTCCCTGCCGGCCCGCCCCTCGCCCCGCCGCCCGGACGGAGCCGCTGGGACCGGCCGGCTCGCGGGCTGCAGGCCGGCGTGTCCGCCTCGGAGGCCGGAGGAGCCGGGCGCGGAGGGGCGCGATGCCGGCGCGCCGGGAGCTGAGGGTGCGCTCCGGGAACCAGCCGCGGCCCGCGCCCGCCATGGAGCCCGCGGCCGGCGCCTGGGCCCACAGCCGCGCCGCGCTGCGCCGGCTGGACGCGCTGCTGCGCTGCTCGCGCTGGTGAGGACCGCGGGCCGGGGGGGTGGGATGGAGGGCCAGGGGGCGCCCAGGCTCGGGGACGGGGCCTCCCCAGCCTCGGGGTTCTCCTCCCACGCGGGGGCCGACCTGCCGGAGATCGGGGGGAGCCGGCCCCTCCCCGGCCCGGCCCCACCGCCACCGCCGGGCGGCTCCCCGGCTTTCCATGTTTGTTCCCCAGCAGACCCGGCCCGGCGGCGGTTGGGGACCCGGAGCTGCGGTTCCGGCGAACCGGCTCCCGGCGCCTCGGCTCCCGCCCGGAGTTTGAACGGGGCGGGCGGGCGGGGCTGAGGCCGGGGCGGGGCTGAGGCCGGGGCGGGGCTGAGGCCGGGGCGGGGCTGAGGCCGGGGCGGGCGGGGCTCTGGTTGCGGCCGGACCGGTGAGGAGCCAATGGCGGGTCCTCCGCCCCGTGGGCGCCGCTGTCAGTTTGGGAGGTTTCTTTGGTGGTTCGGTCAAGGAAAGGGGATTGGGGTGTCCTCGTTAGAGGTGCTACTTGGTGTGTGTGTGTGGTTGTTGTTCTTTATTTTATTTTATTTTATTTTAAATTTTTTTGGTGGTGTCATGCTTATTTTTTATTTTGTTTTTTTTTTTTAAATTTATTAAGGTATTATATGTGTACATAGCTTATCATCTCGCCCCCTACCTCCCATACACGCCCCCCCTCCCCAGAGTTTTGTGTCCGTTGGTTGTACTTACATGCAGGCGTACCAGTCCTTCCGTTGTTCTCTTATCTCCCCCTTTTTTCTTTATTTTAAAATATATTTTATTGATATTTTACAGAGAGGAAGAGAGAGGGATAGAGAGTTAGGAATATCGATGAGAGAGAAACATCGACCAGCTGCCTCTTGCACACCCCACACCGGGGATGTGCCCGCAACCAAGGTACATGCCCTTGACCGGAATCGAACCCGGGACCCTTCAGTCCTCAGGCAGATGCTCTATCCGCCGAGCCAAAGCGGTATCGGCTGTTGGTGTTTTAATTTTATTTATTTAAATATATTTTTATTGATTTCAGAGAGAGAGACATCGATGATGAGAGAAATCATTGATGGGCTGCCTCCTGCATGCCCCACACTGGGGATGGAGCCCACTTGACCTAGATACCTGGCCTATTGTCCTTCCTGTCGGTACACCCCTGAGTCCCCGGACCAAATGAACTCACACATACACATGTAAAGAAAGTGCCAAGTGCGGTAGTTGTCATAGAACATGTGATAACAGGTGTCTGAGAAAAGTATACAAAAGCATAGTCTGCTTGCTGAATGGTTGGGAAAAAGAAACAAAATGGGTGATTTATACGAATGATCTCTAGGTTGTCCTGAAATGTAATAAAGCCAGTTTCATGTTTTATCCCCTAGCAAACACTTGTCCGGTTTCTAACCGCACAAGAGCCGAATCAAGCAGACATCAGGTAGCGAGGTCTGGACTTAGCACAGCTCCTCCGTGACTGGAGAATGATGTTGAACTCCAGTGATTTAAAAAAAAAAAAATTATATGTGAGCCACTGTTAGGTTAGTAACTAAATCTCAACTGTTTCTCTGTGTGTGTTAACATAGGGCCTGCACACCTTTTCTGTAAAGATCCAGCGGTAAATACGCGAGGCTCTGCTGGCCAGTCTCATTACTTTTGTGCTTTTATAACTCTGAACCTACAAAGCAACATTTGGCCGAAACCGGTGTTGCTCAGTGGATGGAGTATGGGCCTGAGGACTGAAGGGTCCCGGGTTCGATTCCGGTCAAGGGCATGTACATTGGTTGCGGGCACATCCCCGGTGGGGGTGTGCAGGAGGCAGCTGATCGATGTTTCTCCCTCATCGATGTTTCTGACTCTCTATCCCTCTCTCTTCCTCTCTAGAAGATCAATAAAATATATTTAAAAAGCCACATTTGTAGCTCAGGGCTCTACAGAAACAGCCTCTGGCTGACTTGGCTCGTAGACACTGGCTTGCCAAGCTCGGTTTTAACAGGTAAAACGTCTTAAGTTTGAACATCCCCTTTCGGTGTAAAGTTTTACATCACACGGGGTTGGCGGTAAGAGATGGTTCTGCATTCCTCTCCTGTGTCTGCACGTTTGCCATGCCCGTGTGAACATGGCACGGCCGGCGCTCCTCACCCATCGCGGGCAAACCTCCTTCCTCCTCTGCCTCTGCCTCTGCCGGGCATCACCGCTCGAAAGGAGCGACTCGGGTGGTCTGCTGCCCTCCATTCAAAGCTATGTCCTGTTATTAGAAATCGTGTGTTGGTACGTGTGTCCTTCTACCCCCGGGGCTAGTGATTGCCCATCGCCCTCACGTCCAGCGCGCAGCCGGATCTGCTTTGCAGCCAGCCTTACTTGGGGAAGGGACAGATTGGCTACGTTATGGGCATCCTTTTCTTGACCGTGAGCAGAAGTATGGCTGCTGGGTGAACTGATGAAATCGTTCAAGAGGCCGGATGTGACATCTGTGTTAGGTCCAAGCCTCACAACCAGACAGGAGCTGCTGAAAGATTTGGAAGGAGGAGATGGAGACCGGATCATTTGAGAGGCTGGCAGAAAGCGCAGTGCTAATACCTTCCTGAAGGAAGCGGGAATGGCCACAGTGCCGCAGTGTGAGGCCCGGGTATCAGGTGACACTGTTTTGTGGGTTAAAACAGGTACCTCAACATTTTATTGGGGAAGGGAGGGTGGTGTCTAAGAGAATTATAGCTTGGGGTTCTAGCACCTTTTAAATCAACCTTTAGGAAACAAGTCAAAAAGGAATCTTGCAGTCTTCAGAACAGGCGATTTTATTTTTCTGAATTAGCTCTTGTCATCTGACAGGTGGCCAGGATTTGAGGCAGTGTGCTCAGTGAGCTCAGTGGTTAAGGGCATAGTTTTGGACCCTGGCTTCAAATCCTTACTCAGTGATTTGGGGCCAGTTAATTCATCTTGGTGAGCTTCATTCTTTTCATTGTAAACTGAATTAGTAGTAGTTGGTGCTGTGTCAGGTTGTGTGGGAATGAAACGGGTTGTTTATGAGCTACCTACAACAGTGCGGCTAGGTCTGAGTGCCACCTGAGTGTGTGTAAAGCACAGGGCAGATCTCCTGACCCCGGTGTCAGCTCTTGCCTGTCCTTGGGAGTCCAGCGTTCGGGGACACTCACGCAGGCTAGCGACCCGTAACTGAGAAGGCCACTCCTGTGGTTGGCTCTGGATCTGGCTATTCATTAGAGCAGTGCTTCCCAAACTTCTCTCATGGTGAGAATCACCTGGTGGAGTTGTTAAAATACAGAAACTAGAATTTTTGGGGAACATATAGGTAAAATTGTATACTTAACTAGTGCTCTAAGCTTAGCACTTCTTAGTTGGGATTCAGGAACGTGTAGTTTAACAACTCCACCAGGTGATTCTCAGCATGAGAGAAGTTTGGGAAACACTGCTTTAGGGCAGCAAGCAGTCCCTGAGGCGCTGTTGGTGGGATGTGGTGGGACAGTCTACCTTAAGGAGCACATGCTGAATTCTAAGGGATGACTGTACATGTTCAGGGAAGCTGTGGTAATTATGACGATGAAGGCCAAGGGGATGGGGAGAGGAGCGCTTGGATGGAGCCAGTGGAGGGAAAGCCCAGGAAGCTTCTGAAGGAGGCCTTGGGGGATTTCTATAAATGGAGCCAGGTGGAGGGTTATTAGCAAATGACACCCTAAAAGTTACTGTAGAGTAAAGGTGGACTGAGTCAGGCTGGCAGAGAATGAAGGCGGGGCCAAATCGCAGCGATTAGTAGCCTCAGACTGTTCAGATGGTTCAAATGGAGGCATACCTGGCTTTATTGTGCTTCACAGATGTTCTTTCTTTTCTTTTCTTTAAAACAAATTAAAGGCAAGAACCCCCCCCCCCCCCCCCCCAGCAAAAGCTTAGGACTTGACTTATTGCAACACTGGGCTCATTGCAGTGGTCTGGAACCAAACCCACAATGTCTCGGAGACATGCTTACAGTGACCGACTTCCAAGGAGAGCAGTTCGTGTAGCTTTCCCGAGACTAGTGTCCTCATGGAGAAAATGAGGAAAGTGCACCAATTGGTATTTAAGGCTCTCTACAGTTTGCAGATTCCATAATTATTAGTGTCCATTGAGTGCTATTTAAAACTTTTTATTGAAGCTTAACATACCTACAGAAAAGGGCATATTGTGGATTTTACTTACTTATGTTGCATTTTAATTCTTTGATTGATGCCTGTCTTCAGTGACACTACCAATTTCATAAGGACAGGTTCAGATGTGCAGCCACCGTGCTAGACACATAGTTTCTTAGTGTTTATTAAATTAATGTAGGAAAGCTTTGAAATGGAAATACTAGAAGGATCTGGTTAACTCACTTGATTCACCATGAATGCTCCCCTAAGATCCTGGGGTTCATTACATAGTAAACGCGACTAAGGGCAGGGCAGGTACAGAAGGTACAGATTTCGAGCTAGAACGACAACATGAACAGTCCTATTACAGTCCTACACACCCTGGTGTTACATAGGGCTTGTGACCACAGGGAAACTCCCAGACACACTGAGCCCCCTGTAATGCGGCCCCCCATTGCGTAGCGGAGGGTCTTACACATGAAGTTATTGGTCAGCAGACCTGAAGCTCAGAGGAGAGCTTTTAGGCGGGAAGTACGGATCTGCACAGAGATGGTAATTGAAGGCATTCTTTTGGAAGTGGGCAGGGAAGAGAGAATAAAGATGATTGCCCAGGCCTGCGCCTTGAAACTCAACATTTGACATCAGGTGGTTAGGGGTGAAGACCAGCTGTTACTTAACTACTGCTTTGCTTTGGAGAAAAGGGAATTGAAGAGAGAATAACCTAAATTATTTGAATTGGGTATATATATAATCTCTGTGGCTTGTCTGTCTCAGCTCCCATGGTAGGTTCTATTATAATTAGCCATTAATAATAGAATTCTATTGTCCATTTGACTGTTGGGATATTTGACTCATTGATTTATTCAGTAGTTATTGACACTAAACAATTAGATAGGATTTCTTATTTTTCCCATGCTATTTGCTTGAATGTGGCATATAAAATAATGACAAAATATGATGCCTCCTTGCCATCATCCATATCCCTTACTTGTTAACGGATTTGTTTATTCTTGTAAAGATGAGTACAGCAAATCGTTTAATTGGCTTGGAGGCGTGTGCATTTTGCTGTTAAATATGTTGTCCCACATTTAAAAATACCCTGCAGATTTTCTAAAATGTAAGAGTATGTGGTAGCTATCTTGTCTAATATTAAATAGCAGTTGATATATGATGGAAGCTATGGGAGCCATTGAGTTAAGAAATAGGTCTTCCTGATAATCTCAACTGAATTTACTACCCATTTTTTCCTTTGCAAAGAAAATTATATATCAATAGGACCTTTAAAAAAAAATAAGTTGGTTTTTACTAGTTAGTTCTTCCCTAAGTTACGATCCTCTGACTGCACCGATCTTCCCAAACCCGGTCCAGGTAAGGTAACGGAAGTGTTACCCTGCGGATGCATTTTTGTGTGGAGTCTTCCATTTGGTTCTTTCCCTATGATTTGTTGAAATCCTGCCGCTCACAGCACCACGTTGGTAGGTGAGAGTGTGCGGGGGAAGCTCAGGAAAATAATGAAAGTCAAGATCTCTTGTCTGTAGGGCTGTAATCTGCTCCGAAACAAACAAGAAAAACGAACAAACAAAAAGCAGAATCAGGCAGATAAAATACAAAATATTTTGTTTTCAACTAGATACCATCTCTCTGGAACGTCGGGACATTTTGTAATTCTCATAAGTCATATATATATAGTAACTTGGCTTATAAAACTACCCAGCTTGGTTCTGAGTCCCTTAGGAAAGAGTGTAACACATTCAGCTTTGTGCCCAGAAGAAGAAAATCCTGAGATGTCTTAAAGTTCCATTACAACAGGTCTGAGAGTGAGTACAAGGGAGAGGCAGAAAGGGCTTCAGCAGCTAACTGCAGGGCAAAACCAACAAAAGGCTGATCACACTCCTCAGGTACGGATGCCGAAACCTCGTTGTCTCACTAATAGAAAGATGTGGACCGGGAACTGGAAGGCTGGCCAACCTTGAAGCTCTGGAAGGTCAGAGCCAACCCCTCCCTGTATAACTAAGACAATGGCAACGTCCCCGCCAAACAATCATGTCAATCCTCACTGATAATCTGCCAGTTACTGAAATTACCTGCCTAGGGGCAATGGGTGTACCCAAACCCGAATAAAAGGATGGCCAGGCGGAAGCTGGAGTGGCCCTCCCACTGGAGGTGGCTGCCACCTGGCACCCAATGTTCCCAAATTAATGCTTTTCTAGTCTCTTTCATTTGTGTGCGGCCTTCTTCCAAACCCTGAACCGGAACCCTGAACCACGCGGACGTGAAAGGGGCTCCCACATATGTTGGAATCATGTAATGAGTTTCCAGTGGCTACATCCAAGATTATCCCAAAGGAGAAGAGCAGGACTCTGCTGGCCTGTCCCAGCACCTGCCCTGCCTCACCTCACGCCCATAGCTAAATTCTTCCTCTGCCTATTGATGTATAAAAAGTGCTTGTAAAACTCTAGCCGGTGGACGTACCTGTCTCCATGCCCTAAGGCCGGTCTTTCTGCTTTTTTGCTAGCAATGGCCTCATAAACCCTTTCTTTTAGAAAGCCTTCTCAGCTGTGGAAGTCAGATTTTTGTTTCCGGTGCAGGGTACAGAGTTAGCGTAGTGATGGCGTGGAAACGAACAGCCAGGGATTCTTGAGCTGCTTTGTTCGGTGAAGATTTTATCACCCCGGGCGGTATTTGGGTAGCGAAGGGCCTGAATAGTTTGGGGGCGGAGGACGGGTATTCTGGTGGGGAGAGCAGACTGAGCAGTTGTGGCTTGGTGTTGGCCCAGGTATTGGAGAATCGGCCTCAGGAGAGCGAGCTTTTGGTGACAGAGAAAGGGGTGCTGGGGACCGGAGTTTGGCCACCTGTAAATCTGCCTTTGGGGTGTTGATTCAAGCTGGTCAGTAAAAAGAAAGGTCCCAGGAATCGCCCGCTTCCCCTTGGAAGTTCTAGACCCCTATCCCTTTCTCCTTTGTCCAAAATGCACTTAACCCTCAGCTGCTCAATGTCTTTTTTTCCGGGTCTTATGTCAGGGGCACCCCTGCATGTGCATCTGTAATAAACTTGGGACATTTTCTCCTGTTGATCTGTCTCATGTTAGTTTGATTATTAGCTAGAAGAGCTTAGAAGAGGGGAGAAAAATGACTTCTTGTGCCAGGATTAAGGCCCCTGCACAGATATATATATTATTGATTTTTCACAGAGAGGAAGGGAGAGGGATAGAGAGTCGGAAACATCTATGATAGAAAAACATCAGTCAGCTGCCTCCTGCACACCCCCCACTGGGAATGTGCCCGCAACCAAGGCACATGCCCTTCATCGGAATCGAACCCGGGACCCTTCAGTCCCCAGGCAGACACTCTATCCAATGAGCCAAACCGGTTTCGGCTGCCCAGAGTTTTTGTTCTGTATTATAGTGTAGACCAATCCAGCCTGTGGCTAGCTTAGCTTGTGTTCCCAGCCCCAATCCTTTGCGTACAAGGTCCACATGTCCCTGGGTCACATGGCTGTTTAAGGCCACATGACCAGCAAGTGCGGGTCAAGCAAGGAGCAAGTGAGGGTGAGGGAGAAGCAGAAAGCCAGGGAGAGGGAACTCTTGGGGGATTTTTAACCTTCCAGATTGTGCTCTCTTGCAGTGTGGCTTCGCCCATCTAGGCAATGGCTTTTTCCTAGGCTGGATTGACACACAAGCACCTCCCCTTTGTCACACCGACTTCACGGGGCGCGATCTCCCTCTTGGTGCAGTTCCTTCCCCAGTGACCTGCAGGGAATGGACTGGGCATCCCCCGGGGAGCGTGAAGCTGTGGCTTCCTGGGGAGCTGCCCAGATGACCAGCTCACAGCGTCTGGCCTCCCCTTTGTCCGCTGTCTGTTATTAATATCGATAAACTAGCTAATTATGACAATAATATGTCAGTAAAGGATTCATAGTCATCTTAGAAAGGAACTTTAAGGTTAGAAATAGAAGAATTAAGGCATCGAGTCGAATATTCTCAGAGAAGCTAGAATGCTGTGGACTGAACCCCGGGGGGTAGGCCTACATTGATAGATAGGAGAAGCAGCAGGTGAAGAAGTGCTGAAATAGGCAGATAGATAAAACAAAAAACAAACAGCTCAATGGAAGGAAAGATTTCAGGAAAGAGGTGATGTACATGTTATTTCACAGAGAGGGCACAGAGAATGAGGACCAAAATGCTTTGGAGAGCAGTTTCAGCAGTGGGAGTTAGAGCTAGCAGGATAAGGAGATGGACTAAGCTGGATAGCACCCTTCGAAGAGCTTGGGAAGGGGAGAGCTGGTCAAAAAGTAGAGTGGGAGGCCCAATCCAAAGGAAACATTTTTATTTATTTATTTTTTAGGCTGAAGGAGAGATGATCTGTGCATGTTTATATGCGATTGGAGAAGGTGATGATGATGATGAGAATAGAATACTTTAGGAGCCAGAGAAAATGCGGGATCGAGGGACTAATATGGGAGCACATGTTAAGAAGGAAAATGACTGAAGGAGATATTTTTATCGCTGTGTGGAAGGGGAGGGTAAGCTTATGGGTGAAGAGGTAGGAATGAGTAGGTGGTCAAAACTCACCACATTTGGCTGCAGTAAAGGTTAATGTGGTTGAGGAGCCTGGGTGTTATTTGTTTGTTTACTCCCAACATCTAATACATCACGTTGATAGTGGCACAAAGACAAAGAAGCTACCACATAAATTTATAGAGATATATTTGTATGTCATTCTGTCTTTTTATCATGGTTACTCATAGCCTGAGAGCTGGGGAGGAAGCAGTGGACTGTGGGGCCTATCTGGCATTATAGATTTGTATGCCTGAGTGTCTATGCGTGTTTAGAGATGAACAAAGTTACTTCTTTCTATGACTTCTCAGTATATGTTATTTAAAAATGTTACAATTTGTACCGAATTTGGTAGTTGTTATTTGAATTCAGCAGGTATCCTATACAATAAAACCCTAATATGCAAATTGCAAATTGACTAAATGGGGAATGACCAGTTGCTATGAGGTGCACTGACCACCAGGGGCAGATGCTGAATGCAGGAGCTGCTCCCTCTTCTTCCCCCCATTCCACTGCCCAGGCTTTGTTAAGGAGCAGGGAGCCTGGGAGCGGGCCTAAGCCAGCAGTTGGATATCCCCCAAGGGGTCCCGGAGTGTGAGAGGGTGCAGGCCAGGCTGAGGGGACTCCCTCCCCCGCAAGGTGCACGAATGTCATGCACCAGGCCTCTGATTAAAAATATTTAATCATGCTGAAACCGGTTTGGCTCAGCAGATAGAGCGTCAGCCTGTGGACTCAAGGGTCCCAGGTTCGATTCTGGTCGAGGGCATGTACATTTGTTGCTGGCACGTACATTTGTTGCGGGCACATCCCCAGTAGGGGGTGTGTAGGAGGCAGCTGGTCGATGTCTCTCTCATGATGTTTCTAACTCTATCTCTCTCCCTTCCTCTCTGTGAAAAATCAATAAAATATAAAAAAATTAAATATTTAATCAGGGTGACCACATCCTTAACATCTACTTTGAGAAAAGAAAGAAAAATAATAACATTGGGCCTTGGATTTATGAAATGTTGGGTATAAATTATTTATTTGTAAGTGACTAAATCTTGATTGTTTTCCTTTCTTCAAACAGCACTAATATTCTGAGGGAGCCTGTGTGTTTAGGAAGATGTGAGCACATATTCTGTAGGTAAGTAGTTATGGCTTAAAATATATTGTATATATCAGATATATAATTAATACATACCTATGTAGCAATTATGCTTTTTACAACTAATAGACATGTATTCATATTGATGATAATATTTTTTATCCCACCTTATACTGCAAGGTAATTTCTATATTATCTCATTTTGACCTTTATAAATATCTTAATTTACAAGAAAGAAATCAAAGCTCTAAGAGGATTACTTGATCAAAGTTAATAGAGTTTAATAAACAGCTTTGCTAAATTTGGGGGAAAATAAATATCTATTATATCATTCAACTATGACTCCTTTTTTTCTTCCAGTGAGTTTTGAATCTAGACTTTCCAAAGTGCCGAGCAATGCCACACATGCCCTGCGCTTTGAAAAGAGGGTTGGGCCCACGGACAGTTGGGTGGTGAAGGCGTGGGAGGAATGGCGTGGAGCGGAGGGGTCAACGGGGGAAAAACAAAACAAAACAAAGGGACATCTGTAAACTTACAACAGTGAAGATAAATTTAAAAAAAAATCAAATAGATAAAAGATGGTTTTGATGTTTCCCAGTGCCTTTTAACCAGTGTACTGCAAGGATTTTAAAACATGCAATTCCTGACTTTCCGTGAGGGGCCCTGGCCACTTTTCCCTTAGATTGTCAAATTAAAAAATTTAAACAGCCATTATTTATTGGAATTCAGATTGTGCTGAGTGCGCTGATAATAACATATGTTTTTAAAATGTTTTTCAGTAACTGCGTAAGTGACTGCTTGGGAGCCGAGTGCCCGGTGTGCGGCACCCCCGCCTGGATCCAGGACGTGAAGATCAACCGGCAGCTGGACAGCATGATCCAGCTGTGCGGCCGGCTGCGGGGGCTGCTGCAGGGCACCGAGCCTGCGGGTGAGCCTGGCCCGGCCCGGCCCCGGCACCGGGCCTGCGGGCACACGGCGTGTGAGAGGGCGATGGGGACTCTGGAGGGCGTGCTTCAGACTTTGGGGTTTATAGCGTTACGGATTATTCTGAGTGATAGATACCTTAGAGGTAGTTAAGTCTCCCTCTTTTTTGATGATGAGACACCCGGGCCACAGCGGTTGAGTGACCTGGTCTGCAGTCACACATGTAGTATGTAGTTAGTTCCAGAAGCAGAGGAACTATCCGTGTCTTCTGATTGCCAGCCCAGGCTTTCTTGTCCTGCCCCCTCTGCCAGCTTTTTCAGTTACGATCATGCCTGTGTAATGTGTGTAGTGATCTTATCCTTCAAAGTACTTAAACACAACTTTTACAAGATAGCCTGCAACCTCCTTCCCCGGCTCACTTTGCTAGGCTGAATTAATTAAACGAGCACATTTTTGAAGAGCAAAAATCTAAGACTTCCTTTTTTTTTCGATGTAAGTGGGGGTTAATGTTTTTCAAATTGTTCTCAGAGTCTGTGTGTTAACTGTGTGTCTTCCCATCGTGCTTTCTGCTGGGAGCTAATTAGCTGTGGAAGGAAAGGAGTGTTTGAATCTTCATAGTTGGATATGGCAATTGCCTTTTTATGCCCCGGTCACTTCCTGTTGGCGTGCGTTCCTTTAGAGGAGAGCCCGCTCTTGCTGGCAGGATGCCACCACGGATAATGCACATATGAAAGGGCTGGGTCTCTGTTTTAAAATCCTTTCATCTTCATTTTCCGACACGCTGTGTCACTGTCAACTATTAATGGTGATGTGATTTGGCAAAATAAATAGATACTGCGTCTTACTGACTCGGTCCATATTTTTAAGAATTAAAGTCATAGTTACCTACAAAAAGTTTTCTTCATCTAGTTATCTGATCATTACTCTCTATTCTTTTTTTTTTTTTAATATATTTTATTGATTTTTTACAGAGAGGAAGGGAGAGAGATAGAGAGCTAGAAACATTGATGAGAGAGAAACATCGTCCAGCTGCCTTCTGCACTCCCCCGACCGGGGATGTGCCCGTAACCAACGTACATGCCCTTGACCGGAATCAAACCCGGGACCTTTCAGTCCGCAGACCAACTCTCTACCACTGAGCCAAACCGGTTTTGGCTCTCTATTCTTTTATGATAAAATAGGCTATAGTGATAGCATTTTACTGATGTAAATTCAGATGTAATTAGACAATACACATTTTTGAAAGTACTCTTCCCTTTTTCAAAAAATGCTGTTCTAAATCTCTTAAGAGCACCATGAGGAAAAGTTTTATTACCGAGTTCATCGGTATTCTTTTCCTTCTTATTCAGAGACAGAGCTAATAGTGTTTATTTCCTGATTAGAGAGATTAGCGTTTGAGCTGGCACCCCCTCCCCAGCAGTGATTAAGACCCGGGTCCTTAATCAAGAGTCTGTGCATCTTTGGCAGCGCTGGGGGTGGAGGGGGAGGGTTAGTGAGCCTCTTGAGTTAATTGTACAGTGTGCAAAATGTTCAGGCCTCTGTGGAAGTGGTTTTCATGAGGTTCTTAAAGATGCGTGGCCTGTTAGGAATACTGGCCAAGATGGAAGTTTGGGGTGCCGCTGCGAGATTGGTGTATTTGATTTGACTCTTCTCCAGTTGCTGTGCGGTGATTGTTAGTGCTACTATAGTGATCCTAGCTTGCTGGGGCTGCCATAAGGAAGGAGCACACCGCACATGGGGGGTGGGGGGAGGTTTGAAAGGACAGGAAGTCCTAATCTCCCAGGTCTGCAGGCTAGTCCAAAATGAAGGTAAGGCCCTAACGGGTTTGGCTCAGTGGATAGAGCGTCGGCCTGGGGACTGAAAGGTCCCAGGTTCGATTCTGGTCCAGGGCATGGACCTTGGTTGCGGGCACATCCCCAGTAGGGGGTGTGCAGGAGGCAGCTGATTGATGATTCTCTCTCATCGATGTTTCTAACTCTATCCCTCTCCCTTCTTCTCTGTAAAAAAATCAATAAAATATATTTAAAAAACACACAAAATAAAACAAAACAAAAATCAAGGTAAAATTGGTTCCTTCAGCATCTGTGAGGGTAGGATGTGTTCCAGGCCTTTCTCCTTGGTGCAGATGGTGGGCTTCACAGTCACATGTTGTTCTCACAAGCTTGGGTCAGATTTCCCCTTTTAAAAAGGGCCCCAGTCATAGCCTGAGCGTTATCGCTAATTACATCAGTGATGGCCCTGTTTCCAAATAATCACATCTGGAGGTGCTGTGGGTCGGATTTCTTTGTATGAGTTTTAGGAGGGACACAGTTTAACCCCTAACAGCAGTGTGACATTTTTTTTTTAAATATATATTTTATTGATATTTTACAGAGAGGAAGGGAGAGAGATAGAGAGCTAGAAACGTCGATGAGAGAGAAACATCGACCAGCTGCCTCTTGCACACCCCCTACTGGGGATGTGTCCGCAACCAATGTACATGCCCTTGACCGGAATCGAACCGGGGACCTTTCAGTCCGCAGACCTACGCTCTACCGCTGAGCCAAACCGGTTTTGGCAGCAGTGTGACATTTTTAATGGTGACAGTAACCCCCGAGGAGTGGTAAATCGTGAGCCTGGGGTACCGGGGTGCACAGAAAGGTAAACTGAGGACTTCCTCAGAAAGCTTACCCTGGTTAGTGATGTGTGAATCATCAGTATGGTTTTCATCTTTTGTGGACCATGATTGTGAAATGGCGTAATATTTCATCATTTAAAAACATAATTAGGAAAATTATCGAGTTCAGAAACAAGTTTTTGTGTGGGATCTGAGGCCATTCCGAAGGCCGTCTTTCTCATCTGAGAGCAGAGGTGGAACTTGGGGGGGAAATTAGGATTAGTTTTCTGAAGGCCATTTTGTGTTTGTTTCCTTATCATATAATGAAACATTACTTCAGTCCTTACCAGACTTGAGTAGTGCTAGCTTTTGCATTACTTCCTTTATGATGAATTGGAATTTCACAGTTTGCGTAATATATAAGCAGACTTTTAGGAGCTAGAAGGTTGTCTTTAATCCCTTTATTCTGCAGATAAGGAAATGAAGGGACTCAGGTAAGCCGGGCTGTCAGATTGTAAGTTCCTTGTTGTGTGTTTTGTCCTTTAGCATGCTGCTTTGGTGAGAAGTATAGGTGTTCATTGTGCTTGTGGAATTGGGTTGGAGAAAAATTGGCAGTATTAAGACTTCATATCCCAAACACTAAACTTAATCAAAACAAAACAAGTTTAGAACAGATTCTTAGGTTGTGCTTTCAACAATTCAATTTAGAGTGCTAACGTTCTTCTTTGCTAGTTTTCTAGAAGATGGTAAATATACATCCTATCTGAAATATAAATTTCTAATCCAGTTCTCATTTCCATGATGAAGCTTTTTCCACTTACTGTAAATTAAATTGTCAGCAACCTTTCCTCTCGATGTCCCTTAAAAAAAAAAACTAGGCTTGAAAGGGCATTTGAGAGTGTTTATTTATAGTTTATCTATTCAATGTATTTTATGTAATACCGTTATGTTAGTTTCTCTAGCAAGTGCTTGAAGTGGTGGGAGGTGAGTGAGGTGAGCAGGTGGAGATAAATAATGGTTGGATTAACTAATGAGGGATATTGGAAATGACCTCCTCATAACATAAGGGTGTTAGAGGAAATGATTCCCAAGGTCTAGCTCCAACATCATGCGGATAACTGGCCAGTGTGGAAGGTGAATTAGGTGGAATGTTGGACTCCTTCCACATTTTCTCTATTTTTTTTTAACCTGTAGTTCACCATTTATCTTCCCAATGAACCTTGTCATTCGCACTTACTATAAAATATATAATCACTGTAATTAAGGTGGATAATTAGGAAGAACCTGAGCAGGCAGGGAGATAGTATACGGCATGCGCTGGAGAAAAAGCAGCCTGATGTACAGTAATGCGCTCTGAAACCAGCTTCTAAATAGTTGAATACATTTTTCTCGGTTCAGTGTATTTCAAAGCGAAGAGACTGTCTGTCATACATTTTTCTGACAAGCGTTTACGGATAATTTTATCGTATGCTTTATAACATAATCTGCTTTCTGCTGATGGAGTTACGTTTGAAAGTTTTTATTTCCTCTTGGCCCATCATATTAAATCAGACCTTGCAGGTGCTGGTCAGGCTCTGTGAAATATATGTTGGTGTTGGTGACATTAAAAAAAAACAACATTATGATTATGCTTCCATAGAATCACAACTTTATTTTCTGGTTTCAGGAGAGAGGCTGGTCTCTCTGTGGAAAATTACACAGTGTTTCATATATGCTGCGACTTTTTTTATAATCGATGAAAACCAGCATGTGAATAGCTGTGCTTTAATTTTTTAGGTAGACGTGAACACTTCTTAACTTGCAAAATAATCATTCTGCAGGGGAGGCGTTAATGTTGCACAGATGGTAGCAAAGTACTTTCCTTTGATTTTTAATAAGGGGCTAGTTTGTCAACGAGATTTCTCAACTTCTGTTGCAAAACCTACAATGGGATCATCGGAAAGGCACACAGTGTTCATTAGAACCCTTTGATGTAGATTAATGATCGCTGAATCACATCTGCTCATTGCTTGCCTTTCCTATAGTTTATTCTTCAATTTTAAGCATAGACTTGGCTGAACAGCTCCTTGGTCTCTGTTCCTGGATAGTTAGGAGCACTCAGAGATGTTTAAATGCAGAGAATAGAATTCTTTTAGATGCCGTCAGTATGAGGTTTACTGTGTAGAGGAAGGACTGCCCTGTTTCCCCGAAAATAAGACAGTGTCTTATATTAATTTTTGCTCCCAAAGATGCGCTAGGTCTTATTTTCAGGGGATGTATTATGTTTCCATAAAGTAGGTCTTGCTTTCGGAGGATGTCTTATTTTCGGGTATGTGTTTTTCTTGGTGAAATGAATATAAGACTATTTTATGCTTAGAAGCATTAACACACATGAACTGCTGCAGTGTCAATAGTGTGGCTGATGTTCTAGAGTGGAGGGCGTTTTGCTCTTTGTTGTTTTAACGGTGATACGCTGTGTGTTGCCCAGAATTCACAACGTACTTGTGGTTGTGGTTCTTGCTTAGGTAGGACAAGATGCACAATTGAAATAATTCTGAGTAACTGTGGTACTATCGGAGGACAGTGAAGTTGTGTGCCCATAAATTACATGAATATATGCTGTTTTCACTTACTGCTTTATGAGATAAGAAATATGTGTACTCGAGTGAAATTTGTTGTCTTTTTAGATTTAGAATATTTTAGTTAATTGGGTATGTGGCTACTACCTACAAGCCTTAATTTTTTATTAGATGTCTAATTCTACAGTAAGTTTTATAAGCATTGAGACTTCAGGATTTGACTTTTTAGTTGAAAATGTCATTATGTATGTTTAAAATAAACTTTAAAAAAATCAAATACAAGTTATTACAGACTACCAGTGGATTCCCCTTTATTTAGTCTTTGTAATCCAGAGTCTTTCTTACAGAGTAATCCGAGTGACATTTCCTTTGGCCTTTCCTCTCTCTAGACGGGAGATTGGATCAGAAGTGACTTAGTTTGAAATCTGCTTATCATCACAGCAGAGGAAAGACCTTGCTGGATTTAGACACTCAGTCTCTGTGTGGATGGGTGTTTCACTCTTCTGGTTTGATTTCCAAGGTCCTGTCCTAATAACCCTTGGCGGGCCCGGCGCTGTTCAGCGAGGATATTGTAAGGATGTCAGAGGTCTGCCTTACTCAGACACACTCTTGCTTCATCTGGGTTTATCGGTCAGTCTGTCCGGTGGAGTTCTGCCATTTCCCCACCAGGAGGAAGGGAAGCTTCTTTGGAGGGGAGCAGAGTTTGATAGAATTCCTTTGCTAGGCAGGGATCATGGTCTGTAATTTCTACTGAGATATTATACACTATTTGTTTTTCATAAGCCACCTTTTTTCTTTCTCTTTCATAAACTTGTTTTGGGCAGATCTGCTTGTAAAGATAGTAGTTGTATACTCAAGAAACAGGAGGTAAAAGAATAGAAGAATTAGTCTTGAGCTTTAGATTTTAGTTGACTAATTTTATAATGTATTATTAATTTTGAACTGATAAACTAGTAAGTGTTCTGGGTGAAGAAAAAATGTCTAAGAGGAATTAAAATATTTGATAATTTCCTTTTTCTCGCTAATATTTTAAAGACATGAGAAAGTTGAAAAGAAAGCAAGAATGAGCACACTTGACATTGTCATGTAACACCTTAATAATAGGACACATTTATTTCCTATACCGTGGATGTTCCCGGTCCTTATAGTAAGATATCATTGGCTTTTTTCTCTTTAGATTACTTATTTATTTAATATATCAATTATATATTTAATATATGGCTCTTATAACCACCAGCATACATACCAGCATAATGTATGTATCTATGTGTATAAGCACCAGCTTACTTATTCATATTCTCAGGTCACCCCCAGTGGAATGTAAGTCCCCTGTCTTCTTCTCTGCTCCCTAGAACACGGTCAGGACTCACGTAGGATTCTGTGAACATTTGTTTGAATGTCCAAACATCTACGGAGTTCATAGTCTAGGCCAGGAGAAAGGTGTACGTAAATGAAAGGTGGTACACTTTAGGGAAACCATAAACAAAGTTCTGTGGGAGCTCAAGCCGGGAGAGATTAAGTTCACGTGACAGATTTCTTTTCCTTTTCCTTTTTTCGATCAGGTTGCAAAGAAGAACCATCCAGGACAAGTTTATTCAATCATGCAGCGAGTAAGAAGAATTCAATAAAAATGTGGTTTAGTCCTCGAAGTAAGAAGGTCAGATACGTGGTCAGTAAAGTTTCCGTGCAAACTCAGCCCCAGGCGGTCAGTGACGAGAACGCCCAGCAGGCCTCCACCTACGAGTACGTGTCCGTGAGCCCCCCGGGGGCCGCGTCTGCCGGGCCCAAGAAGGCTGCTGCGAGGTCTGGGAAAAAACAGAAAAAGAAAACGTTAACTAAGATCAACCAGCTGTGGAATGTGCAGGCAGACCAAAAAGATGGCCAACGGGACTCCGAAGAGAGACCCAAGGCGAAGCTGGTGTCTTTCTCCGCCGATGCCAGCCCTCGGAGGAACGGTGAGATCGACTTACTAGCCAGCGGCTCCGTGGCCGAAGACGGATCTTCTGGGAACTTAACCCAACTCTCTCTGCCCTTGGCGGAGCAAATAGAGTCTCCGGAAATGGGGAGCAGGCACGAAGTCCTCACTCCTGAGGATGTCCGGGAAAATGATCTTCCATCCGATCTCCGGGAAGATGGTCTCCCATCCGATCTCCGGGAAGATAATGTCCCATCCAATCTTGTGGAAGATGCTCTTCCATCTGACCTCCGGGAAGATGGTCTTCCATCCGATCTCCGGGAAGATGCTCTTCCATCTGACCTCCGGGAAGATGGTCTTCCATCCGATCTCCGGGAAGATAATGTCCCATCCAATCTTCTGGAAGATGGTCTTCCATCCGATCTCCGGGAAGATGACCTTCCATCCAAGAGCGGCAAACGTGGCCGTCCCCGCAGGCTTTGCGGTCCCAGGTCCAAGAGATGCAGGAGCAGCGTCCCCCACGCCAGCGAGAAGGCCGGTCAGCACACGGGGCTCTCGGAAAGCACCCCACTGCCCGGCTCTCCTCTGCAGCCTCCGAGCAAACCCAAAGCTGGGGACAGGGGATCGAGGAGGATCAGGACGATATTAGATGAGTCCCTGAGCTCCTCCCCGGGCACCCCGCCCTCCACCCTGAATAGCTCCAATTACGGGCGGATGCTGTCCAGCCCCGCAGCGCTGAGACCCACGCCCGGGAACCCTGCCGCCGTGAAAAGAAACCACAAGGGCGAGACGTTGCTCCACATCGCTTCCATTAAGGTACGAGGCTTACTCTGAAATAGCAATTTCAGGAGGAGAACAACGATAGCCCAGTGTCTTTGGAGTTTGTGAAGAATGAGGAAAGGTGACAAGAGGGATTGAACTCCCACAGATGAGATACTTACAGGCTGGCCCAGAGAAACAGACTTCAGGGGGACTGAACCCCTCTCAGTTAGGTCCCCAGGCCTGCGGAACATGATATTTAGGGGGGAAAATCCGTGTTTCGCTATCTTAGCTTCTCTTTGAGCAGGGCTTTGTTTCTGTCTGTGCCATAATAGTTCGCTCCACTCTCACCGTTTTGTTGGCCCATTCTTCTAGGCTTTGTGGGCAAAGGTAATTGCCAGGTTACTGCTGGCGGCATGTCTGTCTAAGCAGCAGAGCTAGGGGCGCCGGGAGAGGTGGCAGGCCCCTGGAGGGCACAGCTAGGATCGGGAAGGCTGTAAGATGTGATCTGTGTGTCTCTCCAAAGATCAGGAAATTCTGCCGAGAGAGGGGCCCCCGTGGCTCTCCACAGCGGAGCGGTGCGCGCCCTCCTGCCAGCCACCCCTCGCACCAGCCCGTTGGCGGAAGTTCATTCTCTTTATTTATTGCCTCCGCACCTGGGGTGTGACAGTGTCTGGTTTGGAGCCTGGCTGGTTTATGGAGCATGAGGTGGTTCATCTCTGAAGTGGAACATAGGGCACGGGAGAGCTTCATATAAATTAAGATAGGTGTTAGGGTGTTGCCATAAATCCTCTGGGAAATCCTTGGTCCCTTTGTGTGGATAGTGAGCTTCGGGAGGTCTGGAAGGAGCCCCTTCGTGAGGCTGGTGACATGAAACATCTGGAAGAACATGGAGTAGGCATTGAGTCCAGGGACCCCTGCATTTTTTGTGGGGAGAAAGGGAAAAGCACAAAAATGAGTCTTTTCCAATTGTTAGTGTTTTATTTTTTTTCTAGCTTTATCTTCTAAGTGTGACACAGGTTGGGGGGAGATTCTGCAATATGAATCCACACTCAGGATTATGTATCCTTTAAACAACTTGAATTTTCAGAATTAGCTCTAGTTTGATTTTTGCAAAACATAATTTATAAAGCCAGACTATTTTTTGTCTTGCTTGTTATATATAATGCATAACATATACACATAAAGCTATTATAAACCTTGACATAATATTATTAATGCTTCATAGACATAAGTAGCTAACATAATAATTATTTTTGTTCACTTTTCTGAATAGTACCTAAAAATGTGGCTACTTTAGTGTCAACATTTTGCTTCCTGGGAATTATTTTCAGACTACCAGGTAAGCATCCACCTATATTGGTAGATAATTTTTCTTTTTCTTTTTAAAAAAATATGTTTTCATTGATTTCAGAGATGAAGGGAGAGGGAGAGATAGAAACGTCAATGATGAGAGAGAATCATTGATCAGCTGCCTCCTGCATGCCCCACAATGGGGATCCAGCCCACAACCCGGGCATGTGCCCTTGGCCGGAATCGGACCTGGGACCCTTCAGTCTGCAGGCCGACATTCTACCCACTGAGCTAAACTGGCTAGGGTAATAATTTTTAAGAAGAAGAATTATTTATTTTTTTAATGAGGATCTCTAGGACCTAAAATCTAGGACATGTCTTGGTAAATGCTCTTTTAAAGGGCAGTCAGAGTAAATACTTTTGGCTTTGCATTTCAAATAGTTTCTGTAACAACTATTCAACTTGGTCTTGGTAGAGCAAACGCAGCCATAGGCAATATGTAAGCCAGTAAACCTTCCCATGCACAAGCAGATAGGTACCTGGCCCACAGGCCATAGTAGGCCAGCCGTGGCCGAGGCCATGGGGAGAAGCCACAGAAGACTCTTCAGACAGGAAACATGGGGGCACGAGCTGCCGTGTGAACTTTTCCACTGAAGACCGTTTCACACTAGTTCTGTGAGATTGCCAGTTTCCTGCGAGTCTCTCCAGCATTAGAGTTACCCACTTAGATTCTTTTGAACTTATCGAATATTGTTATTAGTTGGCAGGCTCTGATGCAGTACACTTGTGAAAAGCTAATTGATTTCTATTGTTTTTTAAGTCACTATTTAACCATAGTGTCTCTTTAAAATTGTTATTAAAATTAACCCCTACCCAGCTTGATTCTAATAGAACAAATGCTTGAGAGAAACTTAGTGGGTTTGTTTGTGTGTGTGCATCTGTGTATGATAAATAACATTCATTTTAGTGTTTTCACCCTAATTT
Source organism: Vespertilio murinus (assembly GCA_963924515.1). Classification (NCBI taxonomy): domain Eukaryota; kingdom Metazoa; phylum Chordata; class Mammalia; order Chiroptera; family Vespertilionidae; genus Vespertilio; species Vespertilio murinus. The sequence continues at coordinate 81,853,833 of OZ004711.1, read as the reverse complement.
TTTTTCATGCGCAGCTGGAAATGAAATATTCTGTGTGTGCTAGAAAACCAGATACTGCAATTCTGCTGTCTTAATGTGTGTTTTGTATCCACCTATCTGAGAACAGGATTAGAAGGGGTTTCAAGGTTAAAACTACCATAAAATGAGCAAGGCAAAGGAAAGAGGAAGGCTTTCTGCTGCCAATAATGAGTGTAGATTTGATGACCTTTCACATAGCCAGAGCACATAAAGGAAAGACAGCCAGGCTTTCTGTGTCAAAAGGTGGATTTTAGCCGTCGTCATTGTATAGTTGTTATTTTTCCGTGAAATGTCATGGTAGACGTGCGTTTCCCATGTTCCATGCCCCTCAGGTTCAGGAGCTGTGGTCATGTGACGCATGCTTGGTGTCTGCACTGAGGGCAGAGCCCCCGGGAGTGTGATGTTCTCGGCCTGCTCGCCTCCCCTGCTACAGTGATGGCTTCACAGAATGACCTGGATTTGGGGACATTATCAACAAAGTTCTTTACTATCCTGCTCCACACCTTCCTCTGGGCATCTCTGTTGACCATAGTCTTCTCATAGTCAACGCCCTTATGGAAGCTACTTGTCTTTTCTTGTTGCCCTGGCCACCTGAGTTGGTTTCCTGCTGCTGTCACTGCACATTCCTACGGTTTTAGTGACTACAAGCAAGGCAGGTTGATCTTCTGAGGTCACAGTGTGGGGTGGCTCTCACCGGCCAAAGTCAGCATGCCAGCGGGTTACTCCATAGAGGACCGCTGCCTTGGTTATTGGGGGCGTTTCAAGGAACGGCGTGTTTCTGTGGCTGTCGGACTGAGGCCCGCTCTCCTGCAGGCTGTGCCATAGGGGTGGAGTCCTTGGGTCATCTCCCCGGCGGGCAGGAAGGCTCCCTCCCTCTGGGCAGTGGTGCTCACCCTCTCTAGTGCCGGGACCCTTCAACACAGCCACAGATGTTTACATTACGATTCATTAACAGGAGCCAGATTGAAGTAGCAACGACAATAATGTTATGGCTGGGGTCACCACCGCAGGAGGCGCTGTGGTAAAGGGTGGCGGCATCGGAAGGGTGAGAACCACTGCCCTGGAGGCTCGCTGGCTGCACCCAGGGCCACCTGAGAGTGCAGGACCATCCTCCCATCCAGATCTGTACCCTTACCACGATACCAAGTCCTTTTTGTCATGTAAGTAACAGACAAGTTCTGGAGATCAGGACACACACAGTTTTTTGGGGGTCATTATTCCAACATACCAGGAAGTAGCGTCTCATTTCTTGCTCTGCTTTTCTGCATTCAGTTCTCTCTGTGACAGCCGTAATAATCTGACCTTCGTCAGAACTCGTCATTTCTCTGCTCCCCTACCAGTAACTTCCTGGCCCTCTTAAAACAAACCCCAGTCTTCCAGGCCTGCACAGCCCTGTGCGATCCCTTCCTCAGGCTTCTGCTCAAATACCACCTCTTCAGAGAGCCTTTTCCTCAAACATAGCAGTTTTGATTTTAGTGTTTTTTTTTTAAATATTTTATTGACATTTTACAGGGAGGAAGGGAGAGAGATAGAGAGCTAGAAACGTCAATGAGAGAGAAACATCGACCAGCTGCCTCCTGCACACCCCCCACTGGGGATGTGCCCTCAACCAATGTACATGCCCTTGGCCGGAATCGAACCCGGGACCCTTCAGTCTGCAGACCGACGCTCTACCACTGAGCCAAACCGGTTTCGGCAAACATAGCAGTTTTGGCATACCCTTAGCTTGTATGTCTTTCTTCCCATTATTGTAAGATGAACACTTATGTTGTCTTTGTTTCTAAGTTAATGAAAAAACAACACCTTAGTATTTGACTTTGTTCTAGACATAGAGGAGATTTTGATTTGTTACTCATTATGTCAGCTTTGCTGGAGGTGCTGGGGAAAACCTCCCCAAAGTTCTCAGTACCATCTTTAAAATAGTAATGATTCCTCATCCCTCATGCCGCAGCGGTGAATGGATTGTGAAATACAAGAATGGCTTGAGGTTGGCATGTCACATGATATATTTGTCGTACAAACATAATAGGTACTATTTTGAAGGCAACTTACAGGGCATGATGTGCTTGCATAAAAAAGGTGAGGAGGATTTCTTGGGAAGAGAAAAGCCCCGGTGAGAAGCTCCTTCAGGCTTTGCCTTTGTAATTCATGTTATGCTGTGCGTAGAGTCACATCACTACATGATCCTCCTGACTAGCTTCTCGAGAAAGTAGCACAAGACTCAAACGCACTCTGGCATCTGTGACATTTTAAGGTTTTAATTTCTAGAACCCCTCTTGGAATCCGAATTCATTTTCCCTTTGTCTGTCACCTACCACCTTTGTATTACCAGCAGCTTGTGTCGCGATGACTAGATTGTCAGGATCATCTGTGAAATTATTTTATTCGAATAGTCAACTCTGGCTCAGCGGCCAGGGAAATGTTTAATATTTTTGAGAGCTTCATTCCAGATGGTTAGATTTTTTTTTAAATGACATCTGGTTGCCAAAAGAAACTAAGGTACTTTGTCAGTTCATATATGTGGAAAGCTTAACTCTCTGGGGTAACTTGTGATTATTGCACTTAATCGTAATGTCCTGTACTATTTTGATAAAGATGTTTATTGACAGTATCTTGGAAGTGTAAACCTGTATATCAGGAAAAAAGTTCTGTTTGTTTGTGTGTTTGTGTTTGGAAAGTTAGTTTATATTGTTAAAGTATGCGTGAATGTGTGAAGAGTCCTTTGAACGAAGGTTGGCAGTGAGAAAATTCAGTGTGGCATGCATGCTTCCTTATTTTTCAGCCTTTAAGGTGTTACTTCAAAATATCAAATCCATTTAAAATTTCTTATAAGCCTTGGTAAATACTTTCCTCAGATGATTTTTTTTTCTTGCTGTGGTTAATAAAAAAAAAAGTCTCAATTATTTTTGTAAGCTGTGAGGAACATAAAGTGAGTGCTTATTACTCAGAAAATATTCTATTACAGAAGAAAGCAATTTGAAGACATCAGAAGCAGAAATTAATTTATTTCTTGGAAACTTCATATTGGTTCAAGCATACCCGGTTACTATAGATCCTATCTAATTATCATAATTTTATTTATGTGCATTACATTAAATTTACATAAAGGAGAAGGGTGAAAATACGTCAAACTTTTAAAGTACTTGGGAGAGAAAGCAGGTTGGGTATTAAAAGCAGGCAGTTGGCGTGTGGTGATTGTGGGGATGAGGGGTGGGCGGAGGTGAAAGGGTATAGGGCAGCCGTGGGCAAACTCCGGCCCTCGGGCCGGATCCGGCCCGTTCGGCTGTTCCATCCGGCCCGCGGAGCCGAAAGAGCGGAGGGTTCTCTTGCTCTCCCCTCCGCTCCTCCACCAGCAGCCCAAGAGGAGAGTGCCAGCATGGTCAGGTTGCTTTTGTTCCGGCCCTCCGGTCCAGTTTAAGAACCCATGGTGGCCCTCGAGTCAAAAAGTTTGCCCACCCCTGGTCTAGAGGAATACATGGTGATGGAAAAAATAAAATAAAGCAACAAAAGTAAGCAGTTAGTCAGTCAGCTACACAGTCCAGGGAGTCTAGGGGTGCAGTTTGGCAGGAGACGTCTTTGATGATATGAAGAGATGACATGAAAGGAAAACACCACCGTCCAACAGCCTTTCAGGAGATTCTGACTTTAGTCTCTAATTGTCACTCCACAATCCTACGTGACTGCTCCCATGTGGCTCCTCCATCCCACACTGTGCTTATGCCGTTTTACAGGCTTCTTTAGGTGAATACGGTTTTGTGATTAGAATGAGGACATTTTTGAGAAAGTTTTTTGTCTGTTTCTTGTGTGTACTTGCATGTTGAAGGTTGGGAATGGGTGTGGCTGTGGCAGTTCATCTGCCCCAGATTATTTTAGAAAATTCATATTTCTATTTTATCAGATTTTCCTGAACTCGCTTGGAACTGACTTGAATATAGAGCAACATTTGCTAAATACATGTTACCTGGCATTAGAGACATAGAATGTGTACCCCTCAGGAACTATGGGAAAACGTGTTTTATTTCAACTGCAGCATTTGATTTGAAATACATAGCATGCTTCTTTTTTAGGTGTGTTGAATATTAAGGTCATTTTATTGATTTAGGAACATAAAATGTATATGTTGCATATGGATTTGCTTTTCAGAAAACTAAGTTACCATCTTAAGATATGCTGCATTTGAATGGTGGTCCAAAACAATAAAATAAAAGCAAATGTTACTATCCTGTTTCCCCGAAAATAAGACAGTGTCTTATATTAATTTTTGCTCCCAAAGATGCATTAGGTCTTATTTTCAGGGGATGTATTATATTTCCATGAAGTAGGTCTTATTTTCAGAGGATGTCTTATTTTCGGGGAAACACGGTGTATTAAGGGGTCTTAATGACCTCTAATAGGTCATTATTATGACCTCTAGTAGGTCATAATAATGACCTCTAATAGGTCATATATCAACCTATAAGTTATCAACTTATAAGGCTGAAAGTTACCTCATTATTATGACACATTATGACCTCTAATAGGTCATATATCAACCTAATAGGTCATATATAAAGGCTGAAAGTTACCTCAGAGAAGTGTGGGGCCGGGAGTGGGGAGACAGATTTGTTCCCCCTAAAGAGGGGCTTCATGAAACACAGCGGTGTCTAGTAACTTGTCAAATGTGAGTTTTCCATTCATTTTTCAGAGAAAGCTCTCTTAGTTATTTTTGGAAAAAAAAAAGCCTTGCTTCTGCCTAGAAAAATATCTTTGAGCAAATAAGGTGGATATAAGCGAAGTTAATGCGTTAGGGACAGAGTGACGGCCCGGAAGACAGTTTTTGGCAGTCTTACCATCGGTTTTACTGAGCAGTCTTCCTGGCTTTGCTTTTGTTTCAAACAGTACTCAGACCATTTTTATGTGTGCTCGAAGGAATGTCTGTCACAAATGAAATGACTTTTAAAACTTCATTATGACCAGATAAATGATCTAGCTAGTGTCCTTTATTGGGTATTTTGAAATGAATTTCAATATGGGTTGCTATAGCAGAGATCTTGTACGCTGTATTTAAGGACGTACGTACCTTATGAATTCCAGGACTTGGTACTTCAAATGATTCAGGATACATACAAACCTTATTACTTATTAACTTGTGAGTAATATGCATAAGGGAAAATATTTGTCTCATTTTATCTTTCAAGACGCAGAATCCTTAAAAACAACAAAACTCGATGTCTTATTTTGTTCCTTGATGGATTTTAATTTCTTTTTGTCTTCTTTGTCTTACACCAGGGCGACATACCTTCGGTTGCATACCTCTTACAAAACGGAAGCGACCCCAACGTTAAAGACCACGCTGGCTGGACACCATTGGTAGTTTCCTGTTTGCTTGTGTTTTATTCCCGTTCGGTTTGTTTTTCCTAGCTACTAATAGTTTATCATTATGTAGTTGTTTCTATATCGCTCTCTGCTCTATGTACACCCTTTTTGAATCTGAAGACATATTTTCAACAAGAGAAAAGGATTGACATCTAGCTCTTCAACTGTAATAGGCACTAAATGAGCCACCTTTTGGCTGACTACCTTTAGATTAAATAACCAGTTATACCGTGGTACTGAGCTTAGCAGCAGATGTGTGGGGAGCCAACACCAGCTCCATTCTGCAGCTTTGCGTGCGATTCTGTGCAGCACAGAGAGACCAGAGGAAGTGGGTGCCTTCGGAAGTACCACCAGCAGTGATTCTTACTGAGTATCTACCTCAGCCTCATGTATATACCCTACCCAATTCTAAATAGCTAGAGGCAGTAGCATTTTTAAAGTCTCTGCGAACTACTGTTAAAATGTAGCGTGAAGAGTAGTCTGGGAAAAGAATGGCACAAACACATGGAGCCAGTGCTATGTGGGTTGATTATATTAGGACAGTAAGTGTGTGATATGAAAAAGCAATAGCTTTGTCAACAGATGAGGTGCATGGCCTTACGCGGGGACCCAGAGAGCCACAAACATTGGGGCATTCTTATTGGGTTAGAATGTTATAATGGCTTCTCTTTGCCAAATTTAAGGTGGGGAGGGTTAGTTAGGATCAGAGTGCTTCTTGTCTCACTCTGTTTTTGTAGTAAAAGTTGGTGAGTGATTGTTTTTAGAGGACCTGATGCTTAATTTGGATTCCTTTATCCTAGAAAGAAACTAAACCTACAGATGTTTAGTATGCACTACCTATTATGAACTGAGTAGCACACTATGCCAGAAATTTTTTAGGTTACAACAGAGGGGCATTGTTAGCAGTTCATGAGACATAAGGGAAGATTTGCACATGAGATACCTTTGAACATTCCATTGTTACCAGTTATGTCACTCATTTAGTAAGCTCTTTGTAAGCATCTACTCCATGTCATTTCTGTGATCATTGATACTGGATGTACAGGCATCTGTAGCTTTAGCAAGTAAGAGAAGCTTGTCTTATATGCATTCACTTTATTGGGTTGTTGTATAGACTGAGTGGCCAGATCATTATGATCTCAACTCATAATAATCTGGCCACTCAGTGTATATCCTATATAATAAAAGGCTAAGATGCAAATTATCCCCTCAACCAGGAGTTCAACCAACAAGCAAGCCGGCCAACTGCCCATGTCCCCTCCCCCAGCCAAGTTGGGGGAGGGGACATGGGCAGTTGGACATGACCCCCACTGATGCACAAATTCATGCACCGGGCCTCTAATAAAAATACACACACACACTGAGTGGCCAGATTATTATGCGTTCAGAGATCATAATAATCTGGCCACTCATTGTACATGTGTACACCACTTACCTTATGGCTAAGCATCTGGTTTAATGAGTTTTGTTCAGCCTTAGAGAATTTCAAATTTTATGCATGACTTGGTTGTTAAATACTTTCTTAGTTTTATTTATTTTTTCTTGTTTTAAATTTCATATTGTAGAATAACTTAGGAGCTATCATTGGTTTAAAGCTACATTTTCTTTTAAAATAAGAGCCCTTGGCCTCAGGCTTCTTTCACGAATCGCACAGATCTTGCTCACCTTGTATCTTATCACAAAGATTATGAATAGTGGCTTTTACTCTGTCAACAAATTATGGGCTGTTGTGTGAGTGTTAGGTAAGGACCAGTTTTGCTGACTGAGGTTCATACTTACTTTTCTAAAGTGTGGTTTTATCATGGTATTGCTCTTCCTCATCACTCTTCTCGCCCCTTTTCTTTTTCCAAAACCAGCACGAAGCGTGCAGCCACGGGCACCTGCAGGCAGTGGAGCTGCTGCTGCAGCACAAGGCCTTGGTGAACACGCCGGGGTATCAGAACGACTCGCCGCTCCACGACGCGGCCAGGAACGGGCACATGGACATAGTGGAGCTGCTTCTGTCCCACGGGGCGGCCCGGACCGCTGTGTGAGTAGTTCCCGCGTGGACTTTCTTCATTGCCCTGTGTTCCTAAATCACGTCTATCAGGGAGCAGACTTTTCTAATCCAGTTTATGGCTCTCTTCTCTTTCATAATTAGAGTCAGATGTGACCATTAAATTCTGGATTTAGAATCATCATTCATCTTTTCTTTATGAGACATATTTGAGGGATATATGCTCTTTTAATTCAGAAATAGTTGTCCAATTTATTTTGGAAGCTGTGACTTCCTGTACAAATTCAATTGGTTTTTATATTCTTTGGATTGATTAATACTTATTATTAGGAAAAGAATTAGAAGCATAGGAATAACTATTATATGCTTACCAGTATTTTCTTTTTTTTTTTTTTAAAGTTTTTTTTATTAAATTATTATCTGTGTACATATATTTCCATTGCCCCCCCCCCAAAAAAAAAAAACATTCCCTCCCTCCCCAGAGTTTTGTGTCCATTGGTTATACTTATATGCATGTGTACAAGTCCTTTGGTTGATCTCATTTCCCTCATATTTCCCTCCCCTCCCCGTTGTAATTAGACAGTCTGCTTGTTGCTTTACTGTCGGTATATTTAACTTATGGTTCATCAGTTTATAATGTTTTTTATTATTCATAAATGAGTGAAGTCATGTGGTGTTTCTCTTTCATTGACTGGCTTATTTCACTCAGCATGATATTCTCCAATTCCATCCAGGTTGCTGCAAATGATGAGAATTCCTTCTTTTTTATGGCAGCGTAGTATTCCATTGTGTAGATGTACCATAGTTTTTTGATCCAATCATCTGCTGATGGACACCTAGGCTGTTTCCAAATCCTAGCTATTGTAAATTGTGCTGCTATGAACATAGGGGTGCATATATCCTTTCTGATTTGTGCTCCTATTTTCTTGGGATATATTCCTAGAAGTGGGATTACTGGGTCAAATGGGAGTTCCATTTTCAGTTTTTTGAGGAAACTCCATACTGTTCTCCACAGTGGTTGTACCAGTCTGCATTCCCACCAGCAGTGCACGAGGGTTCCTTTTTCTCCACAACCTCGCCAACACTTGTCGTTTGTTGATTTGTTAATGTTGGCCATTCTGACAGGTGTGAGATGGTATCGCATTGTTGTTTTGATTTGCATCTCGCTTACCAGTATTTTCAAATTATTTTAAATATTCTATCCTTTCCTGTTTTTTTGTTTTTTTTTTCCTTTCTGTATATTTACTATAACAACAGTTACGAATTCAGATATTAGGCAAGGGCTGTCACACTATTTCTAAGATTTTTCACATCATTCAGATGAAACTCCGGGTCAGTTGTTTTGCAGGATCAGGGCAGAGATACCTTCGTGAGTGCTGGCCGCTACATTTACAGTTGTCATTGTAAAGACTGTCAAGCAAATGCTGTGTGTGGATTTTATATCTGTAATCTATAACTTGGTTCATGTCTCCATGTATATTCTTTTACTCTTTGCAGTTAATGAGGTGGTTGAAATGGAAATGTTTCTCATGTGTCCCATTGCTTCTGTAGGTTTGGAAGGAACACAAAGATCAGACTTACTCAGGGTACAGAGGCAAATAGGAATTACAAAGTGCAGAGCTAATAGGTTATAATTTTTATAGGTAGCCAAATGACACAGATTACTAATACAAGAGTACATTGGCGCTTTTAGTTTCAGTAAGTGTGTCTAATATCCTTTCTTTTCATTCATATGTGATGAAATACTTGGGGCAAATTCAGGGGATGAATATTCTTTCTTACTTCTTTGCTTTACTCACTTTGCATTAGGTCCGTGTATAGATATGAAATATGGACCCTAAGAGATATGGCCCTCCTGTGGATGTAGCAAGCTATTTGATAAAGCAAATAGTTGTTGGCTCAGGTGAAATAGAATAGTTTCTATCCTTGGCTTCTTAAATCAGCCATGACTACTTTAATGAATGGACCACTGGTTGGGGCATTAGGGAATCCAGGTTCTGTTTGTGACTCCATTATTGACTTTATGGCCTCAGGCAGGTTCGTTTCTGTGCCTGGTGTCCTCCCCTATAAAACATGGGTCATGCCTGTGACTTTTCTATTTCTTCAGAGCAGAGAGAGGCTTAATGAGCCCAAACACAGAGCCTGTCTTGTGGCTCGTACACCACGTGTCTGCACTGCACTCCGAAGTTTATTAATACACAAGGTTTGGGCAGAGGCAGCGAGTGACTCTGTCTTCACAGAGGCCTTCTCAGGGGACATTTACCCGGGAAAGTGGCAGATGAAGATATGTCTACAGCCAGCACTGTCCACAGACCGTTTTGCAGTGCGGGGAATGCTCTCTAGCTGTGCAGGGCACTCAGGAGCCACTAGCCATCTGTTGCTCTTGAACATTTGAAATGTAGCTATCGCTACTGTGGAACTAACTTTTAACATGAATTTTATTTTAATTAATTTAAATAGCCATATGTGCCAAATGGCCACCGTGCTGGACAGTTGGTGGACACAGGATAGTGGGGAAGGAGGGCTTATTGGTAGGAGAGGTTGGGAATGGTGTTGGATAAAGGGTGGTAAGACAATTATAAGGCAAATGCAGGGGTTGATTTAGTCTAGGGCAGCGTTGGGCAAACTCATTAGTCAACAGAGCCAAATATCAACAGTATAACCATTGAAATTTCTTTTGAGAGTCAAATTTTTCAACTTAAACTTCTTCTAATGCCACTTCTTCAAAATAGACTCGCCCAGGCCATGTTATTTTGTGGAAGAGCCACACTCGAGGGGCCAAAGAGCCACATGTGGCTCGCAGGCCACAGTTTGCTGACCACAGGTCTAGGGTTTAATAGTGTGGTAGCTGTTTCTAAATGTTGTTCCTTCTGTTCCAGACTGTTAGTCATCACACTTAAGTATCTTCTTTTCTGTTTTATTTCGTAGCTGTTGTTCACCTTTTTGGCTTCACTATTTCCTGGTCTTTTTCTTTTCAGATTGCTTTTTGTTTTACAGCCAAGAGCTTTCAAAAAATAAAAGCTTGGCCAAATTACTTATTTACTTAAAACACTTCACTGGCCCCTCCTAATGTTTTTAAAATAAAAGTCAGACTTCACAACATGGTTTCCAAGTCCCTGGGCGGTCTGACACTACTTACCTCCTCAGCCTTGTCTTTCTACACTTCCTCCGTCATACATTTTTTTGCAGTGACCTTTTAAACCTTTTTATTTCCTTAAAATGTGCTAGACTATTTTGTCTTCTAGCCTCCAAATAGACATTTTCCCTTTGTCTGGAACACTCATTTTTGGTGGCTAATTTCTTCTTTTTTAAAAAAAATATTTTATTGATTTTTTTACAGAGAGGAAGAGAAAGGAATAGAGAGTTAGAAACATGGATGAGAGAGAATCATCAATCAGCTGCCTCCTGCACACTCCCTACTGGGGATGTGCCTGCAACCAAGGTACATGCCCTTGACCGGAATCGAACCTGGGACCTTCCAGTCCGCAGGCTGATGCTCTGTCCACTGAGCCAAACCCGGTTTTGGCGGTGGCTAATTTCTAATCTCGGTTAGCATTTCCTTTTGCCTGCCTCTCTTTATTCCTTTGTCTATATATGGCGTTTCCTTCCAGTCATAGAAGTTAAGTAGTAGTATCTTTGCTTCATACTATCTTCTTACTGGAGACCCGGAACATGAAAATTGTGAACAGGTAGGGTCCTTAGGCTTGGCCTGCGTTAGAAAGGTCTGTATCTGCTATGTTTTGTTGTTTTGTTGTTAAATTGCATGTACGATGCTAACACCACAGGACTTTAAATACTGGTGGAAGGTTCAGGAACTATCTTCTCAGTAGTAATTTATAAAATGTAAGGCTTACTGAGAGCCTTTCTGTGGCCCAGGAAGTGGGGAGGGTCAGCTCAGTAATACAGCTCGGCCTTGAATGGCTGTGGAGGCCAGGCCTGGGAGAAGGAAGAATGGAGCTTACCTACTGCAAAGCCAAGTGAAGCAGAAAGCATCTTATTGAAGACCAGTGGAGGGAAATCTTGAAACCTTATAAGGCAAGTCATGATACCTGGGAATTAACCATATACAGTGTTAATTTAAAATACTGACACTTTACTTGCCATCTTCATGATTTAATTGAAAAGATCTGGGGCTTTCATAGGTTCACCATCTGTATTTTCCCCATAGAGGCTATGATCTTCAACAGTGAATTTTCCTCCTGCAAGCTTTTTGGGCCTTAAATCATGATTATGGAGGAAATATGTATAGAGTAGAAGGCCATCTATCTACTTGAGACTTTACCTTTTCCTTTGATGTAATTTTAATATTCTAACACCTTCCTGATTTTTCTTAAAGTTCCATTTTACTAGAGTACTTTATTATGTACTTTGAACTTTTGCTGTGCAAACTTTGGCATTTTTTTTAAGTGCCTCTTAAATTTGAATTTAGTTTTAATTCCTTTAACTCTGAACTTTTATTTTCATGACAGTCTAGTGCACTAAATAAGAGTCCATTTTTTCAAGAGGGAAGAAGAATTCTATTCTATTCTAGTTATTTATTTATTTATTTATTTTTAGCATATAATCTTATTTTTAATTTTTAAAATTAATTTTATTATTATTATTTTTTAAATAAATCTTCATTGCTCAGATTATTACAATTGTTTCTCCTCCCTCTCCCTCCCATAGCTCCCTTCCACCCGGTTCCTGCCCCACCCTACCTTCTGCCTTTACACCCCCCCCCCCATTGTCCTCATCCATAGGTTATATGATTTTAATCCAGCCTCTTTCTGCACCCCCACACCCCTTTCCCAATGATAATTATCAATCCACTCCCTTTCTTTGCCTCCGATTTTATTATATTCACCAGTTTATTCTGTTCCTCAGATTTTTAATTCACTTGATCTTCCTCTTCGTAAATAATACCTTTCAGCATTTCATATAATACTGGTTTGGTGGTGATGAACTCCTTTAACTTTTTCTTATCTGTGAAGCTCTTTATCTGCCCTTCAATTCTGAATGATCACTTTGCTGGATACGGTAATCTTGGTTGTAGGTTCTCACTATTCATCACTTTGAATATTTCTTGTCACTCCCTTCTGGCCTGCATAGTTTATGTTGAAAAATCAGCTGATAGGTGCTCCCTTATAGGTAACCAACTGCTTTTCTCTTGCTGCTTGTAAAATACTCTTTTTGTCTTTTGCCCTTGGCATTTTAATTATGATGTGCCTTGGTGTGTTCCTCTTTGGATTCCTCTTGATTGGGGTTCTGTACGCCAGGTGGGGGAAGTTTTCTGATATTTCCTCAAATATATTTTCAGTATCTTGCACTCTCTCTTCTTCTGGCACCCCCATAATTCCGATGTTGGTACTCTTGAAGTTGTCCTAGAGGCTCCTTACACTATCTTCAACTTTCTGGATTCTCTTTTTTTCTTGCTTCTCCAGAGGAGTATCTTTTGGCTCTTTGACCTGATTCTTGTGTTCCTCCATTCTGCTGTTGGATCTCTGCATAATAACTTCCAATTTAGTCAGTTTATGTTTAATTTTTAGTTGGGTCTCATTTAATTTATTGGCCTTTTCTAGGATATTCTTGCATAACCTTATAATCGTAGTTTTGAACCCTATATCCTCCATCTCTTTTGTTTGAACTATTTCCTTGTCTTAGCATTTTCGCTGCTTCCCAGAGTTGGTAGGATCTCTTTGTGTGTTTGGTGTCTTATATGGCCCAGTGGGTCAGCCTCCTCAGTTACCTGAGGTAGTCACTCTTGGTGCTCCCCTTTGTGGATTGCGTGTACAGCCTTGTTGTAGCTAAGTCTTTATTGTTGTTGGTATCCCTGGGAGGAATTGACCTTCAGGCCAATTGGATGTGGGGTTCAGCTGTGTCTACTCTGGGATACCTTCTGTATTGGAGACAGTCTTATATGATCAGACTTGCAAAATTGCAGAAGCCTCTGTGCTCAGCTTGGATAGGGCGGAGTCTTAGGGCTGAGCTGACAGTCTTGGCTTCCCGTCCGCCTTGCCCTTGTGCGCTCTCCTGAGTTTCTGCCTGACCTCTGCCTTCCGCTGCGGCTCCGGCTCCCCCAGTCTCCCAGTCTCTGAGTCTCTGGGTGCCTTTCTCTACAGTCCAGACTCCACCCATATGAGCCTGGGTCCATGGGGTTTCTGCTGGGGTTAGGGTTCAGTACAGTTGGGAAGGGTTCAGTGCAACTAGGAATTCCTTTCCCCTCCTGCCAGCCAGACATTCGGCCGCACTTCCTCTCTGCGTGCACAAGCGTCTCCCTACCTCAGTGCTTTGCGGCTCTGAGTCTGATCCGTGAACCTTCTCCTTCTTCCTAGGTGTAGATTTCCCACTCCGCCAGCTTTCCTGTGTTTTTGGATGAAGTCCGTTCTGATTTTAGTTGTTGTTTTTGAAATTGTTGTGCGAGGTGGCAGCTTAGGTGCTTACCTAGGCCGCCATCTTGGTTCTCCCCTCAGATTGATTCTATTTTTAATCTCAGATAATGAGAAAAAGGGTTCCTATCTTCTGAACTTCTTTGCTGCCTGAGAATATTTCTGTTGGTAAGTGTTCAGAACTTCACTGACGGTCCTTCCTCCCCGCTGCCTTCTTTACACTGTGGCCCTGTTGGGAGCCTAAGACAAGAGCTCAGAACCATTCTGAGTGCATGGAGGATATCAGAGGCTTTTTTACAGAAATGTAGCTTAGGATTTGGAACTTGATCTGCCATTAGCAGAGTTTTCTTTGGAAGGGTGCAGAATTCTTAATTAGAAAATATTATATGGACCATTGCTCCTTTCAATTGCCCTACGAATTTTTTAAAAATTAATTTTCTACAACAGATAATTTATGTTTTTATAGCTTAAAAAAACAACCACATGTTGCTCTTAGAATTTCGATGCTTTTCCCCTCTTCACAGCAAGCCAAGTGACTTGAAAAATTAAAACCCATGTGCTTGCAATTTCATGGATTTTCATAACAATTTTATTCATGGAATGTCTCCTGTCAGTTGTGATAGGTTTAGCATCAGTAAAAATGCCTTTTTGCTCACGTGTGTTTGTGATTGAGTGACCTGTATGTGCCAAGTGCAAGCTTAAATGTGCCCATCTCTCCCTCCCCCCTTTAAATAGCGGTGTAGCTCATCACAGGTGCAGTGGTAGGCAGGGGCCTAACATATCAGTCTTGAAGGGAAAGGACGTTACAGAATTATACTGTGTTCTGAACACCACTTTTGGGGTGAATCTTTAAACATTGTGGTAAATCATTGGATAAGTATTTCTTTTTTATCAGTCTTAGTGATAAAAAAGAATACTAGTAGAGAAAAAGGGTAATCTAGTACATACTGTGTGCCTTTAGATTTGCACAGGAAATGAATATCTATTCCAATATTCATGTTATTAAGAAAACAGGCTACTCTACTTTTCCTTGGTAAACCCCCATTATATCATTACAAAGCACATATGAAGTGCATTATGGGGAAATGAAGAGAATTGCCCTGTCTTTATTCTGTATCAAAAGGCAAATCTAATAATGTTAACAGCTAGCAATCATTGAGCTTCTACTCTCTGCTAGGCACTGTTTTGTGTGCTTTTGGAGGATGGATTCATTTGGTCTTCATGAATATGAAGTGGTAGGTTGTATTATTGTTCCCATCTTACAGATGAGGAAATGGACACAAAAGGTTAAGTAATTCATCTAAAGTCACACAACTATTGAGTGGCAAAGCTAGAATCTAAATTCAGGCCATCTGATTCTGCGACCCCAGCTCTATCTCTCATACTCCATTGATGCCATCTCCTCTGCTTACAACCATTAAGAGAGCTGGCTATTCAGGGTTTCTTGGTGTCATTAGGATAAAGTCCAACTCTAATACCGCCTTTTTGTTCTTACTTAATCTGGTGCCATTAAAGGTGTAAAATCAATCACAGCTTACATTTCCAGAACACCCCTTCCCCATGTGCATTCTCTTTATCTTTGTCTGTTTCTCTCTCTCTCTCTGTCTCTCTGTGTGCCTTACTCTCTTTATCCCTTTTCTTTTTCTGTCTTCTTGCTCTTCTCTTTCTTTTGTTGTTGTTCTAATTAGCTCTCTTCAGTGCCTTTGCACACACTTTCCTCTCTCCTGGAATACTGGTATTCTACTTCTATCCCCTTCTTTTCCTTCTCCTTTCACATCTAGGAAGTTTTACCAGTTTTAAGTCCTTCCTATTTGCTTCCCTCTGCTTTGTCCCACCGAGCTCTGTGAGGACAGAAGCTCACTGGTTCTTTAGTGTCTGAAAGAGTTCTTAGAGTTTCTTGTTGAATGAATATTTGCCAGGATGATTACCAAATGATATTCATAACCCCCATGTTTACATACATGTGCTCATTCTGTGTGTATTAAGTAAATAATGATTAAATGATTATTGCTAGTTCTAGTATATGTATGTTACGTGTATGCATATTCAATGTACAGCCATTTTTACATTGAGTCTATTAACTTATATCAGTAGCAATGACTCTCCAGTATTTCTTAGTAGCTTCCGATGGCAAAAAGCAATAACTTAGGAACACTTAGATTTCTGCAAAGACTTTAAAGTAAGGTTAAAATCTTCAATCACTAAAAGCTTTATATGAAATATATTTTCAAGATTATGATGGAAAGCAACAGCTAAAGGAATAGAGCAAGAATGCATTAGAGGAAAAAACACTGGTAAAATTTTCCAATGTACTGTGTTGTGATGGAACAGAAAAAAATCAGAATCAAAGCAGCATCTTCTTGGTTAGTGATTTTGTAATGTTCCAATAACCAGAAAAATACATTTTTAGAGTTTAATGTAGATAAAGCATATTATCTGTAATCATTTTAATCACTTGGAATTCACTGAATTCTGAGAGGCTTCCTTTGAAGGGGCATTAAGAGAACTGAACTATCAGAAGTGGTGCATATGACAGGTGTTAATAGACTATCATGACTACATGTGAAATCAGCAGTGAAGATGCTGACATTTTTCCACATTCTGAGCTCAGCTTTCATTATCCTGGTGTTACAGTGGCCCATAGACCTTAACTAGTAGACGCTTGTGCCTTTCCACTTTCACAGCCACATGCTGTCTTTGTCTCTAATGTCCATTGCTTCATGCCTGATTATTTCTTCAATTTTCCATATCGTATTTGGCTCCTACACATGAGCGTGCAGTGATTAGACTCTTCAGCCTTGATGGAAGGCTTTCTCCCATTAATTCCATTCATTTCAGCAGTCGTGTGGCTTATTCCGTCCACACGCCCTTCACATTCATTCACTGCATTCCGGTTTCTAGTCCTGGGTTTAAGGCCATTTTATTTGCTAATGTGTGTTCTTTACCTTCTTTGGAAGGCATTTCATATTTCACCTCATTGCTTGTGCTTTGGTTTATACTTTGTCAGTTATATACTTACCTGTTGAATGAATAATATCTCCTTTAAGATTACAGTCAAGGACAATTTTTTTAAAAGTCTTACGCATCTCTCCAAAATACCTAGTTTACATGTTAGGTTTTTAGGTTAAAGTATGTCAGAAAATATGTTATATGTAAGAACATTTTGAAAAAAATCAGTCTGAAAGCTCCCTTAGGAACTCATTCTAATGAAATTATTGATGGTTAGCCTGAATCCATGGTGTTGTGGTAGATCTAAAAAAAATATATCTTCCCTGTGTAGTGATGGAGAATATCAGATTTATCACGGTCTTCAATTATGAAACTACCATATTGGTAGTCCCTGTGTGTAACATGTGACTTTTCCTCCCTGTGTTACCTATTTTTTTTAAAAAAAGAATAAATTTAATTAGGAACACTTTGAACTGATTTTTTCACTCAAAATCTGAAAGCAAAGTATTAGCTCATTCAAATATATTAATATGGAGGAAAAAAGGTTTTATGACTTTTTTGTGTCCCTATAATAAACAGGAGAAATTGTGCATATGTTCTGCCTTCTCTTGCTCTGGTTTATGAAGTTGCCATTTAAAATCTTGTGTCTAATTCCGAGTTACAGTGGTCCACAACATCACAGAAACATGAGGATTTAATAGGCTCTGTCTCCCCTGATGCAGAGGTGTAACCGAGTACAGGTGTACCTGTTAATAATTCGGATTTTGTCATCAAAGAAAACATGCTAATTTCAAGAGAAACATCAAAGTGCTTTCTTCAAAGTAATCTCCATCGCTAGCTACACATTTCCCCCATCTTTCAGGTGATTTGCTGATACCGTCCCAATAGAACTTTTCTTGTTTTGAGGCAAACCATTCAGAGACCCAATTTTCCACTTCTTTGTATGATTTGAAGTGCTGCTTAGAAAGTGCGTGTGCCGTCGATCAGAACAAGTGGTCATCTGAAGGAGCAGGGTGCTGTCAATACAACAAAATAGGGTACATATCAAATCGCATATATCAACATATGTGCAACTCCATCTGTTGGAAAAAATTCGCATTATTAACCGGTACACCGGTATCTCTCAAACTAGCATTTGTAATGTGCCCTTCTCTGGTTCACCAACAATACAGGAAGGCTGAGGCTAGTGAATTGTGTGTAAGTGGAAACCAATCACAGTCTAAGCAGAGTAACCACAGTGTTTAAAGACCAGATGAGATAGTAAGCGTTATGGAAAGGACTATAAACATAGACTCCTGCTAATCATTAATAAAGCAGTTCTTCAGACAGTAGAAGCATCTTAGGAGACCACGGTTTTATTGTTAGTTTCTGTTTTAAAGCACTCGTTAGCTGATGGTCAGGTCCTTTGGGAAGTACTTTCATTAACTTTTTTTTCATGTTGTTACTGTGGACTTGATTTGTATTCATGTAAAGTAAGTGTGCTACAGTTATGCATTCAAGTGCACGTGATTGGGCTCTTACGTTTTATGTCTTTGAAATACACATTCTACATTTGTCTTTGTTAAAAAGTCTATGTGTGCAGTGATTCTTTTTTTTTTTTTTGATGGCATATACTGTGACTTTCTGTTTTTATTCGTTTTTGCACTTGGTGATTTAAGACCTGGCATGTTGGTTTTTGAACTCTGATTTCTGTTTTTTGATTATCATACTTACAGAGTACATCTGTGAAGAGATAGTTGACATGTGGGCATAATAATTTAGCGAATGCAATTGAGAAGTGTCAGTGTAGTGATGAGATCAGCTACTTTTGAAATAAGCTGAGATTGTCTGCTCTAACTGCATGGGGATCTGTGAAGACCCAAATTCCAGGACAGAGATGTGAGTCACGTTGTTGTAAACCAGAAAGCTGAAGTGCAATTGATAGTAGTATGCCTCTTCTGGAAGAAGACTGTTGCGGGAGAGAGGTCACACATACCTAAGCCTGGACACAAGGGACTCTGCAAATACCAATCTGTCAGTGTTTACCTGTCCCTGTCCCAATAGGAATAGTGACCAACCCACTGGTCATGGATAGCAGCCATGAGAGAAACGTTTGTTTCTTAATCCATTTGCTTCCCTGCCCCCCTTCTGTGCCATCAAAACAACTCCCGCCAAAGTCTTTAATGACTTGTCCCTAAACCCCGGAGATGCTTCTGTCTCTTCTTAACTGTGTGTCTCTCATCCAAGTGCCCTCCATTCAGTATCGGAGGTGACCCCCACCTCCTCCCTCTCCCCCTAATGTTTCACTGTTTGCTTCCGGATCTTTTTCTACACATGCAATACAGTTATAACATCTGCATTATACCGGATTTAATCATTTTTTATCCCGTTTAATACACTGCATTTTCACGTGAACTTTAGAGGCTGTTATAAGGATATATACGATAATCTAAAAACCATAAAAGATTATGTCCTGGCCAGTGTGGCTCATTGGTGTCGTCTCATACACCAAAAGGTTGCAGGTTTGATTCCTGGTCAGGGCACATCCCCAATAGGGACGTGCAGAAGGCAGCTGGTCAATGTTCCTCTCTGACATCAATGTTTCTCTCCCTGTCCCTTTACCTCTCTCTAAAAATCAATAAAAAGTATTTTTAAAAAACATAAAAGGTTATAAGAGAGATGCTCATTTAGAAAACTTCTGCCTTGGTATAGTATATTACAATAATTTTTAAATCGTATGTAAGGGAGTGGGATAGTAGATAAGAGTTGTATAATTTTTAGAATTTATAAATAAATGAAAGACTAATGATGGGCAATAATGAATATCACTGTTAATGAACAAGAAAAACATGACCTTAAGCCAAGTCAGTGGACCTTTCTCTCTGTCTTCTCATCTTTAAAACAGCAGTCGTTCTGTGTGTACAATGTCTCCTCCAGTGTGATAGTCTGTGACCTGTGAATTAGGTGGCACATGTTGAGAAGTCTGCTTGTTCTGTGATGGTGTGGTTATTGCAGAGAGTAGTGTACACACCTGTTACAGTTAACTTTAAGTCGTTTGCCATGTGGCATTGGTTTTCCTTCCAGTGGACCCAACTCCCTATCCTGTGAATTTATTTGATTTCTGGTTTCTGTGTTCATTTATATAGATGATAGAGCCTATAATTGCTACAGTAAATTATTTTTATTTGCATTTGAAAACATCTCACACATAGTGATTAATGATTTAAAATATTAATATGAACACAAGAATACAGAGTTGTGAAAAAATTCATGTGTAAGTAACAATTCATTCGACTAAAAATACCCCCTGTGATTGTCTGGTGTCAAAGTGAAGTTTCACCTCTGTTTTTTCTGTTGAATTCAGCTGCTTGTGTATATTTGATCCTTATGCTTTATGTGAATTCCGAGTCATTTCTTTAGTAAAAATAATGTATTAAGGAAGTTGAGAAAATTATTTTGCTGGTGCATTCCTTTAGTTAAGAATCAAATCACATACTTTATATACTTAACCCACCTGCATTTATTTTGCCAGTAACATATTTGGTCTGCAACCAGTGGATTATGCAGAGAGGGAGCCTATGAAATCGCTGTTGCGGCCGCCAGAGAAGAATGAATCATCATCCACTCGCCATTGCTCAGTAGTAAGTGTGGATTTAGCTTTGGGAAATTTATATCTTTTACTGAAATTGGTTGTGAAAGAAGCATAATTAAAAAAATTTCCAGCTAGCAAATTGCTTTCATTCATGGAACAGTCATTGAGCACCTCTGTGTATTAGCTCTTGTGAATTTGAAGACATAATTGGAATAAATGTATCAACAAATGTTTGTTGAAACCCCCTCTCTGTATTTTAGGCAGCATTTATCCGTAGTGAATATGACTGATAGAACTCTTATTCTCAAGGAGCTTCCATTTTAGTGGGAGATAGGAAACATTATAATTGTGTAAGCTAATCTAAATAAAATAGTCTAAATAAAATAATCCACCAACATTGCCCACTGCAGTCAGCTATACAAAGTGAGTGTGGCACTTCCAATAAAAGGAACCGCTGCTCAGAGACAAGGAAGCATAAAGACCTTGGAAATCTGAGAAACTAGAGTTTGGTGTGAGAGGTCATAAGGTGTATAAAAAGAGGAATTGACAGTGAAGAGCTAGGTTGCGATCAGATTGTGAAAAGCCTTGAATTTCCTAGGAGGAGTTTTGACTTTTCTTTCCCTGGTTAGTGGGCACCTTCAGGGTGTTCCCCATGGAGTGGGACCACAGAGGGTGGGCGGGAGCCGGACCAGACTGGAGAGGGCTGAGGAAGCTGGTGTGGTGGAGCCCAGGTGTGCAGTGTCAGGACTGGACTGCAGGTGGCGGCAGTGAGGTAGCGTTTTGGAGAGATGGATGGTGGACTCCCTACATTTGGCAACTGCTCAGATGGGGGAAATAAGAAAAAGGGCTAGGTTGACCTCTGGGACCATTAGAGAAGACTTCTTGTCCGGTAAGGGCAGTGGTAATGAACTGGAAGGGAACCTAGAAATCAGGTTAATTTCCTCATTTTAGGAATGAGAAAGTTGAGACCTAGAAAGGTTGTGATTTGCCCCGGGTTAATCAGCCATAAAATATTTTTTGAATGGATCCGTTAGAACACAAATTATTAGGTCAGTACTCACTCGGTCTCAGCATACTTAACAACTATAAATTGTGCTTATCTTATTCATTTGAACTTGAACCCTTCTGGCAGGACACAGTTGTCATTTGCCACCGTTCCTTTTATGAAAAAGCCAGAGAAATATTATTTTAAATGTGTCAAAAATAAAGATATCTTTATGAAATTCTTAGAGTCTGAGGATATTAATGCCCTTCAGAGAAAAGCAACGTGATTATCCTCCTCTCAATTAAACTATCCAATTATTATTGTGTTTTTTCTTAAATGTCGGAGACCTATACCTTCTGTGTGTCACATGACCATGGCCAGTGAATATCATTAGTTACTCTCTTGATGGTAGATACTTGATAGTAATGGTAGATATAGTAACCAACGATAATAAGTTCTGAGTTGAAAGGGATTTTTCTCTGTGTGCAATCATAAAAGCTAAGCTCTGGGATCTGCCTTCCTCCAAGCATACCAGACCCCTTCATACATTTTTTTCCGGCCACATGGGCTGTCTTGCAGTTTTTTGAATCCACCAAACATGCCCCATTGTAGGTCCTTAGCACCAGCTCTCATCTCTGCCAGGACATGTGGGACCCGAAGTGCAAATGGCTCCTTAACTCCCACATTGGACTCCGCTGCAGTCTCACCAAAGAGAGCTCCGCGTTACAGTATATGAATTGGTACCCTGCCGTGCTTCTTAACCCTGGCCGGACAGGATTTATTATTTTGTTGCTTCCCCCAGCCCTCCAGCCCCAGCCCTCCCAGCTAGAATAGGGACTGTGTGAGGGCAGGCGCTTGCTCTCAGTGTACTCAGAGCAGTGTCTGGCAGATGGCGGCTCTACGCTTGTGTTGGCTGCCGGAGTGACTTCGGAGAGCTGGTTGCTCATGGTGGACACTCGCCCCTGAAACAAGCACAGGTGCTTCATTGTTGAGTCTGAAATCCTTCACATCAGTGCTTTCTAATCTCTGCGAGCTGCTTCAGGAAGAAGAAGGGGGATGAGCGGGTGGGGGTTGAGTTCTCTTCTTCCCATTGACAAGTTTTATTAGTCTCAAGGAAAGGCTAATGGCTGTTGGGAAGCATGTTTAAATGTGAGGAGAAGTCTTTAAGCTTCAAGACTTGAAAAGCTGCTTTCCGGGTTCATACCGTGAAGTCTCTGCCCTGCTCCCTTCAAGCAACTTCTTTATCCTTCTCCTTCTTTTCATAGTTTTTAAACTGCATTTCTTATAAACTCATCAATTAAGAATAAGTGATTCATCTAAGAAGACATTCCATATCCAATTTTCCTTTAAATAAGAGTTTAATGACAGTGTATAGTATTTAATTGCTATCAAATCAGGGTATTGAACCCCTTGGGGTGTGTTGTGTTTTTTTATAATATATTTTTATTGATTTCAGAGAAGAAGGGAGAGGGAAACATTAGTGATGAGAGAGAATCATTAGTTGGCTGCTTTCTTCACGTCCCATACTGGGAACTGAGCCCTGACTGAGAACCGAACCCAGACCTCCTGGTTCATAGGTCAACGCTCAGCCATGCCGGCTGGGCCCGGCGTGCATTTTGAGTGTCTTTTGAACCTCATGGTTCTCAGACCTCTGCTTATTCAAACCAAATGTCTCCCACCCCCTCCCTTCACCACTATCTCAGATAGGCATGTGGCTTCCGCACCTGTTTGCTTTATGTTTCGTTTTTAATAGAATTCCTTAACTGTAAGAAATATGGCCAGTTTTTTTTTTTTTTAATTCAAATTTAAAACCTGTGATATGAAAAGGCTTGATCCATGTTGGTGCTTTCCTGGGGCTGGTAGAAATACTGTGTGTCCTGTATTTGGAGTTGGTATCTTTTCACTCCTGTGTAGAGAATTAATTTAGCTGAAGTGAAGTTATATAAATTGGATAGTAAATGTTTCATTTAGAGCTATCCTATGGCACCTATTTGTATAACTGATAAGAATTATTAAAATTTTAAAAAAAATATTATCATGGAATAGTAATTGAACAATTCATAGAGTACTCTGAACTATTTTCATGTTATGGAATGTTTGCAGTATTTAGGGTAGACATGGTTACAACATGCTATAGTTTAGTGAGTAGGAAAGATACATGGGCAGGAATGTGATGTAAATGTGTGTATGATGTGCATAGCATGTCCAGTAAAAGTACCATTGCACTCAGCTGGTGTGGTTCAGTGGTTGAGCTTCAACCCATGAACCAGAAAGCCAGTGTTTCATTCTGGGTCACGGCACATGCCCCAGTTTCAGGCTCGATCCCCAGGAGAGGGCATGTAGGAGGCAATGTATCAACGATTCTCTCTCATCATTGATGTTTCTGTCTGTCTCCCTCTCCCTTCCTCTCTGGAATAAATAAAAACATATTTTAAAAAATGAATTATTGGTAAGCTATGTACACATATAATACCTAAATAAAAAAATAAATGAAAATAATGAATTATTGAGGTCTATTTATAGATGTAGCCAACAATGTAGATGTAGTATTGTAGGGCATCAGATACTGGATGAATGATCTGTATGATAGGTGAAGTGCATGTATAAATTCCAGCTTTCTCTAATCTAGTTGCTGAGTTGTGTTGGTGATCATATTGTCAGTGATTCACTCATGTTCTTTGGAGCTTTGAGATGCCAGATATCCAGTACACATATAGACTCACACAGAGGAAAACCCTGGGTCATGTATTTGAAAATTGCACTATTGTTTTTTTGCTTTAACCTTTAATACGTTTGTGTTGGTTTACCTTTGGTTTTCTTCATTGTTCAGTCATTGTTTTTTAAATTCAGATAGCTTTCAGCAATTCTGATTCCAATTCCATTTATTAAATTTCTGTTGGCTACTGTTGAATACACTATCTGACCCATTACTTTTTTTTTTTTTTAAAGCTTTCAATTCTATTCCCTAATGCTATCCATTGGTGACTTCTCTCTATTTTTGTCTTTTTTAATCTCCTGTAATACAGTTCTCAGTCTCTCTCTAGCACTTCGTTCCTTTCCATGAGCTGCATTGGCTCACTACTAAGATGAATCTGGTCTAACTTTTGTATTCTCTTATCCATTTTCATTTTCTCGGTTTTGAAAAGTAACCATTCCAGTGATTAAAATATGTTTCTATCTTTGAGGTTACTGCTGTTCTAGACGTCTTAGTGTTTTTATACTTTATTTTTCACATAATTTATTTTGAACTAAATAGACCAAGTTTGAGTTCAACTCTATTAGAATAAGTTAGTGGAGCGGAGACAGGGAATTGATCATTTTAAGTGGGTATTTGGGGTTACTTAAAAAAAAAAAAAAGCTTATTGGTGACAGAATGAAGTTGTAAAACTTTAAAGAGATGCAATTTAGAATCAAGGAAACAAGATGCCCAGAGTGAAAGAGCTATCCCATGTAACGTTTTAAGTGGAGAGGGGAGGAGGGCGGTCATTTAAATGGATTGAATATTAAGGTTTTGAGTGACGAATGAATGGAAATATTGGGAATTGGTAGATAGAGTAAGCTAAGTAATGACGTTCAAGCTTACGTCAAGTGAAGGTCATCTTATTGGCTTTCTCTGGTCCATAAATGTTGCTAACTCTGGCATCTCCTTCTTTCTTCCCAGGTGCATGCTGCTCAGCGCAGGGATGGACCTCTCGTTCTCATAGGCAGCGGGCTTTCTTCCGAGCAACAGCACATGCTCAGTGAGCTGGCAGCCGTTCTTAAGGCTAAAAAATGTGCTGAGTTCGACAGCACAGGTGAGGATTCTCTATTCATTTTTGGTAGAAAAAAAATTTAAATAGGTGATTCCTTTGTAGAACCCCATTGGGTTATCACTATATACTTTTCTACTTGTTATAAATCTAAAATCTTCCTATAGTTATAAACCACTTATAGGTTTAATTTGGTTAGGAAATGTAAAGTTTGCTATTAGTTTAGTACAGAACAATATATCAGAAAAGCAAACTTTTGCATTTGCTAATGACATAAATTGTGGTGCATGTAATGCTTTAAATCCTCAGTTTAGACTTGAAAATAAAGGGAAACATATGGTATATGCTAGTGTGACTTTAAGATATTTGCAATGATTTTTCATGTTGGTGGCACAACTACAGAATGATAGCCAAAGAAGGCTTCTACACTTACAAATATTTGTTTTTGAAGAAAATCCAGGTAGAAGTTTATAAGGTGTAGACTATTATAAAATGCAGACTGGTTAAATAATTATTTTGGTTTATGTATCTGTTTCTCTTTTTGTTTTTTGTATTCTAGTGACTCATGTCATTATTTCTGGTGATACAGTTCAAAGTACCCTGAAATGTATGCTTGGGATTCTCAATGGATGCTGGATCCTGAAATTTGAATGTAAGTGTTAGATTTGAGAGAATTACAAAGTGAATTAAGTAGACTAATTTCATTTTCATAGTTTATCTTTATTGATTTTGGAGCGGAAGTGAGAGGGGGAAGAGAGATAGGAACATTAGTGATAAGAGAGAATCATTGATCCTGCATGACCCCCTACTGGGGATTGAGCCCATAATCCAGGCATGTGCCCTTGACTGGAATAGAATTTGGGACCCTTCAGTCCGCAGGCCTATGCTCTATCCACTTAGCCAAACCGGCTAGGGCTGTATGGTAGACTTTTTAAGCCCAAGAAATCCATATTACTATTAAGTGATCAATTTAACTTAATAAATGCATCTTTTAAATATACTGTTAGGGAATAAAAGTACTTTATTGCTTTTCCTCTATAATTTCTAAAAACTTATTTGTAAACACTCTTAGCCTTTCTCAGCTAATCTGATATATTTTAGGAAGCTGCTGGGAAATTTAGACTATCTTGTGTAACACCCAATTTGGGGCAATTATATCAACCATTATCTAGACCTTGCTGCAAGTGTCTCCCCATTACCCGCTCTTGTTGGTAGTCAGATAATACCATCATCAGAGCTGCCTTCATCTTCCCTTCTCTTGACTTGTTTGCTTTTCTTAACCTTGGATTCACTTAGGACTTACAGACAAATAAAAAGAAAACTCACACAAGGTTATTTTCTACTCCTGAAGAGCAATATTATCTACTTTGGTTACAGTGGCTAAAATAGGACAATAGATTGACCTTTTTGTAGAAAAGAATAGTGGTGGTAAAGGGGTTAAGGAGGAGTCTTGTGATACAGTTGAGTATTTTTATCCTAGTGGGGGTTACCTTTCAAAGGACACACAGGTAATTAAATTATATATCTATAGACACACACATAGTACACACACCTTTGTAACTGATAAGATCTGACTAAGCTATGGATTGCATCAATGTCAGCATATGACTTTGGATATTGTGCTATAGTTGTGTAAGATGTTAACATTGGTCCCTGGAGGAAACTGCCTGGGACTTCCTATGAATCTAATTATTTCACATTAAACATTTAAAGAAAGAATAATTATATATATATATATATATATATATATATTTATGAAACTTTCTTTTTAGGAAGCAAATAATGGGTCAGAATTAGTTTTTAAAAACTTTGTTTTATGGCTTTGTGCTTTGAAGTTTTTATGGTAGAAATGCTTGATTTATTAATATCTTAATTTTATTATTAATTTAATCTATAGTTTGAAGTTGATTTGGCTTATAAAACCGTTTCCTTTTAGCATTTTGTATTCATGTACTTTAAAAAAAGCTTTTTACTTATTGATTTTTAGAGAGGAAGGGAGAAAGAGAGAGATGGATTTGTTGTGCCGCTTATTTATTCATTTACTAGAGGCCTGATGCACGAAGATTCGTGCAAGAATGGGCCTCCCTCCCCTGGCTGCCGCACTGCCTTCACTGCAGCTGGAGCTGCCTTCCTATGATGCCCAGAGGCCCAGAGCAGCTGGGGCCTTGCAGAAGGCCTGCATCACTGCCATGGTGATGGCACAAGTGTCCCACCCTGCCCCCACCTGCTTGGTGCCTGCATATGCAAATTAACCCACCTTTGTTGATTTACTTTGCATACCCATTCCTGATTGGCTGGTGGGCGTTGCGAAGATAAAGTTAATTTGCATCTATTATTTTATTAATGTAGATTGGTTGATTCTTGTCTGTGCCCTGACCAGGGATTGAACTAGCAATCTTGGCCTATTAAGATGAATCTCTAACCAACTGAGTTACCTGGTCAGGGCGGTGTTAATATCCTTTGTAAACACAGCTACCATTTGTCTTGTAGCTGGTCTCCATGATGTGTTCCTGTCCAGCTAAGAGGATGTGACTGGCAATGGTCCCCTCTGACCTCATCATTCTGTTATTAGTCTCTTCCAGTCATGACCAATTTAAAAAATGTGGTCCGAAAAAAAAAATCCTGTTTGTCTCATTCCTTTTTGTGTGTGTGTGTGTGTGTGTGTGTGTGTGTGTGTGTGTGTGTGAAACTTCTTTTCCCTTTTAAATTCATGGCAAGTCTTACTGGGCCTCAATGTTTAAAAAACTGATTTAAAATGGTTCCATGATTCTAGATGCTTTTGTACTGAATCTGTGTCAGAAATCTCGCCAGTGGTTACAGGAAGGAATGCATTTTCATAATAAGGTGTCAGTAATAAAGGAGCCATGTGAAATTTTGAAAGTTACGGCATTTACCACTTAACTTGAGTATATGGTTCTTGTGAATATGCTGAACTTGCATCTGATTACATATACAGGCTACATGATTCATGTCCATAAAATCCGCCTTCTTTAGGAAATGGAAGTTTTTGTCAATTGAATGGCTTGTCAGTGTCATTTTTATAGAATCACTGATGTACTCTAGCTGACTTAATAGGGTGCTATTTGGTGATTCTCACAGTAGTCAATAACGTATACTAATATCAGTGATTCTTTCAGTAAAGGATGGATGGAATCTCTTATTGACGTCCATAACCAGCCGTGGGCAAACTACGGCCCGCGGGCCGGATCCAGCCCCTTCGGCTGTTCTATCTGGCCCGTGGAGCCGAAAGAGCGGAGGGGTCTCTTGCTCTCCCCTCCGCTCCTTCACCAGCAGCCCAAGATGAGAGTGCCAGCATGGTCAGGTTGCTTTTGTTCCGGCCCTCCGGTCCAGTTTAAGAACCCATGTGGCCCTTGAGTCAAAAAGTTTGCTCACCCCTGTACCCTACACTTTCTAATACAGAGTCCAAAGAGAAATAGCTTTAGGGCTTGAGGCAATTACTTTAAATAGTCACTGGGTTTGTAAAAAAACAGGCAAGAATGCTCAAAATGCCTCTTTTTCCTAATATATATTTCTTGCAGTTTCTATATTCTTAGTCTTAGGCATCCAGTTTGATTTTAAAAAGTTCAGGACTATTCAAAACTATCTGAAAACCATGTATATTAAAGAAGATATGGAACAGAGCTTTCAAAGTTAATTGTAAAGTTTTGTGACTCATTAAAACTAGATATTGCATTTGATGTTATTCATTAGTTTATTGGAGACAAAAATCTTTACTGGCTTAACTATTAGAAACTTTAATATAATCTATTTTAATGGGATTTTCCATAAACTACGGAGATTCAAGGGGAAACTAAATGTTCTCTGTAGATAATTGACTTATTCAATAAATTAAACAAATTAACAAAAAGAAAAACTGTTCAATTTTTTTGGAAGTTTTCTATTTAAACATGTTTTGTCTTTGTTAGTTAATAACCCTTATTTTTTTGTGGTGTATATGGAGAGTGTATTAGAATGTTTCACTTAATGGATTTAGCATGAGGTTCAGAAAATCGGCCATAATTTTGCTGCTGCACCATTCTGTCTTATCATATGTATTTTTCAGGTGTTTTATGGAAATAGGAGCTAGAGACAGGAAAAGGTCCTTCTTCCAGATTAAATGTTTGGCTGAGATTCTATTTTAGTTCTAGTTTTAGTTCTAACCTCCTCATAGGCAACTTATACCCAGCTCTGGGTAAGGGTGAGTTTTGGTAGGGACGTGACTAGAATGAAATAATGGAAAATATGCGTGTCATTCCATTTATCCCTTAGAGTATAAATAAAGTGGAACTGCATCCTAAAGATGTAAATGAGCTGTCAGTGAGGACATAGCTTCTGAGCTGCCCTTTTAGTCCACTGCTTTCAAAACTTCCTCTCGTCTAACCTTTAAAAAAATTTAATTTTAATTCTGCCTCTTTGTTTTTCATCATTGTAAAAGGGAGAACAGATGGCTGTCATCTCTTCTTTAATAATCTCTCCCCCTTCCCCACTTCATTTAAGTTTAAATATAATTGCTGCTGTAGAAGTTTTGAAAGTCCTCAGCACCTAAGGGAATTGCTGTGGGAATGTGCCAAACAGTTGACATTGGACTTGAGTCTGTGATGTTCGGAAGGGCCAAATAGGGTGTTTTTTTCCTTTTTGTTTTAAGTTGGGGAAAATGAAGCCATTATGTCATTTTATTATAAACTTTGTAATTAGATTAATATGTTTTTACTTTTCTATTGAAATTTATTTCTTCAAATGAATATTGAGAATGCTGTGGAATTTTAAACATAAATGTAATTAATTTTTTATTCAAACTTGGCTAATTATAAAAAAATGAGCATACCAAAGCATTTATATCAACTAAGATTGATTAGGCAACTTCATGCTTACAGAAATTCTTTACCAAAATTTTGTAAAAATAAAAATAAACATCCTTTGGTCTAATAATTTCCCTTCTGAGAATTTACCCTAATCAAGTAATGAAGATAAAAGAACAAAACACAAAATTATTTGTGTTATTATTTCTAGAGGCCGGGATGTTCTTGAGCCTGGCCTGTACTCTCTCCCAATCCTGGATTGCTGACTCCTAATGGCTCACCTGTCTGCTGCCTGATTGCCCATAACCAGCTCTGCCTGCCCTGTCTGATTGCCTCTAACTGCTCATCTGCCTGCTTGATTACCTCTAACCACCTCTGCATGCCTGCCTGACCTCCCCTAACCACTCTCCTGCCTGCCTGATCGCCCCTAACCACTCTGCCTGCCTGCCTGCCTGCCTTCCTGCTTGCCTGATTGCCCCTAACTGCCTCTGCCTCAGTCCCCGCTGTGAGGCTTTGTCTGGAGTAACTTCCAGAAGGTTATTTGGCTGTCCAGTCTAATTAGCATATTACGCTTTTATTATTATAGATAGCAAGAAATTGGGGAAATAACCTAAATATGAAATAAGAAAATTTTGGAAGTCTTAGCAACATTCTCTGAAAAGCATTATATTTTTATAGGATTATTAACACTGGAGTATGAAAAACAGGATTGTTTCAGTTTTAAAATGTATAGGACGATTAATATCTCTACTTTCAACAATATATAAATGTGTGAATGCAAACAGCAATTAAGTAATCAAAAGAAAACAGTAGTAGATTAGTAGGTAGATGCCTGTTTATTTATAACCATTTTAAAAACAGTGTGTCTGTTCAGCAGAACTCAAGTTCTCTGGAAAGGAATTCTATTTCTCAGTTGTAATAATAGTTCTTCTTTATAGTTTTTCAAAGAGTAATTAGATAGATGAGGGCTTCAGTCTCAGGGAAATTTTTTAAAAACTTTATTTAATTTTTCTTTTGCTCTTAATAAAATTGGCCTTATTTTTCTTATCACCCAGTTTTTCAAAAATGTCTGTAATGTATGTTGCTTCCCCATTTTTTTGTCATTTATTTAAAAAGTTTCCTTCGATGAATTCTTTTTTATCAAGTTTAGTGATATCATAGCCTAGTTTACTAAAAGGACTAATAGAAAAGCATTTAAAAAATGAATTATTTTGTTTTTACAATGTGAGTCTTATTTTTCTAATAGAATCGGAAGGGAAGTTCTTCAAAAAATGTATCAATATGCTTTTTTTTTTTTTTTTTTTAATTTTATTTTATTAAGGTATTTTCTGTGTACATAGTTTACCATTGCCCCCCCTCACCACCCATTTATGCCCTCCCTCCCCAGAGTTCTGTGTCCATTGGATGCACTTATGTTCATGGATACCAGTCCCTCGGTTGTTCTCCTGTCTCCCCCCAGGTCTCCTTCCCCTCCCCCCTGTCATTTGACAATCTGCTTGTTTTATGGTGACCATCTCAGGCTCATATGAATAGAGTCCGCTCCTCTTCTGGTTTTCACTGCCCCTTCCCCTGGGACCCACTGCTTCCCTTAGGACACTCGGCTCACCCGGGGCACTCGACCCCATGGGACACACGGCTCACCCGGGACACCCTTCCCCCTTCCCCTTTGGGGGGTACGGCTTACCCGGGGCACATGGCCCCCTGGGACACTCGGCTCACCCGGGGCACTCGGCCCCCTGGGACACTCGGCTCACCCGGGGCACTCGGCCCCCTGGGACACTCGGCTCACCCGGGGCACTCGGCCCCCTGGGACACTCGGCTCACCCGGGGCACTCGGCCCCCTGGGACACTCGGAGCTTCTTGCTAGCATGGGGGGCAGGCTGGGACAGCTGCAGTTGGTCTGAGATGGTTGCAGGCGGGGGGACCACCTTCAACGGTGTCTCGTTCAGTGTGGGAGCGGAGCAGCTGCAGACATGGAGGCTAAGTTCTGAGGTCGCCCACTCCCTGAGCCCAAGGCGTGGTGAACTCTGTTCTTGGTGGATTTCCTTTATTCTCGGCGCCAGTGGCGAGTGGCGGTGCCAGGTGCAATATTGACGGTCACTCCTGTGGTTCAATTATCACTGTAGTTTTAAAGTTTACATGGCGGTGGTGGTGAGAGCTTTGGCTTGGCCATGTGGCATCGGAGGATGGGCTCGCCTGAGTGGGTAATGGAAGGCACCGTGCCATTTCCTCACCAGCACGCTCCATTTCCCTCCCAGCATGGTGGGTGTGCTGGGAAGATTGTGGGCAGGCTGTGATGGCTGCATGGGGAGAGTCCGCCCTCAATGGTGTCCTCTTTGTTGCGGATGTGGAGCTTCTGTGGATGCAGAGGCTAATTTCTGAAGCCACACTCTCTATGAGCCCGGTGTGTAGTGAGCTCTGATTTCGGTGGATTCCCATTCTTGGGGGCGGCGGTGGGTGCGGCAGCGATGGTAGCTCCTGTGGCTCAATTTCCCCTGTAGTTTTAAAATCCGCGTGGTGGTAGTGTCTGATGCTTTGGCCTGGTCATGTGGCAGCAGAGCGAGGATTCTCCGGGTCTGCCAATGGAAGGCGCAGCGCCAGCACAGCGTGCGCGAAGGCCTGGCAGAGCAGGCCGCGGGCGGTGGCGGAGAGACCCCGCGATGTCTTAGTCTTTCAGACTTAGTGGAACGCTTCCTCTGAGCCAGGACAAGCAGCACCACCACCACAAATATTGGCCAGCTCAGCGCTGCCCCTCTACAGGTGACAGTAGGGGCATCCTCACCTCGGTAGGCCTTTGCTCTTGGAGGTCTTAACCAGTGGAAGGCAGCACGGTACAGAACTGCCCCACCTTCTCAGTCCTCCGCTCGCCGTAGTTTTAAACTCCACATGGCAGCTGCGGCACCCTGCTTGGTGTCTAACTGTAGCCTTCCCATTTCTGGGGCGAGCTGGTTGTGCGGGAGGGGGGACGCTGTGCCCGCTCCTGTAGGACTGTGGGCGGGCTGGGAGGTCTTGCTCACGCTCATGGGCTTCTCGTCCAGGCAGGAGCCGAAGGCGCGGCGGCAGCGGCCCAGGCGGCGGCGGTGGCAGCGGCGGCAGCGGCAGCGTAGGCCCCCATCAGCTCTGTAGTGGCGGCAGGGCTGGCCCACTCCCTGGGCCCCGGGCAGGGCGAGGTCTGGCTTCCCTCATTTCCGGCGTCAGCGGCTGGTTCAGTTTCGCTGTAGTTTTAAACTCCACATGGCGGCGGCGGCGCCCTGCTTGGTGTCTAGTTTAGTTTTCCCACTTCTGGGCTGGTTGCAGACGGGGAGCCGCTGCGCGATTTCTTCGCCTGCACAGTAAGCGCGGGGGCTGGGCCGGCGGGGAGATACTACACCATCTCTTCGCCCGCCCGGCAGCGGCGAGTGCGGGGGCCCGAGTCCTGGCACCCGCTTCTCTCCAGCACTAGCGGGCTGGGAGGTCGCGCTCACGGGCTTCTCGTCCAGGCAGGAGCCGAAGGCGCTGCTGCGGCGGTGGCGGTGGCTGCTGCGGCGGTGGCGGTGGCTGCGGCGGCGTAGGCCCCCATCAGCTCCGTGGCGGCCGGCGGGGCTGGCCCACTCCCTGGGCCCCGGGGCGGAGCGAGGTCTGGCTTCCCTCATTCCCGGCGGCAGCGGCTCCGGCAGGTTCAGTTTCGCTGTAGTTTTAAACTCCACATGGCAGCAGCGACGTCCTGCTTTGCGTTTAGATGTAGCCTTCCCATTTCGCCAGCTTTCCTGTGGGTCTGGTGCGATCCCTTTTGGTTTTATCTGTTGTTTATTTCCAAATTGTTGAGGAGATGGCGGCCCAGGAGACTCCCTGGGCCGCCATCTTGCTTCGGTCTCCTCAATATGCTTTTGTTGTGAGTTATGTAAGTGCCTATTTTGGACCTAATGACTATATATATATATATATATATATATATATATATATATATTTAATTTTAATTGATTTGAGAGAGAGAGAGGGAGAGAGAGTCACCTGATGTGAGAGAATCATTGATTGACTGCCTCCTGCACGCCCCCACTCCAGACATGCGCCTTGCCGGGAATGGACCGTGGCCTCCTGGTTCACAGTGGATGCTCACCCACTGAGTGACACTGGCGGGGCTCTAGTGACATGTTCCTTAGGACTTTTGCTTTTGACAGTGATGTTTGATTCTGGATTTTAATTATTTTTAGGACATTTGGTGTTAACTAAGAGTGATACTTCATTCTGAGTTTCAGTGCTACTAGTATTCCAGTTACAAATCTAGATGTTTATGATGGCATGTGTAGAGCATACTTTTCATCTTACTTTTCCAGTAGCTCCAGAACAATTCTTTAACATACGAATTTATTTATAGCTCTAGTTTTGAAGAGACTGGGCAAATTCTGGGGCCTTCCACAGAGGGGCATTTCCCCCCTTTGGACATTTAGCAGATCTCCATATTGAAGAATTAGTCTGTCTTCATTGTATCTGTAACATGGGTGTGTAGCAGTGCATTCAGGAACCCCCTTTTCCTACCCCTTGCCATTTGTATGATTTTTTTTTTCTTTTAAAACGATGAAAATAACTAAGCTTAATATAGATCCATGGGTATCACTACTGGTTCACACAGCTAAAATAAACACCTATAGATACATATATGTTTATGAAGTAGGAAGTAAGAGTGACTACTAGAGATTTAGAATAAAGGAATACCTTTCTGTATAGTATAAGCTTCTTTTATGGAAAAAAAAAATATCGTAGCCTGGAATTTATAAGCTGCTTTAGTATGCACAGATTCCAGGTGTTGCTAAAGTGGCCAGAGCCTCATTAGTGATTGTGAGTTAATAACTGAGTTAAGCAATACTTTGGGAATTGGGCTGCTTACCTATAAATAAAAACTAATACCATCAGGGCCAACGGAAAAGTTGCTGAAATGGTAGACATGATCAGGAATACACCTGAGCTAAAAGATTCTCTTAGCTTTAATAAGATAAGAAATTCATTCCTGCATTTTTGCAAAATGATAGCTTCAGTCAAAATTTTAAAATATGGAGACATGTAAAACATAAAAAAAGATGCAAGACTTATCTTTTGTCCATCTGGTGAGACTCAGTGGTTGATCGTTGATCTGTGAGCCAGGAGGTCACAGTTTGATTCCCTTTGGGGGCACATGCCCCTAGTGTGGGGCGTGCAGGAAGCAGCTGATCAGTCATTCTTTCTCATGATTGATGTTTCTGTCTCTCCCTCACCCTTCCTCTCTGAAATGAATACATTTAAAAAAAAATAAAACATACCTTTTTATTTATTTTTTATTTTTTATTTCCCCCTATCAAAAAACATATCTTTTATAACAACAGTGGCTGGACATGTTTAATAATTTTGGCATATACAGAAATCTATGTTTGCATAAATAACATAGCTTACCCATGTTAAGTCATTTCAGTTTGGAAATTATTAGTGAGAAAGCTAACAGTTTGTCTTGCATACACTTTTTTCTTCAAAAGAGAATAAGAGCTTATTTTTGTGCTAAACTATTTTAGGGCAGATGATGGAATAATATGGAATTTATTAAGTATGTATTACAACTATAAAATATATTGGTTAAATTTTACAATTGTGATGTATGTTATGATATATATCATACTTTCAGCAAGTTTATGAGTAGGAATGTTGGGAAAGTTCTGATATTTTCCTAACACGGAAAGTAGACTTAAAAATTCCTATTGGAAATTAGCTTTTTAAAAAATATATATATTATTGATTTTTTACAGAGAGGAGGGAGAGAGATAAAGATTTAGAAACATCGATGAGAGAAAAATCATAGACCAGCTGCCTCCTGCACACCCCCCACTGGGGATGTGCCTGCACCCAAGGTACATGCCCTTGACCGGAATCGAACCTGGTAACCTTCAGGCTGATGTTCTATCCACTGAGCCAAACCGGTTAGGGCTAGAAATTAACTTTTATTGGATAAACAATAAAACCTTAAAACATCTTCTGTATTTAGGCTTGTTCATTAGGCAATGCTTTGGCTGGGAGATGCTTCCATTTCCTCATTGATGTTATGTATCACCATTGAAATTGCTGAAAGTTTATTTTATAGTTTTTTCATTCTTGTTTAGTTACTCAAAACAGTGTATCTCAAAACAGGTTCACTAGGAAGTTGATATAAATGTGTAATTATCGTGTCTACTGTGCAGCACATCTTCATTCTGAAACTCCTAGGACCCAAATTAGAGTGGTGACCTTGGCAGTAGGTTAAATAAACCCATTGGACAAAGCCAAATGCATTGTTCCCCCCACACCTCCTTCCCCAAGGCAGTCAGCAGTTTATGCCATTTCATGTACCTTTTGGCTAATCTCTTACAAATAAGGATCCTCCTATTACTCATTTAATAACTGGTTTTTTAAGAGTGGCACAATATAGTAAATCTGAGTAGAGAATGCCTGGCATTTCCTAAGATGCTTTAAAAGAAAAAGAATGAAGATTAAAGAAGAAGAAGTATTTTTAAATTCATCTAGGAGTTGGAGGCTATATGAGTTCTCATCTTAGTTGTGTCACAGGGAAAGCTACTTCCGCCTCTTAGGACTTAGTCTCCTTATCTGTGAAAGGAAGAGACTGATTAGATGCAGCATCAGGCCAAAGCAGATACAATTTGTGTGGTTGTGTCCAGCACACCCATTTAATTTTTGTGTCTGTGAGTGTGATGTGTATTTTCCCGCTCACTGCTGTCTCCACAACTTCCTGCTGATTAACACCAGGCCCCTCACAGCTGTTTGGGATCTGATTGCCCTTGTAGACATTATAGTTAACAGCCCTTGGACTGGATGTCACGCCAGCTTGTAAGAAATTGTTGATGTTTCTTACGCTAGGACAGCAGTTCTGACAGAGCACTTTGTCACCGTTCAAAATGTTGTTTTTTAGTTTTCAGCGGGGGAAACACGCTATATATTTCTTTAGTTGGAGCTTCGTTAGGTAGCCTAGAGAGTTGGCATGTTGTTCCTTAGAATAAGAAACTATCAGGGATGTATTCATTCAGCTCAGTAATTAACTGGATTTTCTGCCTCACTTTACAGAAATTTACTGCACAACTGCCACAAAGCTGAGAGGTTTATGACTTGAAGCATATTTACACTCTAAGGCACTCGCATCTTCCTGGGGAGGTGCCACACTTCCCCGATGTGCCTGCCATCTCATTCTCTTGATGCCAGCTTACCTCATTCTAGTATCTATTAAGGCTCCATTCTGTGGAGTGACTAATGTCAGCACATTACCAGGATTGATAGATACTATTCTCATATGCTTTTTTGACAGTAAATAAAACCATAATGAATAAGCAACAGGTATAGTTATGGCCCACTTACTTACTTCTGTAATTAGACATTAGCCGTCCACTTGTTAGAATAGATTCATAGGAGTGTTTGGGGGTAAGTCCTTGGCCTTATAGGTTGGTATATTCATTTGTCTAAAGATTCTGTTATGGATGCTCTGCAAATATTAAGAATGGAGATTTAGAAATGGGGCTCTGTGCTTGATAACAAGTTGAAGTAATAGTTTACATGTAAAATAATGAGTGTGATGTAAGTCAGTGATATAGCTAGATTGCTAATGTTTTGGGAGCTTGGTGTTAAATATGGAAATAGCATATGACGTAATGTGAACACACTGGCAGTGTTTCTGGGATAATACTTTGACTTAGCCAGACATTTTGAGGTTCATTTTTAATACACAGTAAAGTTGCTATTTTAATATTAGCTTCATTAGAAAAAGTTTTTAACTCATTGAATGATTAAAAATTATATTTGGAAAATATGTTTTACTTCATGCAAAAATAATTGCTATAGAACCATGACATTTATGATAAACTAGTGAGAAGAATAAGATTTAGACATCCAGTGTAGCAAACATGGCTAAATAGGACTCTTTTATTAAAAACATTGAGGGAACGTGAAACCAAACACAGGCAAAACTAACAAGTTAAGAATCACAAGATAGGGGATTGTAGATTGGCCCAGATTTAGTGTTGCATTTGAATATGCAGAGTAGCCCCAAGTCTGGAAAATATTTAGCCTCCTGACAAAGCTCTGCGATCGGAGGGACCGAGTATTGGGTTGTTCAGTCTTCTGACTTACGGATGGGGCAGCGTCTGGGAACATCTCCGCTGAAGCATCTCCAGGGCGGGGTCGCTCACCACGTCATCTCCGGAGGGTGACCTTGGCGTGCGCCTGTGGGATCCCAAACGCGATGCAGGCTCTGCTTGTTGATTGCTTCAAGCGCCGTGGAGCCCTGTGGTGGGCCACCGAGCACTTCCCTTGTCGGCTTGCTCCTCGTCCAGTGTCAGAGGAGACGGGACTGGGAGAAGCCTGTTGCCGATGGTGACAGGCACTGTGAGGGGGAGCCCTGTCGGTGGCCGCTGAGCCACGTGCCGTGGACCAGAGCTCGTGTGCTCAGTCCACAGGAGATGCCACATGACTGGGAGAATGAGCGTGCGGCTGACAGCGGTCAAGTTCACATTGCTGTGGGCTGAACTAAATGGGGCTTTTTATTCACCTTCGTTTTGATAACTTAATTTTATTTGTTTATGAAGCACTGTATTGATTTTGGTTTTTCAGAAAGGAAACAAGTTTGCTAGTGTCAGTATGACTTCATTGCTCAGTCCTCTGAAGGAAAGATTTCTTTTCTCTTTATAGGGAAAGCCCATTCCGTTACACTTGTTTTGGCATAAGTAAAGTTTCTATTTTTATTTTGAAATAATACTTAACCATGAAGAAGAAGAAGAATCGCTTAGGTAAATCGCTTACTCGCAGTGAGGAAGAGGCCATGCTCACTTGATGATTTATTTCCTGTTCTTGTTTTTTGTCAGGGGTGAAGGCATGTCTGCAGAGCCAGCAGTGCGAGCCGGAAGAGGACTATGAGATTCCTCAAGGACCGCAGAGGAGCAGGCTGAACCGCGAGCAGCTGGTAATTTCCTTTTGCTACTATTTCATTGCTTTTCTTTCTGAATATTATTATCGCATCAGGAAAAACGTCGCCTGCCCTTTCAACAAGGCCAGGTGACTGATTAAAATTTTAATTGTGCTGATTTCCAGCACTTGCTTCTAAGAGATGGTCACGAAGAGCAGTAAAACCCAGAAGGTAATCATTTCCCACTGTTAATGGGTTTTTGGCACCTCGAACGTTGCCATAAACCTTTCAGAATCTGAGCTGAAGTCGCAGATACAGGAAGGAACTTGAAAGAAGACTTACAGCTGCTGCTCGGATTTAGCTACCATATGTCTTCATTGCCACATATTGCCGTTTTAATGGATAATGTTCCATTATCCTGTTGATGTACATTAGAAATGATGATGAAGAGAAATTTTCATACAAGGGAATTCTGAAACTTTTTTTTTTTTGTTCATAAAGCACACAGAGTGTGTTTCATAGCTGATTGGACCCTTGGCCACGGCGTCAGGATGTATTGTGCTTCATGCAATGCATCTCTAGACCCTGGAGCCTCAGGCTGTTACTATATAGGGACCTGACTGTATATGGGCAGAGTGACAAAAGTCCATGGAAAAGGTGGTCTCCTTATAATTTAACTTGAGCCCGTATCCTTGAAGCACATTTCAGATACCCAGGAATCCTTGGGCTTTTAGGTCCCACCAATTAGGAATTAATTTTCTGATAAAAGAAATTTGATGAACTGTTTTCGTCTACTTTTTTGTGTGGTTATTTTATACAGAACATATCTAAAATCTGATGGGAGTCCAAAGTACCTGAGATGGTGACTGAGTCTTAGGGAAAAAAGTATAACTAGGAAACCTATAAACCTAGGAAAACAAGTCTTTTATTATGACCCAGAGAGTTCACTAGAAATAAACCACATCTTAGCGCCTCCTTAAGTAACATCTTAACTGCTCCTGACTGTATTTTTAATTCCCTCATTTATATGCATTGTTTTAAAATATTTTGATCTGCTTTTAACAGGCCTTTTTCTTTTAAATTTATATATTTTTAATTGATTTCAGAGAGGAAGGGTGGAGAAGGAAGAGAGAGAGAGAGAAATAATAATGAGAGAGAATCATTGATGAGCTGCATCCTGCACGCTCCCTACTGGGGATGGAGCCCACAACCTGGGCATGTGCCCTTGACCAGAATTGAACCCAGGACCCTTCAGTCCATAGGTCAATACTCTACCCACTGAGCCAAACCAGTCAGGGCACAAGCTTTTTCCTTTTGTTATTTCAGTTGCCAAAGCTGTTTGATGGATGCTACTTCTACTTTGGGGGGATCTTCAAACACCACCCCAAGGACAACCTTATTAAGCTCGTCACCGCAGCGGGGGGCCAGATCCTCAGAAGAAAGCCCAAGCCCGACAGCGACGTGACTCAGACCATCAACACCGTCGCCTACCACGCCAAACCTGACTCGGACCAGCGCTCCTGCACGCAGTACATCATCTACGAGGACGTGTCCAGTCATCGCCCGGAGCGGGTCCGGCAGGGCAAAGTGTGGATGGCGCCTTCCAGCTGGTTCATAGACTGTGTGCTCTCCTTTGAGCTGCTGCCTCTTGACAACTGAGGGCTCCGCCGCAGTGCAAATGGGATGTACACAGTGAGGACCAGTGTGAGGACAGTGTGAGCCGTTCCACTGTTTTAGTCTTCCTCATTTTATAAACAGGCACACTGATGCATATTTTTTTCCTTGAATTAAAAAACAATCTTATGCCAGATTAGGAATTTATTCTGTGTTTACCATCTAGATGCTGAGATTGCATTGAAGGATTATCTTTTTAAACCTGATATATGTTTTGATTCATCATGTCTTTGTACTCAAATTGTCAGCTATCAAAAGATAAACGAGAGGGTGTCAGAACGATGGGTTGATATAACAGGTGGTGTGAGTAATGCCTCGGTCTTTTAATATTTTTTTTTTTGATGAAATAATCCATGCCTGCCGCCAGCAGGAATTGTCATTCTTTAGTAAACAAGGCACTGTCAGATAATTTGTTGTTATGAAAATACAGTACCTCGTAGGTGTTCACTTTTCCTCCTCTCTTTAGTTGTATTCATTTTACATTGTTTCTCATAACTTAGTTTCTTATAATTTTCTCGGATGTCTGTAGCTACATTTTTATCCCTTATTTTTATCTTGCTTCTTTATCAGGAAATCATGATTGAACCTTAGCGTTAACTGTTCTTTGTCAATGAAAGTCAGCATTGGCTCATGGCACATATTTTTATTGTATGCACTTGCTTATTGTTGCTGCTATATGTATCTCTATGAATACATACTTCAGGCATTTTCTCCAACGTATTTTAGTATCAATATCTCTTAGAATGTCTCACCAGACTAGCAGATTGTCAATCAAATGGTAGACCTTGCCACCTATTGCTAAAATAATTTTTGAAGGTCTTAATTTCTTCCTTCATAAGGTTTTTTGTTTCCTTCCTTCCTTCCTTCCTTCCTTCCTTCCTTCCTTCCTTCCTTCCTTCCTACTTTCCTTCCTTCCTTTCTTCTTTCCTTCCTTTCTTCCTTTCTTCCTTCTTTCCTTCTTTCCTTTTTCTATGACAACTGCTACTACTACTTTTTAAATTTTTCAGTTGCTGTGAGGCAGAAGTTGGGGATCACTTTATTTAGAACAGATTTTATCCAGATGGCACAGAAGGCCATAACTGTAAGTCTAGAGGTAGGAGTGGGAAGAACTTACTCATAATAGCAAAATAGTCAAGGCTGCGGCGTAGTGGGCAGGAGGCCACCTGGGAATGGGAGACCTGGGAGGTACTCCAGTTCGAGTGTTCTCCTCTGTGGGTCTGCAGGGTACATTGGGTCATTGAAAGACATGTTTTAAGAAGTCTTCCTAGAAATGAAATAAATGTTTTTAAAACTCTTAAGGACATGGAAGGAAGATACTGTGACACCTGTCAGCTTGGTCACTCCTGGGCCAAAGGGACAGTTGGATGACCCCTGGATTGGAATACTGAGAGCCTGAAGTTAATGGACATTTTAAGATTCATTTATTTTAAAGTTGAAGAGTCTACTGATTATTCAAAATACATTTTACTTTAGTTTCTTCTAAGACATGTTACTTTTCGGTATCAAGAAAGACATGATGCGAATACAGTCATGTACTGCTCACCCTGACCTTCAGGGGTGAATTGGCGCTGAACCTCCAGCCAGTAATGTGTTTGTCCTGCATTTCATTCTAATGGAGAGTGATGGGCACCACAGCACCCAACAGCTGAGGGTTAGATAATGTCTGGGTGGAAGAATTTAAGATGCTTTGGGCTTTGGGCTGTCATTTTTGGTTTATGACTGACTTTTCATCATTTTCTATTAGTTCATTGGTCGCATTCCTGACAGGTGTGTGTCTGTTCCTCTGATCTGAACCCCTGTTTGTAAAAACCCCTTTGGGGATGTTGCTCACTTGCCTTTATTCCTTTTCTTGGTCTGTCCTCCTTGCTCTTTGTTGTATTTCCCCTGCACTGTTCAATAGTTTTATTTTTGCTTTCTTTAAATACTTATTTTGATGGCAGTGGATTGATGTCAGACTCTTGAAACTTGTACTTTCTGCATAGATATACTTGTAATTATTTTTATTTCTAATCATAGATTCAAGCATCCTTTTATTTACCTTAAATTATTAAAGTTGTTTGTGCTTCTGTATCTTCTTAGAGGTGGTTTATTCTGCTCCTGGAGAATGAGACTCAGTAAGACTTGTGAGGAAATCTGTCAACTGATAAACACTTATCTTTTGAAACACTGGTGCTTTTTAATCGATACCTGGAAGTTTCTATAAGAATGGCTCTGTGAGAGAAGTGGGGAAGGCACTACACTATTCACCTGTGACCTTTCTCCCCACTTCTGAGTGAAGTTGCCCTGTCAGTAGCTATCCTG
Source organism: Vespertilio murinus (assembly GCA_963924515.1). Lineage (NCBI taxonomy): Eukaryota > Metazoa > Chordata > Mammalia > Chiroptera > Vespertilionidae > Vespertilio > Vespertilio murinus. The sequence continues at coordinate 81,811,184 of OZ004711.1, read as the reverse complement.
TCCATTCAGCTATGACTTTGTTTGGAGGCACTTACTCTGGGTACAGAGACTGCCTAGAAGGACCGGCCAGACTTCCATCAGCACTGTGTCACAAGCCTGGGTGGTGGGCTCGGTCACCTCCCTCCGCCCCTCTGCTGTATGACCTTGGGATAACCTTACTTGACATATTTCTTAAAAAAGGAGGCTGGTCTTTTCTACCTTTAATCTATAATTTGTGAGACTCGTGTTCATTATTAATACTACAGATTTACCAAATCATTCCTATTTGCTTCATGGCTAAAATATTACTGAAATACTTGGCCGTCAATGAAATATAAAGGCCTTTTCCAGAATTGTACCGATGTGGCTGTCTTCAAGATTCTAAATAACTGCTCACAGAAGTATTACATAGTTACTGTAGGAAATTTGCAAAGTACAGAAATACAAGGAAGAAAATAATTCCCAAATTCAGGAATCATAAAGTGACTACCGTATTTGCCGGCGTATAAGACGATTTTTTGGCCCTGAAAAATACGTATTTGCCGGTGTATAAGACGACTGGGCGTATAAGAAGACCCCCTAACATTTCCACTAAAAATACAGAGTTTGTTATATACTCGCCATATAAGACTACCCCCCACTTGGAGGCATATTTTTCAGGGCCAAAAAGTCGTCTTATACGCCGGCAAATACGGTAGTTGTTTTGCCTGGCCTTCGTAGTGCTAAATTTTTTCACTGAATCTATTGAAAGGCCCGTGTGCTTCAGTCCCCACCACTCCTTACTGCCTGTCCCCTTCCATTTTACTTACTTGGGCCTTGGAAATAAAGTCAACCCACAGTCCAAAATAACTATTAACATTCTTATCTTTTTTTTTTTAATTTAAGCATACACACACAGCTTTTATAACTATAGCATGAGCCTTGAATATACTTTCCATATTTTCCCATGTAATTAATATTCTTGTCCATAATTTTCAATAGTTGCATTCTATCTATCAACAACATATGTTATAATTTATTTAACCAAATCCCTGCTGTTGAATATTTGTATTATTTCTATTCTAGATAAACCTATATAAACATACTCATATTCCTATATAATAAAACCCTAATACGCAAACCGAGCCTATGTCGGAGCAACTGGTTGCTATGATGCGCACTGACCAGCAGGGGCAGACGCTCAATGCAGGAGCTGCTCCCCTGGTGGTCAGTGTGCTCCCATAGGGGGAGCACCGCTCAGCCAGAAGCCCGGCTCAAGGCTGGCGAGTGCAGTGGTGGTGGCCATGGTGACAGCCTCTCCCACCTCTGGCAGCCCTAAGGAACAGCAAGCCGAGATGTAAGGAGCAGCGAGAGGGTAAGTGGTAAGGAGTAAGGGGTCTCGGACTGTGAGAGGGATCCTGGACTGTGGAAGGGTTGTCTGACTGCCATTGTTGGCCTAACATCCCTCAAGGGGTCCTGGACTGTGAGAGGTACCCCTCTTACCCGCCCCAGTGCACGAATTTTGTGCACCGAGCCTCTAGTATGTTTATAGTAATACATTTTGGTTTTGGGGGGAGTGGGAGATTTTTTTAAAAAGTGTAATACTGTCACCTTCTGTCATTACCATTTCTATAAAATGCAGTGCACACCATATACATTCAGATTAAGATGGATAGTTATGCTTAAAATATAAAAATTATAAAATGAGCCTTAATTGATTGCTATGATTTTCATGAGTTGATGAGACTACATATCAGGTTGAAAACATTCCTGCTTAGGGGTTTGAAATGAACCAGAAAAAAGCGGGATAGAGGAATCCTAGCCTTTTGGTGGAGACAAAGACGGAGCGAGAATAGGATTGGAGGAGTATAATTTTTAAAAGTTCTCTAGGTGGTTTTTATGCCTGTACTTCCCACAGTTGTAAGTCACCGCTCTGGTACCATTTATTTCTGACTCAGGTGCCCGTTGCAATGCAGCGTGTGCGTGTTTGAGTAAAGGTAACCATGTATTATCTATGTTTTCTTCCTGATTGCCAGGACACACATTTTTTTCTTTTTTTAATATATTTTATTGATTTTTTTATAGAGAGGAAGAGAGAGGGATAGAGAGTTAGAAACATTGATGAGAGAGAATCATAGATCAGCTGCCTCTTGCACACCCCCTACTGGGAATGTGCCCACAACCAATGTACATGCCCTTGACCGGAATCGAACCCGGGACCCCTCAGTCTGCTGGCCGACGCTCTATCCACTGAGCCAAACCGATTTCGGCAGGACACACATTTCTAAAGCTCAGGTATTTGCTATAGAATATGGTGATTGACATGCTTAAAGTCATCCAGACACCTGGCGGTAAATTCAAATTATTCTTCTGGGTTGTGGAGTGGTGGTTAACAAATATAACGTTGAATTAATTTTAAAAGGGAATTCAGACGTTCTGAAACGTAAACCAATTCTGGACATTTCGATTGACCTTTTCCATGTATGTGACAGAACTGCTAAGCCTTTTATGAAAAAGGCAATAGGCTTTTCTAGGAAGTACTCCCTTATTTATAAAGGGCTGTGCAAAGACTCACTAGCAATTAGACATATGCATTTTATCCTCTTCCTTTAAAAACTATGTATGTAGCTTTACATTTTCAAAAGAGGTTGAACAAGAGCCTGGTACTGACTCACTCACTGATTTGTACATTGATTCCTGAGCTACTTCCTGGGAAACCACTGGATATCCGGATATCCTGCCTTGTTCACCTGGAGCGACCGAGGTGAGCAAGATGGCTCCCGCCCTGGAGGGGCTGGCGCTGTACGAGAGCCACGCAGGTGAGCCGGGGGTGGCACAGCTCTTGTTCTTGGCCCGGCAGCCCCTGCAGGGTGGTCAGGGCACACTTGAAGGAGGCTGCCTGACCACACGTGACCCGCTGGGCACACGACCCAGCTGGTGTTGGCTCCGGACCTAACCAGGTTCCTTCTGAAAAGGTAGCCACAACTCATTCCTGGGACCAGGTGATCACTCCTTCCCATCATCCTCACTAGCCATGTTCTGATTCCCCCTGAGTGATGATTTCAGTGTTTTGCAGGAAAGAATCACATTCCATCAGTAGTTTATTAGAAGGCTGTTGGGTTTTTTTTTTTTCTCCTTTAATTAGGAAGTCAAGTCAGAAATAGGAAATTCAGCCTGCGTAAGTCATGAATAGGAAATGAGTTTTTTGTTCTCAGTGTTGGATTTGCTAAATTAGCAAATTTGATCACAAGAGAATTTAAACAGTAAAGATAGCCAGATTAATCTACTGCATCTTTTAAATATTCAAGTGTCTTTTTTTTTTAAAGAATAAATTCAGATGTAGTCCTGAGAAGCCAGGTTTTAAAAAATATATATATAATATGAATGCATTCATGGTTAATTATTTTAGCAGGGTGCCTTTCTAGTGTTTCCTGGGCAGGCACTTTTTTCAAAATTTTTATTTATTTATTTATGTAGCACTGTAGATATTAAGAAACTGTGTAACCCAAAAGTAAAGGCAGTACTCACAGGAGATCTGCTATAAAATGCAGACGAAAGTCACGTAGGTGTAGGGAGGTGATGAGGGTTTTAAAAAGCCATCATGAAAGAAGGAGCCATCAGCCTGGCCGGCAAGGCTCAGTGGTTGGACATCAACCTATGAACCAGGAGGTCACCTGTGAGGTTCCTGGTCAGAGCACATGCCTGGGTTGCGGGCTCAATCTCTAGGAGGGGGCACGCAGGAGGCAGCTGACCCATGATTCTCTTTCATCATTGATGTTTCTCTCTCTCCCTCAGAAATCAATAAAAATATATGAAAAGAATAAGAGGAAGGAGCCGTCAGTTGATGACACGGAAAGATAAGGACAGTGGATGGTGACCCGTCGGGAATTTTGGGGTGGGACATCAGTAGAAAGCCAGTCAATTTCCTGCAGCTGCGGGAAGGGGAGAAGGAATCAGCACCCTGAAGTGTGCGTTTGAAGTGTGTGCATCTGAATTGTGTGAGAATTGCTTTATGTCTTTCTGGTTACACTATAATTTCTTAAGAATTGGTAGGCCTGCCAAACCTCTTCACTAGAAGATGGCTTTGTAGGGTTTGTGGCTTCTCATCTGTAAGAAAGTAGTCATCCAGTTTTCTCTGGGCACTGAGGGGGTTGGGCGCAATAGCCACAGAGCTTGCTTCTGGCAGTAAATAACTTCTAGAAATATAGCCAGGAGGTTACCGCCGGGGAATATGTTAGCTATTACATAACAGTTTTGGAAGGAAGTGAATTCATAGAATAAGGAAGAGGAATTTAAGAACTGAGCATGTCCCTGATGGGTCCTTCCTGCTAAAACTCAGTGTGAGTTGCAAATTAGAAACTTGAGCCCGAGCCATTTCCTCCCCTTGTTCTGAACCTTTTCCAAAGCTTTATTCCTTCATAAATCATTTCCACCCGGAGGTGAGCACCAGGATCACTGAACGCAGCATACTGCTTGTTTAAGAAGGTGACTTCGCCCAGGACCAAACCAGAGGCAGTCGGACCTGCATTACCACCATTTGTCCACCAACCAGATCTGAAATATCATGGCTGACATGTACACATAAGGAACTGTTTGACATTGAAATTGGGACTCAGAAGAACTGTTGGCCCAGAAAGGAACTCACTACAGACTGATTCATCTGCCTCTCAGCATAACCATCAAGGCTTGTCGCAATTTGGGTTCTTACAAGGGCATTTCTTGGGTCACATGACCTCACACATCTAGAGGAAATAATGAACAACATGGACTGGTGAACAAAATCAGACCCAGAGAAAGAGAAGCAGCGATCAGACTCTCGAGCCTCAGAGGGAAAGTAGGGGAGGCTGGGGGTAAGGGGAAGAGATCAACCAAAGGACTTATGTGCATGCACATGGGCCTAGCCAGTGGCCATGGACAACAGGGGGTGGGGGGGGTTGGAATGGGAATGGGGGGATAAGGACAATTATGTGATACCATAATCAATAAAAAATAATAAGAAGAAGAAGGCTACGTCGCACATAAGCTGAAAGGCAGCGGGACTGGAGCTCAGAGCTTCCCCTCCTAATTCGATTCCCCCTCTTCTCCACTTATACTTGCGTGTTTTCTTCCCGCCCGTTCGGTCAGCAGATGTTGCCAATATTTTTCTTTAAAGAGCGGCCTCTCCCTCCTCTTTGTCCTGAGTCTTGAACAGAAGCCTGCTTGCACTGTCGTTGGTGTACCCTTATTTTTTCCTCCCGCTAAATCTCCGTTCCCCTGGGCGTCACCATTCTCCCTCTGTGCTCTGTGTGTTGGCCCTTGTGCACTGTTCAGGGTATTAGTTTCAAGTTCTGAGCGTAGAGGCTCTCCCGTCATCATCTAGATGGGTTCCTGCCTTCTCTCCAGGCCTTCATGTCCTCCGTGCTGGGTTCTGAGTGTGCAAGGGGCTTGACCAAAACCTCACGTTAGTTCTGCTGAGAGTGGAGCCCAGTCTGATTCAAGAGCCTGAACCTTGGCCTCCACAGTGTCTCTGAGCCCCAGCAGGACCCCAGAAAAGGCTGTGGTGTGAGGAACTCGCCCCCCGGCTGGTGGCAGCAACAAGTCTGAAGAGAAGGAACTGTGGAAGGCAGTGTGAAAGGCCACAGGCACCGTGGTGAGTAATGGCTGGCTTTAAGGTATAAAAGTTCACTTGCATGGTTGGGGCAGGTGGCTCTGTGTCTGCTCCTTTCTCTCCTTGTCTGTAAAACGGGGACAGTAATGCATGGAGGGGTCATGAAGATGAAATGTGAGGTGTTTGGCATAATCGAGTAATCAGTACAGAGGGCCAGTCTGAGCAATAGGTCAGCCCCATGGATCTGAACAGAGTGCAGATGGGGAATTAATGACATTTGTCTTATGTAACATGAAATCTAGGGCAAGTAGGTCCCAGTCCCCTCCTTGCAGTATTGTTGCAGGTGTTCCAGCTCTGGATGCCTCGTCTGCATTTTAAATTAAAAGAAGGAAAGAGAGCAAATGCCCAGCTCCCTCAGCCACACCCCAAATCTGCTAATGTCTCCTTAGCCAGAAAGTCACAAGAGCAGTCCATCTGCGTGGTGTTGACTGTAACCACAACAAAAATGCAGCTGTTGGTGAGGAAGCAGGGGCCGGCCAGCGTACTCTGCATGTGGGTTTATACATGGTAATTACACATGTGTAGTATGTTCCAGAAGCAGCAGCAGAAATGACAAACGGACACAAAACCAGCAACACACCAGCAGGGCGGCTGCAGGCTGGAGGGACTCGGCTGGGAGAGAATGAGATGTTCCCGCTACACACATCAAGACAGGAAAAATAATGACGTGCAACTATATATAAGCATGCACACCCAAGCATATGTCTCTATGTTTATATATATATTCCTGTTTAGGCCTTAAGAAGCTACCTTCACTGCCTAGGTAGAGTGAAGACAGAAAGCCTCTATATATTGGGCTTGAACCCCATGAGGACCAATTACCTGCTTCCCTATCCTCTGTCCTTGGCCACCGTCATAAATGATCGTCGCCCAGACAGTAATTAATGTGCATTTTTCTCACCCTGTCCCCCCTCCCAGGGGAAATGCAAGCCAAAACCATGAAACATTCCCTACAGTGTTTCCCAAAGTGTGGTACGCGTACCCCCAGGGGTACCGGAAGAGTTTGGTGGGGGTTAAACCGGAGTTTGGTGGGGATATGCACTGCACCGTGCTTAGCTGTGCCTAATTCTACGCTCTCATGAGTCAAGTCAAGATAGTCTTGTGAGGCGTGAGATGGTCTGGTGTGCAAATAAACGTTATTTATAATATAACTTTTATTTATATTTTATTATGAATAATTTTATTTTTCGTTTATTATTATTTTATGTATAAATATATTTTGATTGTTATTAAAGTACATCCTTTTTTTGATGAAGGGTACTCAGCGTTAGGAAAATTATAGAAGGGGTACACATATGTCAGAAGTTTGGGAAACACTGCAGGCTTAGGAGAGAGTGGGCCGATGGCATTGACTTTGCTCCTGAAGAGAAGAGCCCATGATGAGCTGCACAGGACGCGGGAGGCCATTCTGGCCACCAGCAGGGACTGTGTCTTGGTTTAAAAGGATTTCAGATCCACTTGTTTACAGCGGACAGCTGTATCTAGAAGTAACGCTGTGTGAGATAAGAATGAAGTAGCAGCCATCCTTCCTGTTCTTGGCAAGCAGTCAGCAGCTGAGGGGCCCCCCAGATCTTCCTGGTGAGACACGTGGAGAAGAAAGTGGCAGGGAGCATTCAGACGTAGAGTGCAGAGTGTGTGAGGACCGATGGGAAGACCCCGTCTGGGGAAGGCCCACTGGGCTGACCTACATGGTTCTCCAAAGGTCCTGAGACACTCGCCGAGGAGAGGGTGGGCAGTGGTGCTGAGAAGCGCTCTGGTCCCTAGAGCGATGACCCCAGAGCGGCCTCGCCTGACCTTGAGCACAGGTGCCTCGGGTCCCCTCCAATGTCCTCACACAACAGGAACTTTTTGTTCTTGCACTGTCAGCTGGGAGTCACCTCCTGGTGGTAAGCCACCTCTCCAGAGAAAACAAACCCATAAAAGACAGACCTCCAATTAAATGCGGGCTTTATTTCTTGCATCTCCCCTGGCCTGCAACAACGGTGTGATTAGTTTGTCACTTGTTTGGAGGGCATTACCTCTTAATTGAGCTTATTAAGAGATGGTGTCCTGTATGCTATCGGCTTCTAAAATTATAATCCCCACAGCAACCCTGTGTTAAATAGCTGGATGGCTGGGACAAGCTCTGAGTATAGCTCTGCCACCTCCCCATACAAAGCAGGTCCGTATTTCTTTTCAGCCACGTAGCTAATGGGTGAAATAAAAGAATCTTCAAGAGTTCCAATGCAAAATGGACGCAACGGATAGAAATACAACCCACAAAGAACGCTGTCTAAGTTCCCCGCTCGGGGTGAATTTCTTACAGTGCTGGAAAACGGCCCAGCTAGAGAAGAGAACTGCGATTTTCTCCTATCTGCCTTAAAATACGAAGGTAATGCAATTTTAATATGCCCACATTTGAGGGGGGGAGGGTGACCTATATGCATTATTTTTGCCTTTGATCTGATAGGACTTATTTTTACCCTTTCATAAAATAGGGCACCCCAGAGAGTATGCTTGCATTTTTTAGGTAAAATGGACTAGTAACCAAAGAATGCGAAAAAGAGGCAAAATTGGTCCCATCTAGCACAAAAAGGAACATTAACATTTTGGAGATACATTTGAGAGCTGCACTGTCTTTGGAAACAACAGCACAGGGTTTTTAGACAGGTGCATGTGCGTCCCCCAGTTAGGAGAGGAGCTGGATTCGCGGTGGCCTTGATGGAGTCAGCTGGCTTCCGCCGCTGGGTTTTGCTGTTGCAATGATAGCAGCTGATGCCATGGGACCGAAGCGCCCGCTACTTATGTAGATGTACTCTCTGTGGCTTGAAGGATTCTGCTTTCCCTAACGAATTCCAAATCACTGCTAGGCATGATTAGGCCAGTACAAGGTTTCTCAATTTCTGGGAGCTTTGCTACATATTTCTGCCACATAAAAGTCAAGGCTTGATTAAATTGAATCGCCATCTCCTGATAATAAGATCTGTGACTGCAAAGCAACTCTTAGATCAGAGCACCCACTCATGCCCGAGCATTTTCATCTCTGTCGGAACAAATCCCAGGGTTTCTGAAATGGTTCAAATATAACATTTTGTCAAATGACATTTTGTTTTATATATTAAGAACATAGCATTGAAACCATTTATTTTTCTTGTATTGATTTTTATTTTTTAAATTGACTTAGAGAGAGAGAGGAAAGGAGAGGGAGAGAGGAACATCAAATGGCTATCTCCTGCATGCCCCCTGATGGGGGTTGAGCTAGCAACCCCAGAATGTGCCTTGACCAGGAATCGAACTGATGACCTCCAGGTGCCTGGGATGACGCTCAACCAACTGAGCTACAGTGATCAGAGCAGAAACCATTTAAAAAAAAATAAAGTTTACTTTGGTTTGTATACTATTGCCAATAATGGCGACTATGAAATCAGGATTTAGCAATGGTTTTGATTCATGAGGCAGAGTAGCTTGCATTTTGCTCCTCTGTGGCAATATTGGATTTTCAGAAGAGGCGGTAGTAAAATATTTATTTTATCTGAGCAAACTAAGCAGATGGGAGTCAGAGGACATCAGGAAGGAAATATATGTTCTTCTGATACTGTTTTGTAGAGGCTCTTTTGAACAATAACCATACTTTATGTCCCTGTCCTTTACAATATTCTGAAATTTCTAGCGCAACATAAAATAAATTTACACTTTGCCTGTTAAGTCAGTGGTTGTAGGTACTTCAATAAATCCCTCAAGTTAAACTGGGTTGTGTGGTCTGGAGCAGCTCGACATAGTAACAAGCCCATGAGACAGGGAGTTGAAGTTCTGCTTTGCTTGGCTTCCACTGGACCATTTACCAACTGTCAACCCGTGCAAGGCCCTTCTGCGAGGGTTCTTGCCTGAATCAAAGAGTAATAATCTTTGACTTTCCCATGGGGTTGCTTTGAGCATCAAGTAAGAAGGGATGTGTGAATTGTTAGGTCCTCCCCTGATACAAGGAGTTATATTTTAGGAGGCTTAGGACACCAGCTCGCCTTTCAAAACTCAGGGCTTACTCCACCAAGGGGAAAAAATAACCAATATATGTACTTGACCAAGGCAGATGAAGTGATTGGCTGTCAGTCAGATGGGAAGAGTTTTTTACATCAAATAGGTCTGATATTTTAAATGGGCAGCACCTCTCTAGTTCTAAGATAAAGATCTGCAATAGAAATATTGTCAAAATATTAACCCACTTAAAATTTAAATATTTTATATGCCATGTAATCAAAGGTAAATAAAATAAATTGTATCATTACAAAATACCTTACAAATCTTAAAATTATGTAATACCTTTATTGTACACCAAGATATAACTATTATGTAGTTTGGATAATATGAATTATTTATCATCCTTCTTCACATTACTTGAAGGTAGCCAGTTGTTTCTTGAAAGAGGTTATTTATATTTTTAAGAAGATATTTTAGATGAAAATGTTTTATTCCTAAGACCTGTGATTATTTTAAAGCTCATAGTATATAAAAAATATTTTCCTGAGCTATTCCTCATAATTACATTCAGTAGTGTAGGAGAATCATAAATTGCAATCAAGATTAATCTTTACATTAGATTCTCAGTCATGCATAGATTCAGTATCACCTTCAAGAATTAGAGAGGGGGACTTTAATGGCATAGACTATTAAATTCACAAAGTAACACATGAGAGGAATCTAATATATATATATATATATATATATATATATATATATATATGTATATATATGTAGTCTGAGCTTGACAGGGAGTAAAAATATGTTAAACTGAAATTTGGCTCTGAACTTATAAACTTGCTAAGCTACAGGAAATATTTTCTGAAAAGTTATTAGAAATTAAAGGTCAATTCAATAGGACAATAAAATGGCATTCCCAGAAGTTAAGTGGTTTTCTTTCTTATTATTGAAGGAAAGCATCTTATCAGTAAGTGTCATTCTCTTTAAAGTGCTCAAAATAATTTCCAGAACAAAAGTCTTACTGAGATTTTTACACTGCCTCCAGCACTACTCTCACTGGGGATCAAGCCCACAACCCAGGTATGTGCCCTGACCTGGTTCATAGGTTGATACTCAACCTCTAAATTTTGGTCTTGAAAGTATTTTGTAAACTTGAAAGGGCATAATTCCTCCTTGTAGGTCAAGCAGACAATCACTGGTCCTTCAGATCTGTGGGTTACTTGTAATGGAAGGGATATGTCTTGTAGCTCTAAGAGGGACCACTTTCTCCTGTCTTTCCCTTTTCTTGTAGCTTTGCATCTTCTCTAATAAGTATTTCTAAAGCCCTGTCCTTTTGCAAGGCGATCTTTGTTAGAAAAACTAAGCATAAAGCCTGCAAGATATTGGACCATGTCCGCTCAGCCTTGAGGTGAAACACAGGCCTTTGTGTTTCTCCATGGGTATAACTTCATAGCATCTAAGAATAAAGGGAGGGAGAAATGCTTTGGGGAAGAGGACTCATTAGCCTTTACTGTTTATCAAGTGACAATAATTCCAAATAGTAATAGCTTCCTTTAGCCCATAACACTGAAGTCAAAGTGATCTGAGGCGATTATAGAATTATGGTTGCCAGGGTCTGACGGTCCTTGACCTTCTGAGTCAGATCTCTGAGTCTGAGGCTATACAGATAAGCATTTTTAAAACTAGCAGCCAGAATATATTTTCTGTATTTGCCGCAACATTTTACGGTGGGATCTGAAGGAGGGGCCGAAGCACAAATGAAAACACTAGACAGGAAATATGCATTTAGAAGGCAGGGGGGGGGGCAGATGGGGACCTCTCTCTAGGAGAGGTACGCTGAAACCTGCTTTATTCCTTTTTATTCAGCCTTAGATACATATATCGCCCCCAGGAAAGCATGGAAACTGGTAGCAGACAGACCATCTCTAAGGTCAATAAAGATCAGTAAGGTACAGGAAACATTTACTCTGAGGCTCTTAGGTCATGAAATTGCTTCGAGCCACCGCTAGCTGTCTCCACAGAACAATGGTGCACGGCATTAGCCCTGCTGGTCTGCCCTGCTGGTCCACGGAAGGCCTTCCGCCTTCCTTGGTGCACTCTATGTCAGCACCGGGAAAGTGGTGGCTTTCCCGTGTATTCTTTCGTATCTTCTTGATATGCCCACCATTCCACGTTAGACCTTCTGGGTATATTCTTTTTTTTTTTTTTCTTGAAAATTTGTATACCTCTTAGTCCACCTTCTGGGAAATTTTCTTGCATTTCTAACTTATCTATTAAAAACTTTATTTCAAAAACATATTAAATTTTAGGTGTTCTTGTTTTCTATAGAATATAAATACATGTTCTTAGTTTTTTTTCCTCTTGATTA